>JBCNJP010000006.1:21149078-21170527 GCA_039602395.1 Deinandra increscens subsp. villosa | reverse complement strand
GCTAAACCATCCATGACAATGTTGTGGCCACCAACACTCCATAACAGTACAAATCGGATAAAAAACAGTCTTCAAAATCTGGAAATCCTCAAGAACACGAAGAACACCATCAAACACACACTAGTGTGTGTTTTCCAGATCTGCCCAAACGGTTGAGATTTAGACGAAATGGATGCTTCCAATGGATCCGGAATGCCTTTTCCACTGAGAATCATACCTCACTTCATCCGAAAACATGAAGAATCGCCCAGAAAACTAAGAATCAAGCCCAAAATTCTTCAAAAAACCCCCAAAACGGGAAAAACTCTAACAGCTTCAAAAACAGCTCGGATCATCAATTCTTCAACTGATTTGAACAAGTTGAACATAAAAATGCATCTAGATGAACTCCCAAACACAAATCAAGTATCCATATCATCAGAATCCATCCAGAAACAAGAAAAATAGAAGAAAAAGTCTCAAAAATGAGTTTTCTCATCTTCACGCGTTCAAGCTCAAAATCCAGATTCGAGTGACCAGATTCATCGTGAGATGAAATCTGATCGGTTACCCACTCTGATACCATTTGTAGGACCGATTCTCACATCAAGAATCCTGATCTTGAGCAAGAACAAAGGTTCAGATTCGAAAACCCCAAAAAAATAAGGTGAAGATGAAGATGAGAAGAATCAAAGAATAATCATAACATAAGAAAGATGATGAACTAGTCGAATGATTTCATTAATCGAATGATTACAATCAAGAAATCATGACAAACACTCTCTCATGTATATCCATGACTCACTCTCTCTCTCTCTCTAGAATGGAAATCTCACACTCTACAAGAAAATCATCATCTCCACACTCAGAGACTCTTTCTTGTAATGGGCACCCTCACTATATATATAGTGAGGGTGACTAACAACAGAAAAACATAAAAACTGAACAAAATTACAAGAAAGACAAATAACATAAATATTAATTAAATCAAAGTTGATTTAATTAATCCGAAGCTTGAATCGCTTGAACCGATCTTTCGTTGACTTTTACGTTGACCATTGACCCGAACGGTTGACTTTTCCAGAAACAGTCTTCGGTCCAAACTGCAAGCCTCGAGCATCACAACCCGCGTCTCTGAATCAATTCACATGGATTCTTCAGTCGAATGCTTCGGTAAACAGATTTGATGGCGTCAGTCACATAGATTTTAAGTTCCAACATACCCGACCCGGTTTTGACCCGGAAGAGTTACACCGGAATCAACGAACTAAATAATTAATTACTTGGTTAATTAATTATTAAACGGTTAAAATAAGTACTTGTTATTTATTATATGTAACGAAACAATATTTATGGTAAAATGTTTACGAGACCCAACGAAATATTACTTGGATGTTACTGGGCTAACAAACAAATAATATTAGGGGATTTAACCCTAATCTCGAATACACTCTCTCTCTCCCTCTCCCAAGCCGTCGCGACCGCCCTCCCTTGCGAACTCTCTCCCTCTCTTCTATTGTTCAACACCACCATCAACCACCACCATTCTCGTCGTACCCCGTCGTAACAATGGTGAAAATAGATCCACGGTTGATTTCCACCGCGTTGAAATTAGAAACCATCGCCTCCACCGCTCGTGCTGCCACTGCCAAAGAGAGAGTCGTCGCCTCTGTCGCCGCTGCGGCGAAGGTCGCCCTCGACTTGTTCGGCGAGGACCACCACGAGGTCGTTCTCGCCTTATACGTGCCACTAGGCCAATGTTTTTGCCCCTGCGTGCCGCCACCTTTGAATCCGGTGAATACCCTATGTGGGCGGCGCCACTTTATGCCGTCGTCGTTACACCACTACTTCCGCTGCCTCCACGCGTGACGGACGAAATCGCCATTGGATCGGTTTTGTCTTCGCGCACGGCAGAAAACCTAGATTCGAATGTCATAATTTATGACATGGTTTCATTACCGCCACCACCGCCATTTCATGAGATGAGCGCGCTCGTGGTGCATGAGGCCCCGTCTTCACAGTTGGTTGAAGACTTGACTCGCCGGTTCGAGTCGGGCGTTACCGTATACCCTCGCACCAGTTCGTCGAACCCCGGTGTCTCGAACGGTTTTTCAGACTCCGCCAAGGTATATCAAACTTGCTTAGATATTTAAATCGTTAATTTTCTGTATTTACGCGTACACGGTCATTAGATCCTGTCTACGGTTTTACTAAATTCGTGTTTCAAAACTTATTTTCGCTGTGTAATTAATACTGATTAATTAACCCGTCATTTAGTCTGTAAATAAATTAAAACAGGCAAACCGGATACCCACTATAAAACCCAACAATGGTATCAGAGCCACGATCACCGCACGTAAATCAGAACCGGTCTTTTCGTAACCGGTGGTTCGCAATTTCGATTCATTTCCAATTTGCGAATGGAATTAATTGTTTAATTCTAGTTTTATATAATTGTGTGTTTGTGTAACATCCCACATTGGTGGGGAGGAGAACTAAGCATGCCTTTATAAGGGTGTGGATACCTCCCCCACCAAGACGCGTTTTAAAACCGTGAGGGGCGGATGCCTGAGGGCATGCCGGCTGCCAAAGCGGACAATATCTTGGTTGCGATGGGTCTGGGCTGTTACAGATGGTATCAGAGCCGGTCGTCGGCCAGTGTGCCAGCGAGGACGTTGGTCCCCTAAGGAGGGAGGATTGTAACATCCCACATTGGTGGGGAGGAGAACTAAGCATGTCTTTATAAGGGTGTGGATACCTCCCCCACCAAGACGCGTTTTAAAACCGTGAGGGGCGGATGCCTGAGGGCATGCCGGCTGCCAAAGCGGACAATATCTTGGTTGTGATGGGTCTGGGCTGTTACAGTTTGCGCGTTTATTTTCTCTGATTGGCCCAGTTGTATCTTTTATTTGGTTTTGGTGGATCCGCTGTTATCGGGTTTCAAAATTATAATATGGAGCTAGGTTTACTAAGTTGTTAGTAAATTTTTTATTTTGTAAAACCAAGACCAAAGATCAGATACTTGCCAAAAAGGAGTTTGAAGTCTAGTGGGAGTTGAACTGGATCCACGAACGCACCGAGTTTCCTTCCTTGTGATTGTTCACTATTATTGTCATGTTCCTATTGATTTTGCTAAATGGCTCTAGCAAGACCATGCCATTATGCCGTTAACACACAATTGACCATTCGCGACACTTAGATATTTTAAATAAGTGATTTAAAAAAAAAGTCCTGAATGGAGATAGGGTTTATCGTTTGTGTCCAACGATCACTAAAATATTAAAATTGGTTTTAATATCCTTATCCGGTAAAAAAAATTGATAGTTCATGCCGTCCAAAATTAAGTCTAACTTGGAGTATTTCAACACCGCACTTGGTCCCTAGGGTACCTTCCAGGGTGGGGGTATTGGAGTATTTCAACACCGTGCCAGCCATATTGACCATTTGGGATTACTATCGTTTTCTTTATGTGTGTTTGTAGTGTTAGAGTATTTCAACACCGCACTATGAACGTATATAGACAAAGTGGGCATGGATGAGGCTCAACGTATCACAAAATATAATCTATTGTATTATGTGGCCTCATAAACGAGAGTCGCGACTGAGACTTCGCGATTGACACCCATTGTCAGTTTGGTTACACGAGTTTGCTCTTGAGGCTCATTTGGCAGTCTCAAGTAAAATCATCTAATAGAATTCTTAATTTTCTTATTAAATAAATCTTACCAATTTATATAAGAAAATATTATACACCGAGAATACTAATTTAAAATTACTTTGCTTATTTCAGAAGGCTAATGAAAACACTGTTCCTCTAAGTTCAATGGTATCTCTCGACCCATTCACTGAGACGAACTTCTTATTATGGCAAACCCTCCTAAGGAACATCTTGAGGCTTTTTGGAAAGTTGTATGTTCTTGACCGACTCATCCTAAGCTTGCCGTCTTACTTGCTAAACGACCACTCGTTGATGGAAATCCAGAAGCACAGTGATGACTCTCGGGAAGTCACTGAGCTTATGTTATCTAGCATGACACCGGGTTTTCGGTATAATTTTACCGACATGGGAGGGTATGCGATCATGATAAAACTCAAAGATTTATTTGAGTTAAGTGAGAGAGGTGAACGATGTAAGGCACTTCAACATTTTGTGAACTGCCATATGTAGACTAATCCCTCTGCATAAGATCATGTCATGATGATGAGGGTATCGCGACGAACTATTCGACCTCGGCTACTCCATTTATGAGGGGATGGCTTTAGATGTAGTCTTCGGATCTTTACTTGAGCACTATCGCATGCATGCGATTAACTGCTCGGCTCAGACTTTAGATAAGTTCGACATTATTTCCAAATGTCAAGATCAGGACCACACTGGCTGTGCTCAGAGTTGCTAATATAAGTATAACTAAGATCAAGAAAAAAGTTAAGGAGACCAAGGGCAAGAAACCGTTGGCGCCTCCTCCTCAAGAACGCCAATGCTTTGAATGTAATCAGATGGGCCACTAGAAACGCAACTGCGCCATCGACCTGGCTAAGATCAAGATGACTAAAAACTCTGGCAAGGGTTCCTCATCAGGTATGTCAATACATGTTATTGAACTTTTCACTGTTTCCTACAATACTTGGGTATTTGATACTGGATGTGGTTTCCACATCGTTAATGTTTTGCTGGACACTGAGAAGTGGAAGAAGATAAAGCAAGGTGGCATGGAGCTTATCGTTGGTGATGGGAAAAGAGTCACGGCTTGGCTATCGGCATATATTCTCTTACATGTCGTATTGGCCTTGTAGTTACTTTAGCTAACTGCTTATATGCTCCTAGATTGTCCAGAAACATTGTATCTGTCTCTTCCCTATTTCAACAAGGTTTTAAGTACAAGTTTAATGGAAATTCCATTTTTACCTACTTTAACGATATCTTTTATTTCGAGGCTAAACCTCGACATGGTATATATAAGATAATTGTTCAAATACACGATCAACTCTATCATGTTTCTAAACGAAACAAAATTGACAAAGGTTCTTCGTTATGGCATCATAGACTTGGTCACATAAGCAGGGCTCGCATCAAGAAGCTACAAACTGGAGGGATTCTCGAATCCACTGATGCAGATTCCTTCAATGAATGCGAATCATGTTTATCTGGTAAATTGACCAAGTCACCCTTCACCCATGTTGGTGAACAGGCTGAAGGTTTGTTAGGATTAATACACACTGATGTGTGTGGACCCTTTCGACTGAAACAAAAAATTGTGAACGCTACTTCGTGTCTTTCATAGATGACTACAGTAGGTATGATTATGTCTATCTGATGAAACACAAGCACAAAACTTTTGACAAGTTCAAAGAGTTTCCGAACGAAGTAGAATATCAACTAAGTTGAACTATTAAAATACTTCGATCAGATAGAGGTGGTGAGTATCTTAGCAACAAATTCCTCGATTATATCAAGGCTTGTGGAATCATTTCACAATCCACTCCTCCCGGTACACCACAGTTGAATGGTGTTAGTGAAAGGAGGAATCGAACCTTTTTGAACATGGTTCGATCGATGATGTGCAGGACAACCTTGTCCCACTACTTTTGGGGTTATGCTCTCTTAACCGCCGCTCGCCTAATTTATCTAGCACCGACCAAGAAAGTGGATAAGACCCCATATGAGATATGGCATAATTCTTCTCCTAAACTTTCTTACCTTAGTGTATGGGGATGCGAAGCTTATGTCACTAGTTAATCTGACAACAAGCTTGATCCTCGAGGTGAAAAAGTGATTTTCATCGGATACTATTATAACACCGGCTATTACTTTTACCATCCTGATAGAAACTATATTTCTATCAAAAGGAAGGGTAAGTTCCTTGAGAAGGAGTTTCTCAACATAGGAACGAATAGTGATCCAATGGATCTCGAAGAAATTCGAGAAACACAAAACCCCGAGACGGTCATTGGGTCTGACCGACAAATGGTTATCGCATAATCAGATCAAAACACAAGCGCTCGCAGGAGCGAAAAGACACGTACGGAACTTGATAGATACCTCGGTCATCTAGAAGCTTCAAATGTCATGTTAGTAGCTGATTCAGATGACGAACCTACTAATTACAAAGCTGTTGTATCAAATATTGAATCTGAGAAAAAGCTTGAAGACATGAACACCGAGATGCAATCCATGCGTGATAATCAAGTATGGGACTTGATTGAGCTACCCCCTGGTTCTCGGGAAGTAGGGAGCAAGTGGATCTTTAAGAGAAAAACTGACATTCATGGAAATGTCCAAACCTATAAGGTATGGCTTGTTGCGAAGGGTTTCACTCAAACCCAACGGATTGACTATGAAGAAACCTTCTTTCCCGTGGCCATGATCAAATCGATCAGGATATTGCTTGCCATAGCCGCATACTATGATTATGAGATATGGCAAATGGATGTCAAAACCGCATTTCTGAATGGACAACTCACTGAGGATATCTACATGGTTCATCCCGATGGTTTTGTCGATCCTAAATATCCAAATATGGTTTGCAAGCTGAATAAGTCCATCTATGGACTTAAATAAGCATCTTGAAGGTGGAATCTTTCGTTCGACCAAAAAGTCAAGGAGTTTGGCTTTACTAGAAAAAAAAAAGATGAGCCTTGTGTTTACAGGAAGGCATGTGGGAGCGCTATATCGTTCCTCATCTTGTATGTGGATGATATACTGGTCATAGGAAACAGCATCCCCATGCTTAACGAGATTAAGAAATGGCTTTCATCTTGTTTCTATATGAAGGATCTTGGGGAAGCCGCTTTTATTATGGGAATTAAGATTTACAGAGATCGTTCAAAGCGGCTTCTGGATCTCAGTTAAAGTACATACATTGACAAGAATATAGCACAGTTCAACATGAGAAACTCCAAGAAAGGAGTCGTCCCTATGACAAAGGGTGCTGTCTTGAACAAATCTCAATCTCCTCAAACAGAGAAGGAGATCAACCAAATGGCTTCGATCCCATTTGCTTCTAGTATTGGCTCAATTATGTATGCCTTGCTCTGCACTCGACCGGATGTCTCGTTTGCATTGAGCCTGACAAATCGATACCAACAGAGTCCTGGTCTAGCTCACTAGACTGCTGTAAAGAACATCCTGAAATACCTTAGAAACACTAGTGAGATGTTTTTGGTATATGGAGGAACTGATGAGCTCGCTATAAAGTTTTACACCGTTGCTAGTTTTCAGACTGACTGAGATGACTCTAGCTCGCAGTCCGGATACGTATTCACCCTCAATGGAGGTGTTGTTTCATGGTGTAGTTCCAAATAGCCCTAGTGGCTGATTCCACTATTAAATCTGAATACATAGCCGCCTCAGAAGCTGCTAAGGAAGTAGTATGGATGAAGAAGTTCATCACTGATCTCGATGTGGTTCCTAACGTCAAGCAACCAATTAAGATGATGTGCGATAACACAAGCGCTATTGCTCAAGCCAAAGAGCCAAGGTCTCATAAGAAGGCCAAACACATTCTAAGGAAATTTCACTACATAAGAGAAGTAGTTGAAAGAAAGGAAATAAAAATATGCAAAGTAGACACAGATCAAAACTTAGCTGATCCCTTTACGAAGCCCATAACTCACGAGACTCATGATCATCACAGAGGAGCGATGGGGCTTAAATTAGCTAATGACATGTTTTGATTTAGTATTTGGGTGTACGAACATATAAACAGGTATCTTTACTATTCATATTCCATTGGTAAATGCAATATGAAATTTATAACTGTGTTCGATGTTAATACGTGTAATCATCCCTGAATAATTTTTGATATTGTTCTAAATGTCCGTAGTCGATTAGAGATGTGGGAACGACTCTAAATTAAGACTATTCTGATTTTGAACATTAAAAGAGTTTAACGTTCAAACTCACAGACCTCATTAGAGAATGACGTTGGACGTAACTCGAATCAAGCAATGCAATCATGGAAGCTTCGCTTGCTTGATTAATGGTATGCTCTAATGTTTCCTTAGACCTGAGACGCATACTAGAACTCGCGTTTACTACAGACTGTTCTTTGATTGTAGTCTAACGTTTTCGCGTAACTGCCAATAATAGGACTACTTTTGGGTATGGTTCTAAAGTTCAGTGGGAGTTTTATGCCTCAAGACGAGATGTGAGGCCTCACCCAAACTTACTGTGTGTTTAATTGGTACCTTTTGGATCGGAGAACGAGACTATAATCGACGAATCTAATACATGAGAGTCCATGTCTCATTTTTCATCTATGTCTAGAACGGAAAGGAACATATGACAACGATTACCATATGTCCTCTATGTCTTTGCTTTATAATCAGATATACTTTGGTTGTCGACTTAAAGTGTCAAAACTGGTTGATGTAGCCATGCATAGCTAGAGTGCCTCTGACTACAACGATAAAGTGTCGCGATCAGTTCAAGTGAGATTGTTGGACATTAGATGTCCTGACCCGACATTTAACGTACCCAGCCCGGAAGAGTTACACCGGATTCAGCAGACTAAATAATTAATTACTTGGTTAATTAATTATTAAACGGTTAAAATAAATACTTGTTATTTATTATATGTAACGAAACAGTATTTATGGTAAAATGTTAACGAGACTCAACGAAATATTACTTAGATGTTACTAGGCTAACAAACAAATAATATTAGAGAGAGTTTAGTGGGTTAGGCCAAAAGGAATGTGACATGGGCCTAGCTTGCCTACAAACCCATCGAGGGAATTAAAAGGATGGAGTTTAGGGGATTTAACCCTAATCTCGAATTCACTCTCTCTCTCCCTCTCCCAAGCCGTCGCGACCCCCTCCCTTGCGAACTCTCTCTCCCTCTCTTCTATTGTTCGACACCATCATCAACCACCACCATTCTTGTCGCTCGTCGCCGCAACAATGGTGAAAAGAGATCCATGATTGATCGCCGCCACGTTGAAATTAGAAACCATCACTGCCATCGCTCGTGTCGTCGCTGCGGTGAAGGTCACAGTCGACTTGTTCGGCAAGGACCACCGCGTGGTCATTCTCGCTTTACCCGCGCCACTGAGGCCAATGTTTGAGCCCTCGCGTCCTGCCACTGTCAAATCCGGTGAATACCCTAAGTGGTCGGCGCCACCTATGTCACCGCCGTTATGCCACTACTTTCGCCGCCTCCACGCGTGACGGACGAAATCGCCGTTGGATCATTTCGTCTCTGCGCACGACAGAAACCCTAGATTGGATGTCATAATTTATGACATTGTTCCGTTATCGCCACCACCGCCGGTTCATGAGATGAACGTCCCCGTGGTTCCTGAGGCCCAGTCTTCACAGTCGGTTGAATACTTGACTCGCTGGTTCGAGTCAGGCGTTATCGTTTACCCTAGCGCTAGTTCGTCGAACCCCGGTGTTTCGAACGGTTGTTCGGACTCCACCAAGGTATATCTAACTCGCTTAGATATTTAATTAGTTAATTTTCTATATTTACGCGTACACGGTGATTAGATCCTGTCTACGGTTTTATTAAATTCGCGTTGTAAAACTTATTTCCGTTGCGTAATTAATTCTGATAAATTAACTCGTTATTTAGTTGGTAAATAAATTAAAACGGGCAGCCCGAATACCCACTGTAAAACCCAACAACCAAACGGTCTTGAAAATCATAAAGCTCATCATGAATGATGAAAAGTTTGTTGAAATTTGACAAAAATCTAAATTTTTGGATCAAATGGTAAATATCACAAAATTCAGGGTTAAAAATGAAAATTTTAGAAGACCGAAGTGTGACTTTGGATGATCCGAAGTGTCACTTCGTGTGAGTTGGGTTTGATCAAAATTGAAACAAAGAGTGAACCGAAGTCTGAGATCGTGGCAGTTCGGTTAGACACGAAGTCTCACTTCGGGTAAGCGAAGTGAACAGACTATATATAGCCGAAGATCCAGTTCGGATATCACTATTACTCAAACCACTTCGCCTCACTTCGTGTAAACCCTAGCCGAACCACATTAGTCTCGTGTATAAAGTTCAATTTTTACTGCGTTTTGGTTCAAAGTTTGACTGAAATTAGGTAGGTTATTAGTTTACGAGTTTGAGGGCGTGTTTTGTTTCGTTTTTCTTCTGTTTAATTGGATTAATTTGGTCAAAAACCGTGTCGGGTTCAAGGTTTTCCAAAGTTCAAATTTTTAGGACATTAAGAGTGGTTTTTAGAGTGTAAAAATTGTGTCATTGTACTCACCCAATCAGACGAGTATGTGGATACAAAGGTTTTCAAAACAAGTGTCTAGAACTTGGAAACTAATCAAAGAAACCCTTCGCTTTCATTACAGACCCGAAGTGAGTGTTCTTAACACGAAGTGAGACTCGACCATCCAATTTGGACGTTGACCAAGTCAACTTTGTGTGTTGACCAAGTTGTTGTTGTTTGACCCAGTTCGTATCCACTTCGGACCATGTTGTGTTAAGATTTTCAGTTCGGATCCACTTTGTGTTAACCTAATTTTTTAACAAAAAGTTAATCATCTACGCAAATGGATAATAATTAACGAATTTGGTGAACATTTTTTACTATCACATTGAATTTAATGAATATTTCGTTTTATGTGTTTTCAGAAATGGCAAACAATATAAAAGTCGGTGAAAGACATAACCTTTGTGCTTATTTGGGGGTTAGCATAACAAAAGAAGCAAAGTTCGGTGGCATCTTCGATTTTTTTAGATGTTCAAGGATTCACTATGCAATTACTGAAGATTGTGATTTTTATTGGGAAATTATCACCGAATTCTGGACAACTGCTAAAGCAAACACTGATGATCCAATCAGCATTGTTGGCACAATTCAAAATACACCTGTCAAATTCACTGAAGCTGGTGTTATAAGAGTCTTAAAGTTGGATGGTCATGATTTAAAGGCTCTACTTGAGTTTGATAACGCTAATATTGTTTCATTACTCAAGATGATCTAGTATGTTGAAGATCCAAATCAAGATTAGGTTCTAAATCAGAGTACTGTGTCCCGTATAAGTTTTTAATTCACGTCTTAGTACACTGCTTAAGGAACAGAATTTCAGGACATGATGAGATTAGCCCAAAGATGTGGTCTATGATGGCTGCCTTGATTCTCAACCGTCCTTACAACTTTGTTGGTCTGATATTCCATTATATGAGAGATAATCTGGTGGTCAGACATAAGAGATCACTATTATATCCAAGATTTGTAAAAATGATCTTGAATGTTGTGTACCTGAATCTGGTAAGGAATGAAGACTATAAAGTATTTTTAAAGCGTATGAGTGAAGCTAGTGTGGGTACATTGGTAGTTTATCAGAAAAAGAAACCAAATGAGCATTCTTCTATGAAAATATTGATAGGTCACTTGGCGAGAGCTGATTACCAAGCTCCATCCAATGGTGCATTAAGGCCTGATGAGGGTAGTTCTGATGAAGAATTGGATTATTCAAGATTGGAGAAGAGGTACAGTCAACAATAACAACCACAACAACCGAAGCAGAAACAACAAAGGATGAAGATGATGAGCAAGATGACGATGAGGATGATGTAAATTCTGAATATAATTTCGACAACAATAATGCTATAGCGTTCATTACTGTAGGAGCTCAAGAGATACCGGTTAAAAAGGGGAGTAAGGAACATCTTGCTTGCTTGTCGTGTTTACGAAACAGCTCCATCTGATACTGATGAAAATTACAATCCAGATGCCGATGTTGAAATGGGCAAGGGTAAACAACCTGTTGCATCTTCTTCTACACCGAAAACAACAAAGAGGACGATGGTTGCCACTGGTGGTCAAGTGCGTCCGAAGAAGTTGAAACGTACTAAAATTTTACAACGACGTTATGCAAGTGGAACTTCATCTGCAAGTCCAATAATGTCTCCATCTCCTTTGAACTCAACACCAGCTACTCCAGTTGCATCACTTGTTGCAATGGAGACAGTTATCTCATCGTTAAATCAGTCAAGTGTTGTGAGGAGGTATCTTGGATCAAAGTTTGTATCGACAAGCACAACACCTTCAGCAAGTGTTGGTGCTCAATATTTAAATCAGCCATTGGGAACTACATCTATTCTGGTTTCTTCAACTACTACAACTCCAGCTTTTGTAGATGTCAATGTCAATGTTTCTCTGGGTTCAATATCATTCTCTCAGCAGGATATCTTCAACAGTATTCTCACTTCTTGTCAAGCACAAATTGCAGACCTAAACGCTAAAGATGAAGAGAAGACAAAGCTGATTGAGGATCTGAAAGCTAAAGATGAAGCTCATTCGAAACAAACTGTTGAACTAAGTAGAGATTATCAACAGATGAGAAGTGGAAATGAGGAAAAGACTTAAGAGATCATGAAGTTGAAAATGGCCAGTTCTTCCAAAGAAGCTCGTTTATCTCAAATGACTGAGCAGATCAAATTTCTACGTAGAAAATTTGTTGCTCAAGGGGAGTTGGGGTGCAATGATGATGTTTTAAGATACTTAAACGATAATCCGGATAATGATGATCCTGAAGGTGCATCTGGTGGAGGTTCAGACCTAGAAGGAACATCTGGTTTGTGTGCTGGTACCTCAGCATCTAAGGGGGAGTCGGATTCGAGAAATGTTATGTCAAATGATCCTCTCAAACCCAATTGGTTCGGTTTCGGATTCGAGAAAAGTTCTCAAACCCAATTGGTTCTCAAATGATCCTCTCCCTATATATATATATATATATATATATATATATATATATATATATATATATATATAGGGTAAGGATCCTGCGAAAACTCTTTTTTTTTTGCGAAAACCTAAAAACTAACACTAAAACCTTCATAACTTTTACATACGTTAATATTTTTCTATGAAACTTGCACCAAAAATCTTAAAATTCTATTGTCTTTGATTCTGGAAAAGAAATTGATATTTCGAAAAAACAAAATTAGTGCACATGTGCACCATTTTCATTAGTACTACACAAATGAGAATTGTCATGTGAAAACATATTGTTTAGGTTAAAAACATTTAAAAAAACTAAAATATTCATAGAACTAATGATAATTCTACATATGCACTATAACTATTAGTTATAGTGCACATGTGTAGCATAAAATTTAAAAAAATTTAAAACGTTAAATATATTTTCAGAGTTAAAGTTGACACAATTATAAGATTTATGGTGCAATTTCTCTTTTAAAATATTAATGTATACGACACGTATAAAGTGTTTTTTTATTAGTGCACATGTCCCTCAAAAAGTTTAAAATTGTCACCAAATTTGACAGTTGGTCTTTGCTTGACAGCAGTTTTAGATCTGAATGATTTTCTGTTTTCTGGCTGAGCATTGCTTCGGGCGGAAAAGTGTTCTGTCTGAACTTGAGCTGGAAAATCCTTTTGTTCGAAGAATGAAAAACTTCCATTTTTCTCATTTCTAATTAAAACTTTGTTCGAGCGGACTCAATGTATTTAATAGTATAACTTCTTACTGGAGAGACTTTTGAGGTTTGACTTTTGTTTAGCGGATTGTAATAACACCGCAGCAAGATGACCAAATTTTCCACAAACTATACACTCGGGAACCCTTGTGGTTTAAGCTTTGTAAGCTTGAGTGTATCTAGGGGAATTTTCACTTGTTTCTTGATTATAAACTAAGTTTCCAAATTTCTAATTTTGACTTGGGTTTTCTTTCACAGCATGATTTCCACCAATTTTTAAATCAATTGATTCATAGAAAACCGGTGGTCGAACAACAACTGTTGGTATTACAATCTTTGACAGATCAACTGATGCTGAAGTGCTAGAACCATTGATGTCATGTTTGTTAGAATCACAAGTCTTATCATAAATTTCTTGAACAACAGTTGGTAAAGATATCTTATCAAGATTCAAACTCATTGAGCTTTCAGATTTTAATGCTTCAATTGGTTTTACCACAGGTGAATACTCACATGGAGGTTTAACAGTGGTATAACCAATTCCTGCTCTGCCATTCATGGCACCATTCCAAATTTTTTCAGTCTTTTCATTTGCTTTTTGGAATTTGTCACATGTGAATTGAGCTTCAGTTAACTTAACTTCAAGAGCACCTATATCAGCTTTTGCATGTTGAGTTTCTTTTTTTTTTTTTTTTGAAATGTTAAGTTTGGACAACAAGTCATCAATCTAAGTTTCTAAATTAGATTTTGCATGTTTTAATAACTCAATCTCATCATTTAAGTTTAATACTTTTGAAATGTAAGAGGCTTCTGTTTTTCTAAAACATTCCTTTAGTTCAGTTAAATTTAAAACTTCTTCAATTAGCTTAGTGTTATGGTTTACGTATCCGTTAACTTGCTCAACACATACTAGTGTACATAAATGTTCCAACACTTCCTCAGTAATAGATGTTACTTGATTTGAAGCAGAATCGTCCTTTGCCATCAGTGCACGATTGGTTGGCTCGAATTCAATGATGACTTCTTCCCAATCAACATAGTCAGTTTGACTAGCAATTATTGCAGTTACACTATTGTTGTTGTTTCTTCCACTTAGTTTTAGCGGAGTTGGCCTCGAGCTTGAATTATGTGAATTGCTGGTGTTGCCTTGAGGTTTGCCATGAGTCTGATTTTGACCATCTTTTCTAGTGTTTGAACACTCTATAGAAAAGTGTCCTAATTGATGGCAGTTGTAACACTTTACTTTTGTCAAGCCCAATTGGAGCACCTTTGGCTCCCTTATAGCTTCTCCCAGTTCGCTTGTAAAAGCGCTGATCTCTGACTGACACCATAGAAACTTGAGTTAGGATGTCCATTTCCTCTAGATCATCTGCACCTTCACATTCCAAATCGTCACGAGTAAAGCTAGTATGTGAGTTAGTTGCAACGTGTTCATTTTGATGTGAGTTTTCAAAGGTGTGAGACACATGCTCATGATGTGTAGGGGTCTTAGAGAAACTAACTATGGGTGATTGAGTGCAAAAAGTGGTGGTCACATTTTTTTGTGGTTGAAAATCAATAGTGACAAGAGCAGCTAACAAATGTTGAGTTGTTTCAGAAAGTGAGCTTTGTTTCTGATTTAGTTCCATTTCATAGGCACATAAAATGCCATGAAGTTCATTTAGCTTCATATGTTTAAGATCCTTACATTCTCTTATCCTGACGATGTAAATAGTCCACATAGAAGGTAAAGACCTCAAAAACTTTATGTTTACATCCGCTTTCTCAAGTGTTACGTCTACCTTTTGAAGTTTATCAAGTAAGGTGACAAAACGAAGATACTAGTTTGTCATTGATTCACCAGTTTTGAAACTGAACTTTTCATATCTTTGTTTTAAAATGTCCTTTTTGTTTACGCTAACCTCATAGGTTCCCTTGTACATTTCGTTTATGGCAGTCCATAAACCAAAAACGGTTTTGTACCCTTTAAATCCAGCAAGTATGGAGTTAAGGAGTACTGATTGCAAGGTCCAGTGGGCCTTGAGGTCAGGTTCAATAGCTTTGTGGTCAAGTTCTGTGTATTTGTCAAGAGGTTTAGGCATTTGAACGTTTGCATCATCAGCTGATGGAACTGTCGGAGTGTTAGGACCTATAGTTAGTGATTTCCAAATACGGTAGTCTAAGCTACGAACAAACCCCTCTATTCGAAATTTCAAAGTGTCAAAATCATCGAGAGTAAACATAGTTGGTTTCTTGGTGCTGCTGTTTGAGGATATAACACTAAGTTCGGTTATTTTTTCAAAAACTTTCAGTGAGAGAAAATATTAAACAGTAGAGTAAACAAGTAAATAACAACTTTAAAGCACTATGAGTCTTCAAAGTGAGAGCCAAGGCTCTAATACCACTTGTTGGATTGAGATTTAAACCCTTAGTTTAAGTTAACAAATTTACTTGTCGGATTAACCTTGCGGAATTGAATTAACCTTCACTCTATAGTAACAGATTTGCATTGCCATTCGTAAGGTGTAAGTAATAGTTGTTTGCATAAATAGCTAGATCGAAGTAACAAATACTCGGCACTATTTGCATTAAATCAACAATATTTGCTGAGAACTAACTATGCTATATATAGTGCTAAGAGAAATCAATGATAGCCATTGATTTCCATACAATCATCTTGACCGTTAATACACAAAAGTTCAAATGACTACCAAAAGAATAATCTTCGATAAACGAGGTAGAATGCGTGTGAAAATCATCTTGCTAAAAGGGGTTGACGTCTCTGGTTGCTAAAGAGGATAAACTGAAGCTTTATTGGCGAAGAGACGTCTGATTTGACATGTCAGGAAATATTCCGGTTGAACTCTTTAACCGTTGAATATAAGAGTTCACCCGAAATATTCGCTTCCGCTTCAATATATCTTTCCAGTTGAATTGATGCTTCCGCTTAGACTTTCGCTCAAACCTTGTTCAGCCAGAATTTCTTAGATTTCTTGATTCAGCCGAAATCTCTAAAAGCAATATTCCTAACATATCTCATGCCAAATCCCATCCTAGCCGCCTCTCCAGTAGCAGTAGAAGCTTTCGACAACATTTTCTCCATGCTCTTTTCCATCTTCTTCTCCTTTGTGTTCTCCTGTGCTAGAGCGCAGTTCTGCTTTACGAGAGAAGCTACATCAGGTGTACTAGGAATAGCGACCTCACGGTATGGAGAATAAGGAAATGGGTAACCAGGGTTGGAAAACAAAGATCGATGGAGCTCAACATAGGGAACATATGGGACATAAGGGTAGGAAAGCATCATATATAGTGCGGGTGGTGGAGGATACGTATAATAGGGGTCCAAATGAGGTGGGTACACAGGGCATGAGCATTGTAAGATCTATGTAGCGCAGGAAATGAATAACGCTCAGAGACAAGGCCAGACTGTCGGGACTCTATTCAAGCAGCTATATAGGGATCTAGGGGGTCATTAGAAAAAGGTAGGTACAAGGGAGGAATGGGTTGTCCAGACACAACGGCGACTATGGAAGCTACAGTAACAATGGGCACCTCAACCATGGGCTTAGACTCATCTGGGCCATCACTAACACCAGAAACATAGTTGGCCGGAGCATAGGCAAGGGACGCGTACATGTGATGCTCGTGATGCTGAGAATGGTAGCTCACTGAATGGCCTGCCGATAGTTCAATAACCAAATGGTTACCGGAAAATTGTTGATCCTGGTGCTCCTGCTATAATGGTGGCTCAACCTCATCAGCATGCTCTTCAGGCTCCTCATCATCGTCGTCAAGATCCACAAATGGGCTTGTTGCTGCTACGGCGAATCCAACATCTATCTCCTCTTGTGTAAGGTGAATTTAGGGAATGTTTTGGACCGACATGCGTGCTCCAATACGCTTCTGCAGTGGCCGCGGGATGTCCTGAGGCTGCTCTTCCTAAAGAGGGGTGTTCCTAATGAAGGCGGATGGAGAAACTACATCCCATTGGAATCGGGACTTAGAAGGATAACCAGTCTGCTAGGGCCTGCATCAGACTTCTTCTTGCATTACCGCTGGATCGGGAAGATGAGGATTTGCTGCGACCGAAAACCATGCTTCTTCAGGGTACCTGTCTAGAATGAAAGTCAGTACTGGGTACAAAATTATCAAATTTCCCATGCATGCCTAGGGTACCATTACCCTAAATCACACTAAGGACAATGTGTCCAATTATCCAATGCACAAACACACACAAGGAGTGACTTTTGGCCTATGTTGGTCTGCTAGGATTCGGAAAGTCTTAGTGTACCTGTGGGTAGGGATGGCAGTCTGCAGTATTGTAATTACTACCGACCTTACACTAATCCTTGATATCCTCCTAACACACAAACTTTTACCAAGGTCAACGACTCATAAGGAAGGACTATCAAATTTTGTATGCGCTGCTAGGATTCACTGAGTCTTAGTGCACCCGTGCGTAGGAATGTCAGGTTACAAGGCTGAAACTACCACTGACCATACACAAAACCTCAATTATCCCCTAGAATGCACACATCCACCTAAGTCCTAGACTTAGCACCGAACTTCGCCTCAAAGTTCTTAGACGTTTAAGCTTTGGTTATCTAAGAGTCACCTAATTTACTAGAACCTTGGGCTCTGATACCAACGTGTCACACCACACCACGCCGCGCCCTGCCAGGCATGTTGAAAGGACGCGGGACCGGCCGATTGTATCATAACACGCGGAAGCATACAGATATATGTGAGATCACAAGTTCAACACACACAAACGGACGACCCGTCCATTACAAAATCAAATACAAACCAAAAGGGACTTAAATTCATTCAGTCTTAAGTGTTAAATATAAGTCTACGCCTAGGAATAACCTAAGACTGCAAGCATGGTCAACGAACAGACAAACAACAAAAGATAGTCATGATGAGGAACAAAACCACAAATCAACAAAACAACCCCCAACAAATACAAAATTAACTCGTCCCTCATCCCAAACGTGACTTCCACCATAGCTTGACTTACCTGCACATAAACCAAAAAAACATCAACACCAAAATTTCTTGGTGAGTCGTAGTGCAGTTGACTCAAACACAAGTTTCCACAAGTAACAAATATTGTGCCTGTTATAAATTCCTATGGTTAAACCAGCACTCCAGGGGTACGATCCTACGGCCGCACGCCTCCCTTTGTGGACTAGGCATATATGCCATTACGTGACCCCTAATGGGGTCCAACAAACGGGTATGAGACACCTTGATCTACCTCTACAGCTATACTAGTGCAATATATCTCTTTGTGGCCAAACACTCAGGCCCAAATTTACCATACTAATCAACATGAACATCTCGTAACATGCGAGTTAAAATTATAACACGGTAACAAATACCTAAGCACAATAACTAACAATCAAGTAACAGTTTGACATGGTTCATGTACACCCCAAAACGTTAAAAGTTAAAGTAGGGGAAAAGCTATCGACTCAAAGGTCATCAAATGGTGAAACAAGCAAAGGTTACATGGCACGAGAGTGCAAACGTCCAAGTGTATCATAGTTGCAAGTCTATTATAATGATATCTATTACTATATATAATGCATATTGGTATTAGGGTCTTAATTTTAAGACGCGTACAAAGTTTCAAGTATGATGAACAAGTATTCGTTGCATAAATCTTATGTGTGGTTGAATATGACTTGAAATTCAAAAGTCCAAAATATGCCTGACAACTTTATAATGACTTTTCGACCTCTTTTTAGCTGATTTTGAAACTTAAAAATTAAAATTAGGGTCTCCTAACGTATCTGACTCTCTCTCTATTTCATAGGCGTTTCCTTTCCTCTCTCTATTATCACACAAAATTTTAGGGTTTGTTTATCTGGACGGTGTCTCTCTAGATCTGAGCGATTTCAATAAAATCGATTGAAATAGTGTCGCTTTTAGTTGAAATCGATTGTTTATGTATGTGTACAAAATCAATTTTGAAATCGTGTAGACGAATCAATTTTGTATTTTATAAGAGGTAGAACTTTTGAATCGATTCCAGCTGAGCTCTTGTGACATCCAGGTTAGATTCTTGAGTTTTCATTATGTTTATGCTTTCAAAACTATTTGTAGGTATGCTTAATAAGTTTACTATTAACATTTTTTTTGTTTGAATTTTCTTAACTCTTAATATTGTTACTATGTCATGGCATAGGTCGTGGATGTGAACGAAGATTGATAGAAGACACCTAACAATAAATTATAACGAGGGGATGTGAACTCTTAATATCGTCTAACGGGTAGGATTTGGGTCCAGTCGATACTTCATCTATTGATATCTTTGACATGGGTCTACTTTATTCAAATTCTTTTATTAGACAATGTTTTATTTAATACAATAAAGAAGAAAGGAGCTAGCGATGCAGATGAGAAAATTAACAGATGTACAATACATTATAACGAGGGGACTGATAAACCAACACAAAACAAATACCGCGTTAATTCGTTTCCATTGTCGCCGCACCGTGCTAATAGAAACTAATATCGCATTGTAAATTTTCATTACGGCTGAACGCACGAACAGAAGACAAATAACGTGCTAAAACTGTCGCCAACGCAACGCGCGGGCACCACGCTAGTATATATATATATATATATAGGGTTAGGTTCAAATTGGAACTTTTTCTTTTGAGAACTTTTGAGAACCATTCTGAGCCACTAATTTTTAAGTGGGATGCATTCAAATTCATGGGGGGGATTTCCCTATATATAACTTGTGGCTCAGAATGGTTCTCAAAAGTTCTCAAAACCATTTGGTTCTCAAATGATCATCCCCCATATATATATATATATATATATATATATATATATATATATATATATATATATATATATATAGCTCATATTAAATTTTGAGTTTTTTTATTGTGGTACACATGTGTACCAAAAACGGAAAAAAAAATTAAAAAAAAATAAATAAAAAATAAAAAAACGTTTTTTTTTGTTTTTGGTTTTTATAGAATTAAAGATAACGTAATTCTAAGACTTTTGGCGCAAATTTCATGAAAAAACATTAACGTATGAAAATGTTATAAAGGTTTTAAAGTGGTTTTCACGTTTTCACAAAATAAATGGGTTTTCACACGATCCTAATCCTATATATATATATATATATATATATATATATATATATATATATATATATATATTTATATCAGAACCAATTCCAAAGCATATATGCAGAAATAACAGCAACAACGATCGATCAAACAAACGGGAAGTTAAACAATGTTCCCGGGAATATACCGAGCAGACAACAAATACCCGACAAGATCACCGGGCCCAACCGACAAGTAAAATATCACTACTGGAAACCAATATGCCCATACTCGTAAATAAAACCAAACCGAGTTGCTCGATATTTCCCAAATCACAAAACAAAATAAAGTCACAAAGCGAAGGAACCGAGGAGTAACCCATGCGGTCTGCATGGATGGTCAATGAACCGGACTAACTTCTGGGGCGATGCGGACCGCGAGAAAGCACCAGCGAACCCATGGGATCCGCATCGACTATTTTGTCATTTTTGTGGACTTTTTCTATTTCTCAGTTTAGCTCGTTTCGACAACGAAGGTTTATTCCAAACACTTCCAATAGCAATTTATCAGAAGTTTAGGCTCTGAGGCTGTACCAATACAAAGTTACATGTCCTGGTTATTCCTTAATCTTTCCAAAATCAAACTAAAAAGAGTTTTAGCCAAAACTAACACTTCCAATTGAATGAATTCCACTATAGGACTGATTTTAACTCAGGTATTAGGCCATTAGCCACTAAGATTCCCTGGTGACAATACCCATTTATCAATAATTCCAAAACACATGGTTTTCGTGTTTCTAAACACAAAAATACAACTAATGCCTCCACCTATTATCAGAGCTCCCAACAGCCAAAATGGCCTTCTCAGAGGCTTTTAGGACGGGAGAGAAGTGTTCTAGAAGTTGTAAAAACTCATTTTTTATACTCCTGGACCCAATGCGGACCGCGAGAGTGCACGAACAGTAGCCTTACACTCCGCATGGCTGCTAGAAAACATGCGGACCTGTCAC
>JBCNJP010000006.1:21099548-21148578 GCA_039602395.1 Deinandra increscens subsp. villosa | reverse complement strand
AGTGTGTGTTTTGTACTCTGAATCTCTTGTAACTGTGATAGTTGTGAATGAGAGATTGAGTCGTTTATTTACACCGATTGTTCTTGTTTTCATACACGTAATTGATGTCGAACTGAACCGATCCACACGCTCCAGCGTTTTCAAGAATTTATCACTGTTCGATCGAAATCCCTCCATTCACTCTCGAATCTGTCACTTTCATTGCATATAGGGTTGATTCACTCACTCTTCTTGCATCCACAGGTTCGACTTCCCTCAATATTTAGGTTGATTTCAGTTTTGGTGATGTTCATAAGCCGTATGGTGTGATTGTGTATGTTTTAGGGTTCTGGTGTGATAATTTGTTGATTGAACATATTCGAATTAATTCTTTACTTGATCCTAATTCACTTGTGCTCAAGTTAAAGGTATGCGAATCTAATCTCTCATTTATCCATTTGAATCCGAGAATTTGTCTACAGGGGATTGTGTGAATATGTTTGAAGATAAAAAAATTCCTTTGAGTGTTTCATGACAGTTGGGTGCCTTGTGTTCTTGTTGATCAGTTTGAACCATAGAGATTGTTTATATTGATAAACTTAGAAGCTGTGACCTCTGTTATTTGGATACTTGGGAATTTTTGTTTAATTGTCAAAATTTTGGAACTCGGTTGTTAAATAGAGGTCCACTATGGCTGCTGCTATCATGTTTGTGAATCACAAATTATTTCAAGTAGATGTGCCCTTTTGACCTAAGTTTGTAACCTTGTTAGTTCCTAAATCCTTGACCTTGAAATTGGATTGACATAGAGAATCATACATTGTGTGGTTTTTTTTTTTTCTTTCTTGTCTCTAATAACAATGTGTGTTCTCTTATAAGTTATTAGCTAGTTGATGAATTAAGAACTTGAAACTGTTGAGATCTATTGTTTAGTCAATGTATTAATCAAACTGATGGTTTAAGTTTAATTTTTCCTCAATTATGTATTTAACTCAAGTTGTTTATTTGATTGCCTATATATTCTGTGTGTGACCATTTTTTGAGTTTAACTTAGCTTGTCTGATCTCAAAACAGAATTTCTTACAGTTGAGAGATTGATCAAGAGCATTGCATCTTTTTCTATTGATCTTAGAAAATTGTAGATCATCAAAAAGGTATGTTGTTCTATCAAATGGCAATTTGGGTTAAGACTCAAACTTGGCTACACAGGGGCAAATTTTTACTTGATTTTGGTTATTTGAAGCCTACTTGATGTCTAACATAAATTGCTTGATCCCAACAGATTATTCTTACTGAGTCAATTGAGAACTCATTGCATCTTAGATTAGATCTTAATCACCCATAGATCTTCACAAAGGTATGTGTTTCTCAATACAAGCATTCATGTTGTTAATCAGGTAGTGCATAACCTTGTTTCATTCTTATGTGCATATAAGTCTTTCCTTGTGTAAGTAGACATCCAATTGAGCCTAACACTGGTGGTTTAGACTGGCTATGATCCACATGGGTCTGAAATTAGTCTATAACTCACGTGAAAGGATCTTGGACTCATTTAACACAAAGTTAGATTTAATTTGTCAATCTTGACCTATCTAAGTTAATTTGACCATCTTTGTGATTAATTTAGAGCATATCTACAAATGATGTGATCTATAACACCTCTAACGTTCATATGAACTATCTTAGGTATTTAAGCTCTGATTGAACACTTATTTGGTCATTTTGACTTTAATAAGTCAAATTTGGCATTGAATTGTTTTTATGAGACTTATGTGACTATCTTTGCTTGAATGTGAATTTGGTGACTTGGTTATGTTTTGTTTAATCCATATGTGCTTATACTTGTATATTAGGATTGAATTTTACATGTAAAGACACCATCTCATCTGTTAAAGCATAAATTGTCATTTTTGTCCTTTAAATGATCAAATTGGAACACTTGACCCATTAGGACCTCTTGCATGTTTTAATTTGACTCTGTTGCTTCTAGACAATCCTTGTTGATGTTAATATGAGATTTCTACACTTTGTAGTCAACTCTAGGTGTTGTGAATCTGCATGAGAGATCTTGCTAGTCTTAGCGAACTTGATTCAGTCCTTAGCGTACTTCAAGCCTACTTAGCGGACTTGTTTTGTTCCTAGCAAACTTGTTTCCCTGCTTAGCGAACTTGTTTTAGTTCCTAGCGTACTTATTCTCTCTTTAGCGAACTTAATGAGTTCTAGCGGACTTGTTCTTCTGCTTAGAGGACTTTGAGTTAATTCATCATAACTATAGATTAGTATTTGAATTTCTGACGTACTAGGATTGTTCTGATGCTTTGACAAGTTAGTGTTACACTCATTATATGCATCAAATTGGCATTTTAGATAGGATAGACCTGTTATATCCTAACTTCCCTGTCCTACACCTTAAAGTGTTGATTTCAACTTAGTTGTTACTTGTCCTAATCATAAGACATCAAATCAGGGAGTTCACAAGCTCGGGTGGAACCAAGTCACAATGTGACTTTCCCTGAACTAACTTGACAAACTAGGATCTCAAAACCTCACAGTATGCTATTTAAACTTAAAGTCAATTGGTTTTTGATCCCAGATTGCCAAAACCTCCTATATTTGATGTCTCTGACTGTTGTTGAGACTCAGTATTAGAATTTTCAATAATTCCTCTTTGACCCAACAACAAGTTAAAATTTGGTTGGTTCAATCTAAGTTTTGGGTCATTTACAGTTTTTTATGCAATACTTTCATTTAAGTCAAAATTTATGGAGATTTAGATCTGGCTCCTTATTTTCCAGATTTTAAATGTTACACACACAATTTTTTTACTTCCTATGATACTTACCTTTGTTAATCATGATATTCTGGTTGCATGTGATCATTTTTGGAGTATATGCACTATGTGAGTTGGTTTATGTCATTGATTCTAATATGAAAAGCTCTGTCACTATCACGAGTCTAGTGTGACATGACATTCATCTAGTGTCAACTTGGATATAATCCTTTAATTCTATATGTGCAGATGCCTCCCAGACAAGCTGTTGAAGCTTTAGAGTTTGGTCGTTTGCACAACGGAAGGTGCGTGTTTAACAAGAACTGGGAAGGTGCTGATGAGCAGGCAATTGACTTACTGCAAAAATCAACATGGGAAACAGCTATGCAGATCAACCCTGTCATCTATAAGGGTATTATTAAAGCATTCTGGAGCAATGCTCAATCTGCAGAGCTTGACGATGGTTCAGATATTATAAGGTCCAGGATCCAGAACATTGATGTTGAGATCACTAAGGAGAAGATCAGAACGGTCCTGAACTTACAAGATGCTGACAAGCCCAAGACTTTCACAAAGACTCAATGGAAGTCAACAATCACAAGAATGGGATATTCTGGTGTCTTTCTCCCAGATGTCAGCAACAAAATTCACAAGACCTTATTCCCGATCAACTGGAGGTTCATAATCAGCTTCTTCATTTCTGCTTTCGGACACAGAAAGGCAGCTCCTGATGATTTTGTTGAAGAAACTGCATATGCTCTACATGGGTTTGTCACTGGTGAGGGGTTCAATCTTTCACACCAACTCCTCAAATGGATGATTGCTAATCTGCATCCCACTAGAAGAGAAAAGAAGTTCCTGATGTACCCCCGCTTCATCCAGGCTATCTTGGATCATTATTACCCAACCTTGATCAAGCAAGGAGAAACCATCTCTACAAGTTCAATGAACACTGGCTCATACAGCAAGTACCATAAAGGTAAATATCAAGGGAATGCTGTACCTTTCTTTCCCGAGATGATTGCTCAGATTGCTCTCTCTGATGCTGAAGGAGATATCCTAATGGGTAAAGCAGCTGTTGAATCTCAAGTAGAACACAATGAGGCTAATCAAGTCCACACTGAGTTGGATTTAAATGCACCTGCTACTGCTGCTTCTGATGCTGTTGAAGACCCTGGGAATCTCCAGGGTACAAGTGCTAAAGCTTCTGAGCCTGCTAAACGCTCCTCAAGTCCTATGTTGGTGGATCTGTCTAAAGAAGGAGAAGGAGACGACAATGATGATGATGAAGGGTCTGACTCCTTAGATTCTGATGACAGTCCCACACAACCTGAGGGCATTCATCCTCGGAAAGACAAAGGACTAGAGACTATTCCAGGGCCTCTACAGCTACGACACCACAATCATCCTCTGATAAAAGCTATAATCCCTCACAGGATGAACAGGATGGTGAGGAGGATTTAGTGTCTCTCGATGAGGACGATCTTAAATATAACCTTGAAGATGAGACTGATAGTCCTCCCGAGTATCCTCCTAAGACTACTTTACAAACTCTGACAAAAACTGGTGGGTGCAGTTATAAATCCGCTGAGTTCTTCATCAGAGCTGAGAGTGTACTGAAAAACTCAAAGTCAGAAGGAAGCCCGGCACACAGGATGATTATGAATTGGTAAGTTCATCTGGCACTCCATCGGACACAGTCTTAGCTGCAGCAACTATCTCTCCATCTCCTGCTGAACAATTTGAAGGAATTGACATGGATATGAGACCACTAGAGCAGCTAGCTGAAGTTGTTGTCACCACCACTGACACAACTGGAATTGTTGTTACCAGCCCATCAGTTTCAGAATATGAAAAGGTGATGGAACTTCAGGCTGAAATTGTCAACCTTCAGAGTCAGAATGATCATCTAAACTGTTCACTGCAAGTGGCAAATCAAAAGATCAATGATCAGTCACAAGGCATTGCTGAACAAGCTGCTGAAATTCAAAGACTCAAGGATTTGTTAGCCAAATCAAGTGAAGGCAAACAATTAAGTGACAAACCAGATGATGATGCTGGTAATAGAGAAACTGAAATGCCAGAAAACCAACCTGAATCTGATCAAAGAAGTGAAAGCGGGAATTCTCAAGACCCCATATCTTCTACTACCATTCTTGCTAGTAAAGACTCTACTGGTGTTCAAGACACCTCAAGCCCATTGCATGACAGCGATTTTGAAATCGATGATTTCACTGTCATAGAAGATGATGATCTTAATTTCTCTGATGACGAAGATTCTTTTGTCCACAGCCTCCTTCATGATGAACCTATTGATAAGACTCTGGACTCGATCAAAAGGCTTGCACCTGTGCCTGAAAACCTAAAACTTCCAAGGTTTTCACAGGCATCCAAGGTTCTTGCTATTGAGGGTTCAACAAGTGCTGAGTCTGAAGCTGAACATGACATATCTCTTCAACTTTTGATCATTCCCACCGTTCATGCTGATATCTCTACCTCCTCTGCCATGGTTCCCGTGACCGAAGATGTCCATCATATATACATCGACCCAGCCTTCTTGGACTTTGAGATGTCCAATTTCAGGGAATACTATGCTGAGAATCTATACTCAAGAAGAAACTCATGCGGTATTCTCATTGAGACACTTGAGGATGGTAATGAAGTAGCTTATGAAGAACATCCATACTTTGTAGACTTTGGAGATGAAAGCGACATGAATGAGCTAGGTCAGAGAATGAATGTGCTCATGAACGAAGCCAATCCTCTGAACTACATCGACTTGGATACGATTGATAATGAGGATGATGAACAAGAGAAACCTCCTTGTCCTACTCCAATCCAAGTAAAGATGGAATTAGACGATGAGTATGTGAGTGTGCCTCTTTCGACCATCATGTCTACAACAGAAACTCTTTCCTTGGATATCAACCCATATGTTCTAGGTCCTATTCCAACTAATGCTGAAATCATCAATCTTGTGACAAGTGCTGGTTAAGAAACTGAAAGTCAAACTAATCCTGGTATTTCTGCTGAGCAAGATCAACGAAATCAGATCTTTGAAGCCTCTTTCATACACTTCTCCTCTGACTCTGATAAGGAGGAAGTTGATCCCAAGGAATCGGATGCTCCAGAACCTGCTGTCACAGAGCAACCCGGTCCTTCTGATAAGGATAAGGGAAAAGAATATTGACTCCTGAAGAGATTTCAGAGGAGCATCTGAAAAGGGAAGCTGAGAAAGAGAGGTCTCGTCGAGCGCTTATTGAAGAAACACACAGTGAACAAAACCGACTGCTTGAGGATAAGGCCGAAGCACTTAAAAGATATGAATCAGGCCACCCTCCTGCTGTTGTATATGGAAAGGGCTCGAGTACTTTACCTGAACGTTCTGCATCAACAAGAACAGATGAACCAAGGATCCGCATAGTCACAAATTTGGAGGGTACCGATCTAGATGAGGAAGACACCTCTGAAATAGCTCACATGGTTAGATCTCTAATGGGAGACAACTTCTCCTTAGAATATCTGATGAGTCTTACAGACATTGAGTTGACCAAGCTGTATACTGATGAGGAAAGGTTGAATTCACACCTTCCGGAAATCAAAATGTTGAAGCTGAAACTGATCCCTTGGTAGATATCTTCGTTGACACCACCAAAACCGTTGAATTCCTTCCTATCCGAGATCATCTTTCATATCTTATTCTTGACATAGGCAACACATATCTTCCTCCACCAGAGAACTCGTCTGATGAAGCTCCTGATTCTGAAGAATATATCAAAGCCACTACCAACAGGATGACTTTTGACGCACTCCGCAACTATTGTAGATTCAAGAATATTGATAAGAAGGCTTACAACAAAAAGAAACTTCAAAGGTTCTACGAGAGTTTGTGGAAGAGTATCGAAAGACAGAACGTCTGGCAAAGCTTGAATAGATCAAACTCAGAGAGTAAGAATGGGCTGATGCACTCAAGAGGAAAGACAATCCTCCCATTTATGATCAATGGGAAAAGATGGCACCAAACCTAAAAGCTATGCAACAATTTGCTGCCAAAAATCTAAGGAAGATGCCAAGCAACCCAAAAGTCAATCATGGGATGAAAATCTTAGGATGGAAGTATGATGAGTCTTTTGATGCATTCCTGGTAAAAAGGCGGAACGGATATGTTCAAATCTTTGGAGATTTCAAAGCTCTTCTCAGCTTGTTCTCTTGGGAGCTCAAACAGCTGAAGTACCTAGATTTGGTAAATCACTCTAACCATCAAAAGGGTATACGAGCTGCTGTTTTAATCAAATCTGCTTATGAGGACAAGAAGTTCAATCAAAATCTTGAAGAAGAGAGAAAAGCTCAGATAGCTGAAGAGAAAAGACGTCTCCGTGCCCCTCATCGCGGAATGTTCAAAGATATTGGGAAGGAGGTGAAGACAAAGACTCTCCCGGGGAATCAGAAACATGCTCCAATAATCAGATGGTACTACAATGGAAAGAAACATGAATTAGTGATTGAAAGAGTCGGTACTGAGTCAATCAGAATCTTTGTAGCGATAGAACTCAGACTGCTCTCTAGATCTTATTTGAAGCTGATGTACTATGAGAAGATGTGGACCATCCCTCTTCAACTGAGACCCTATGAATGCTATGATGCCAACTACTTTTTAATGTTCTTAAATTGTTGGTGTATAAGGCTTGCAGGTATGGGTAAACTCACACTTGATGCAGAACTCCTAAGAACAACAAACTGCTGGTTGATAGAAGAGCATGGATCGAGTGTCATCCTTGATAAGGAAAGAAGATTGGTCAAGCTGAACAAGTTTAATGACCTGAAAAAGCTTGTCTTGCAAAATCTCTGGAGGCTGTACAATATGGGAATTAAAGTATTTTCTGACAAAGAGGCAGCTAGAGAGAACTGGAGATTCCTGCTCAAGCTGCTCGGTCAAGTTGCTTAAGTTCAAAGATTTGCATTGCTAACAAGGGTGGAAATTGTTGGAACCTATTTTGTTGGCAACACAAACTATTCACCGTTGAGTATTGCTGGTGAAGACCTTTTTTATGTCCTATCTAGATTTGATACTTTGTTTTGTTATTGACTTTGAATTTGTACTTAGAAACATTTTGATTATGAATCTAGCGTACTTGATTTTCTTCTTAGCGGACTTCTGATTAATTGAACTTAGTGGACTTGTTTAACACTTAGCGTACTTGTTCAATGTTTGTCTTCGCATACTTAATTTGTTCCTAGCGGACTTGTTTACTTAACAGACTTGTTCCTAATCTTATCGAACTTGATTTGCTCTTAGCGAACTTGTTAGCGGACTTGTCTATGTTTAGTGAACTTGTTAGCGGACTTGTCTATACTGAGCGGACTTGTTAGCGAACTTGTTAAAGCTTAGCGGACTTGTTAGCGAACCTGTTTGCTCTTAGCGAACTTGTCTACTGCTTAGCGAACTTGTCTGTGCTGATGGAATATTTTGTTGAATTCTAGGTAATGATTGTGTGTGTCAAACATTCTTTTTGTCCTATGCTCTCTTGTAGTATATATATAGTTGAGAAAAACCCAATTGAGGGACGGCACTCCTGGATTATTCTTCAAGAGAGCATTTGTGTGTGTGTTCTTGGTGTTAGTGTGTGTTCTTGAGCTTTAGGAATCATCAATGGGTGAGCATTGATGCAGATTCATCTAGAATCGACCATCACACATGATTTTCGCACTTGTGTGATGAATCATTGAGAACATGTTGCTCAAATCTGGTCCTGACAGGTGGAGCGGGTCTCTCAACTTAGTGCTCTTCTTCCGACTGGGGTTGTAAGGCCCGTCTCCTATAGCTTCCCATAATGCCCGGCGAGTGACCCCATACTGTGGGTCCGAGCGGATCTCCTCGCCGGGAAAACAGTAAAAGAGAACCGTGTAAAGAGGCTAGCTCGCCTTCTTCATACAGACCGATCGCCACTGCAAACTGTCCCATAAATTGATTATACCAATGCTTCCCTAACTGGAAACTGATGGCACCTTCTGTTTCCATGTCGGTGATATGCTCGTCAAACTGAAAGGAAGCTAGGAACTCCAAAGTACACTCCTGCACCCCCTTCGTCCGGTAGAGGTTAAATGCCCTCCTCAATGGAGTTGATACGAACTCCAAATATCTCTCCAACTGGTTGAGGGTGTTGAGAGTATGAGTACACAGAACTAGGGCTCCTTCCTCGTTACGAGTGATAAGCTTTGGTAGTCGTTTGTAAGCGGGTCGTTCGTGACGGCTGCTAAAAGTAGTGCAACCGGCCCTGAAATTAAAACACAACGATATGAGATTAAATCACACAAAAACTGCAAAATTTTAAGGTACTGGGGGGTTTGACATGGGGCGTGCCATAGTATGGCACGACGCGTGTCGATCTTGCGAACAGGTCCAGTTTGACCCCGAAATCGTTCATCGCTAAATTGTCATTTTTTTATATGATTAGGTGCGCAAAGTAGTGATTCAGAGAACCCCATTGACAGTTTTTCCATATCACGACTCATTCTTCCCAAATCTAAGTATTTCTAAACGAGTGTTTTTGGAGAAAATCATCAAAAACTTGCAATTTTTGGGTGTTTTAACACTGATTGACAACAATGGATGATATAGTGACACTTATTAATCATATCTAGACAACAAATTACGTCCAATTTGGCCAAAATCTATCAAATTTGGATTGGGCAAAATCTATCAAATTCGGATTTAGCCCTAATTTGGGGAAGAACATTAAACCTAATTAAGATCTTCATGGTAGGAATCAAGTGTAGGTTACTTATATGGTGGATTGAAGATGGAAGATGATGACTTTATGGATGACGGTAGAAAGTCGCCTAGAGAGAATTTGTAACACGTCCCGTGCGAAATGAGGTCATAGGGGCGTGTTACACACCCTTGTTTATGGTTCGTCACGTTTGGCACGTGGCTTGCCAAAGTATGGCACGACCCGTGTTAAACTTAACCACTATGTTTTTTCATTATTATTAATCTCCCAAAATAAAACTTGCACATAACTTTAATTAGAGAAAAATTAATAAACGTTTATTTACCTATTTCCGCGTGGTGTCGATGTGTAGAGTCTCTCTGGTGATTATGATAAGCATGAAGATCCAAAATTAACTTGACCTTTAAAATTTATTTATTTTTCTTAAACGGATTGATTTATTTTCAGGTCGCAGGTTAGAGCTGGTTTATTGTTTTGTCTAAAAAGTTTTAGAGCTTTGCTCAAATTGAGTTATCAGTCGGAAACTTATGGATCCTCTTATTTAAAAGTTTTCAGTTCACTGAACTAAGGTAAAACTTATTAGAGAACTTACCTGGGCCGAGGGTTATTGTTTTTCATAGAAATGAGAACAACTTCCCTGGCCTAATATTGCTGTCATCTTTCTTCCTTGCTTGACTGTTCCTCTCCCATGGATCCTTGCTGATCCTGAGATTAATGTTGTTGGCCATACAAATTCTTCTAAAGGTGCAGTGAATGTGGGTAAACAAAGATGAAAGGTTGATTTTTTCTTTTTTTTTAAGAAAAAAAGAAACAAAGAAAAGACAAAATAAAGTAAGATAGGAAGAAAATAGTAGCTAGGCCGTTAACGCGATTTTTTCTTGAAAGTCCTTGTTTGTGTCCCCGGCAACAGCGCCAAAAATCTTGGTGTGCTGTGGTGTGTATATAAAATATGATATTATTTTGTGACACCTTTTTAGCAATTGAAGCTTATAAATTTATTAAACCTGATTCACCTACAACTACTATTTAACCACATTCACGGGCAAGTGCACCCATCATGGAGTAGTATAAGTTGAATTGGGGTCTATCAAAGGCACAAGGAAAGTGGGGATGTTCAATATTCAACTCTTGTCAACATCTAACCACGCTTTTCTTTTGGGTTGTTAAAAGGGGGTTCTTATAAATAACGGAGAATAAAAAACAAAGATAAAATGTGTTTTAGAACTTAAGTAGTTGAAGTCAATATTGTTTGAAAGATTCTTAACAATGAAAAGTTAGCGAGTTGTTCTTTTATAAAGTTGAATCAAGATTGTCTATTGGCGGGCGACTAGATCGCCTTTCAGCACTAATTGTCTAGCCTCACCAATCCTACGGTCAATCATCTACGAGGAGTAAGAATGTCGGAGAACAGTGTCGCCGATGAACAAATATAGTGGTGTGATACCACTTACTTGTACGGCCCCATGGTCAGGCAACCGTTGCACTCGACATGCCATCATGAACCAGCAGGGGAACAACCCTGTGTGCCGGATTATTTTATTATGAAAATGATCTCCTTGAGGGACATTGGTCTGTTTCTTTCATGCCTAGCTCTCTGCATGTGCATGTTCGACGTAACCAAGGCCAAGTTCACAAACACGTACCTGTTCGGCTTCCGTGAAGTGACAAAATATTACCAACCCCTATTCCCAACCAATTACTTCCAGCTCGCACCTGCGTGGTTAACCGAGTTTGCTTATATAGACATAAGGACCCCGAATGTATCATGTAGCATAGGGCGCGAGTCACCCGAAGGATCATGCATCGTCCTCCAACCGGGTGTCACAAGTCCGGTTGATGAGATTTCGACTCCTCAAATGGTATGTGATACGTAGAGTACGTTTGGTTCAAAAGATCAATAATACACTTTCAATAGAAAGGGTTTTCATAAAGTCATAACACACACCTTAAAACAATCATATAAAGACAATTTCTAAACCTCGTTAAAGGTCGATTTCTTTCAAACAAGTGTAAGAATTTGGCTAGTCATAGCTTAAGAATGTGCCCCAAATTAAATGAAGATTTCATAGAGAAAACGTTTATAATTACTTATCATGGTTAAAGTTCTTACAAATTTTTACAAACAAAAGATTCAAAATGCCAAGTGGCTCATAAAAATAAAAATCTAAGCTAAAGAAGTAAGTGAAGAAGGTGAACTAAGGCTCAAAGCCTAAGCTTTGAGACCCTAGTGATGAGCGAGTTGAAATGAGAGTGAAATCCTCAATTTATAGGTAAGGCAAGAGTTTGGCATGGAGCGTGCTAAATAGGGGCATGGGGTGTGCCATGTTAGGAGCAGGGGCACGGGGTGGGCCGTGCCATGTCAGGGGGGCTGAGTCAGGAGCAATCTTGGAGAAAATCTGGGATGGGCACTTAATATAATTACTAAGCCTTGTTCTAGTATCTATGCAGAATACAAGGTCACTAGGCCCGAAAGTTCTTAAAATCTTATTGAATATATTTGCTTGATTCCCTGTAGAGTCACCTATTTGGTGGATTCTACTGATTACCTGCAAAATTGTGAATCAAATTGTATCAACAACTATGAAGTTGTTGGTGAGCCGTACCATTCCTGTTACATACCTTTTAATGCTACTGAATACAAGTTTTTGCAATGTAATGACTAGAGTTCAACCGGTAAGTTATATATAAGTCACAGGGGTACAACACATGTACCAAATGATCAAGCATACTAGTTACGTAGTAATTATTGCACATTACATGCCACAATGCAATAAGTATTCAGAGAGCATTCAACTTGTTGCACACTAAATCATAGTGGTCAAAACATTAAATAACAAGGACAAGGTCAACGGAACTCACAGTGTTTAGATGCTGAACTTTTGTAAGATCACTTCTGTTCGTTAGATGTCATTGATGTAGCGAACCTATATTTAATTTGATTGCAAATTATAATATTGGTTTTGTTTCTGGTTATTTATATTTACCATCTTCACTTGTTAATATTTACAGATTATATAATTATATTTTATCTTGAATTTTTATAAAAATAAATTAATGTATTCTGTTCTAGAGGAGTTGAGGACCGGCAACTAATAGTCCCTAACACTCGTGGTTCGTGACTTGCATATAAACTGTTTCTGGAGAAAGTCCCAGTCACGGACCGCCATCCGGACCATTTTAGACTCGCAGTCCACGAGTCACATTCTGCCATTTTTCCAAAAAGAGGCAGTCCCGGACCGCCATTCGAATATAATCCAGTCACGGTCCGCGACAACTGGGTTAACAGTCTGCTCCATTTGTTTGTCAATTCTGATATGTTTTTAATGGTCAGTCCCGATAGCTTTTTGATTATATGATTCTGACCCATTAATTCTCAGTTACTGTGATGTTGAGTAACTTTTTCCTTTGTCGTTTATTGATTAATAACAAAACCATATCAACCCGTAATCATGAATGAGCATTAGTTTTAAGTTTTCAATGAATCAAGCATCTTCTCCTAACTCTTAGTTATCTACTGAAATCATGGATGTGAACATTCTCTATTTAGGCATTTGTATATGTGTAATCTTAGATACTTGCATGCATGATATACTTATACCTTATGGATTGAAACTTGTACAATCACACCTCTTGTTCCCAACACCCTCTGATCAGTAGTTTCCTCTTCTATCACAGCTTTCTAATCTCCACTAAACAATTTGCCATGATAAGTTATGTTCCTCAATGAGCTTAGTAAATCAAAGAAGATGTTTATGAGTTACATTACCTTATAGTTTATATGTAGCTCTCAAACCACCTTAACATGGCTTATAATGTCTTCACATAACTCATGGAAATGCACCTCAAATCAGCTCTACTTGTTCTTACATGTATTGATCATCACAAATTATTAACACCATGAAGAGAGGTGACTTACTTGAGTTTGTATGGATTAGAAATGGTGTCTATACTCCCAAGAACTCCCTTGTATTGTTTGAGAATCTCCCTGGTCAAAAATGCAGTGTGAAGTGCATATGAATGGGTATGGTAGATGTTAAATGGGAAAGTGAAGACAAAACCTTCGGTTTTGCCGTCAGCCTGGACTTGCGCACCGCCAGAACGTGTGCAGACCACTCGCTGTCCGCGACCCCTGCTTTACTGGTTTTCTCGCGGACACTGATGACCCAACCCGTTCTGCCTGTTTCTTTCGGATCGCAGACCGCTAGTTGTACCCGTAATAGAGTCGCGATCCGCGACTCCGCCTAGTTTCCTTATTTCTTCTTTTATTTAATTTTTTTGTTTGTTTAGGGTTGAGTGTCACACACACCCCCATGCATATGCTACCATGTTAATTCTCTCACCCAACCCGCTTTATTTATATGAACAACTACTACGTGTTTAGGTATTGATAATCTTAATATACAATCTTCATACCCTTACATATCATATCAATTCTCATGATTACATCACCTTACAATTTGGTTGGACAAGATAATCACATTTCCACTCATAACACTACCTTTTAGGATAAACTTATTAAGTCTTACTTTACAACTTTATCAACTCGTTGGTAGTATATAAACTCTACTACTCTCAACCAGGACATAGAAATAGCCCATATTATCACCAACTTACCCAACAGTACCAGTAGAAACATGGTGAGTCTTTGAGCTCACAAGAGCCCCTAATCCCACCCCTTGATCAATTTATGATCATATTCAATGTCTTAATGTTTAGTTTGTATCTCATCACATAATTATATCTGACCGTTTATAGTCTATTATAATATTTTGAACTCAAATCATGTAGATACGTCAACTTGAAATCGTGGATGAATTTATAATAAGGATACGATGATTCATGATAAACCTGACCATCCGACATAATGTATATATATAAGTTGGGTTAATCACCTTTGCCACGTGTGATATTCTGACCTTGACCTGTACAATCCCAGCCTTTGACTCCAAGAGCCATTCTTCGTCAGATCATCATGCAGGTAAATTCTCAAACATAAAGCTATTCTGCACTTCCACCAACCATGTTTTACCTGAATTCAACTTGTACGCCTGAAAGTTAGCATATAACTTGCAACGCACATGATTCAGGATCATTATATACTCAACCTCTTAAGATCAAGATTGTCATCAACCATGATCATTAGTCAATAAGCATACATCACACAACTTATCATTTCACAATTAAACCATTTCGTCACCCCCTATACCACATGAACTGGAAAGCATGCATATATTATAGACCGATAATTTATCACGCAACCATATCAATTTATTAATTTCTAAAAGTAACGTAACATGGCATGAACTCCACTTTCATCACTTTCCTTTTTAAACATATGCATACAAGGTTATAAAATACCGAGTATTGCTAAATCACATAATTCCAATTTACATGATAATTCTAGTGAAATAGAGCCCAAGTAGATACATGTTCATAACCAAGTGAAGTAGAGCCCAAGTAGATACATGTTCATAACCACAATCTATTAGCAATATACTCCACTTTTGAACATAATGTCCCATTATTTCTAACCACATGAGACAAGATTATCAACTATTCACCACTTATTTCATTCAAAATAAAGGAATGAAATTTAACAAGTTTCATCATCTTTTTACTTATTCTCATTTTAACATAAAATCCATGGAACCTCATATAAAGTCAATTCATACAAGTTATGTTGTGCTTCACTATAATGTGTCATCATTTTAACACAAACACTACATGATTTGCAGGTGACTTAACACCTAATCATGCCAAATTTCGCATGTTATGTTAATATATCATATGAACCCTAGCTCCAACCTTAACATGTAAGTTAATGCAAATCATAAAAATTCATTCAAAATAACACATACAATTTTGGTTTCTAGCCCTAATTCAAGCGCCATAGTTCCCATATCACAGGCTTTATTAGAAACCCACATACACAAGCCCTAATTTTCGAATTTTAACAACTCAGGAAATGGAGAACTCACCAATAATCATAGAAATCGGATTTAGATGTTTTTCTCCAGCAACCAAGACCCAAAAACTGATACCATAGGTTTTAATTTTTGTCCTTCGCGACTCCACCGATCCACAGACAAAGAGCACGGGTCGTCGCCCCCTTCTGTCGGTCACCTTCTTTCCCTTTTCCTTCTGATTTCACAATTTCCCCTCCTAACCCGCAAGTTTTCTTTTTCTTTCCACCCACTTTTATTTTTGGTAACTCTACTCCCTATACATTAATTCATTTTTAAGTTAGGGACAACCTATTGTATCTCCCAATTGACACCTTTAGTCCCTTAAATTTCATTAGTTAAGGAAACCTCCAACTGCATTAATACTTTTTTAATCAACATTTTCTTTCAAAGCCTTTATAAGAAATGTTTAATCTAGTATTATTTAAATACCACCTCCACATAATTAATCATTTCGAGGAAAAAATATAATTATAAATTATACTTTAATTCCATTAAAACTCGGGGTGTTATATGTGAATAAAAACTTGGGTGATTGAAAATAAAAAAAAAATGTAATAAACAATAAAAAATGAGCAATAATCATGTAAGACCAATTCCTTCTTGTGTGATCCTTTCGTACACTTTATACGTAAAACACACTCCATACAATAACTTCACTTGATACCTATTCACCACCTATACATATGGAGAAATCCCATCCACACTCTTTCATGGATATGATAATCCTAGTTGTAGAGGAAAGAGGAGGGTAGGGGCGGACATGGCCTCATTTCAAGGGTGGCACGTCACACGTGCCACCTCTTAAATCCGCACACAAAGTGAAAAAATTAGGATGGTTATGTACTTTTGTTATCTCAGAATTTTTTTGTAAGTGTGATACCCTTTAAGAAACTTTTAATTACTCCCCATCATTTGGTTGCTTGGAGAAAACCTTAGTAACTTTTATTTTATTTTATTTTATAGTAGTTGATTATCTTTGTATTTAAAAGTTGTAAAGTTTTCAATTTTAAGACTCTTGTTTTGTGCTGTTAAAAGAAAACTCTTGTTCAAGACGTTTGTTAGCGCCTCTTAGTTGCCTCTTTTTCGCTCAGGGTCTTTTAATAGCCTCTCATTCAGGCCTTTCAGGCCTTAGTCTGAATGAAGAACAGTTCACGCTACCCTTTCTCTTTTCTCTCCTCCCTGGCAACACATTTCCTCTGATTGCTGCTCATGTTTGCCGCTTTAACACTGCTAACAACTTGATGATTCCCCCAAATTGACGACTACAATTAGATCCACGAAGATTCCAAGCTCTGTTTTTCAACCTAATCCAATTGAGTTTCTCCATAAATCCGGGTTAGTTCGTATCATATTCGAAGCAGAATTTAATTCACAAGTATAGTTTATCGACTGAATTTTGATTTGAGGATACTTTTCATCATTTGCGTTATCCGATTATTAGGGTTAAGGATGGATACAAAGCGACAAGTGAGGTTTATGTTAGGAAAGTAGTCGTTCGATGGCGCTAGACAGGGGTTCAGATTGGGATTCGGATGATGGATTGGAGGACATTGATCTTAGGGTTAGGTTGATGTTTTTAGTGAGTGAGGATGATTTGGAAGGGATTAAGAAGCTTCTGGATTCAGAAATTGATGTTAATTTTAAACATATTGATATGTGTTTATCACATCACGTTTTAAGCAACTTGGAAAAATCAAATATAGTAGTGAAAAATAAATTTAGATTAACCAGCAGGTAATAATCAGAAGAAAAACTTTTTTTTGAACGCCGATTTCAGATCACTAACGGGGGCATTACACCACCCACCCAATCATCTCCACTCTGGGGGTGACAGAGACTGGTACATCCCTTATGGGGAAGCTCGCACATCAACCCTGCATTTGTTGGAACCTGTAGGTTGGTGATAACACGAACACACGAACCCAAGAACAAGATCATAGGTGAAGCTGCAGAACCAGCATGTATTTTGCTACTTATGTATTTGAACATTTTGGTTTGTAATAACTTAGTTAATGTTGAACTTTGAATCCTTACTTTGTATGTTTACTTGTTATCATATGTTGGTTCAGCTTGATTTACTTTTGTGTTGATCTTGTGATTGTTTGTTTGTTTGGTTGTTCGACACTTAAAATATTTTCATGCTTAAGTTGCACTTAACGATCAGCCTGAAATACTCTTAACGATCTGACCCTTGTTGATATTTTCAATTCTTTGAGTTGCACTTAGAATATTTTCATGCTTAAGTTGCACTTAACGATCAGGCTGAAAATTGACTTTTTCAATTCTGTGACTAATTATCAGTTGTTGTGCCTAATTGTGTTCCTTATTGATTGTTTTGTAGGATTTGGGTGATTTCAAGCATTCTACAACTTTTCAAGAAAGAGAACCGATTTCAACCCGTCTGACCCGTTAGCTTACTTTGTCTCGAAATTGACTAGTGCTGATCGTTTCAACATGTCGGATCACTTCACTCCTGCCACACAAGGCAACAATAGGCCTCCTAAACTTATGGGGGCAAGTGACTTTGATGATTGGAAGGCGAAATTCCTATCTTACTTGGAATTCGTTGACTTTAACCTGTTGACTTCTGTAGTCGAAGGTCCTGCTGTGTTTGAAGTGGAAGAGGCTACCATTGCTGGCACTGCTGCAGCTGCCGCTGGTGTTGATCCTCCACCTATGAAGATGATTACGAAACCAAGAAACAAGTTGGATGCTGCTGAAAAGGTTCAATTGAAAACTAACATGCGTGCACTAGGGTGCATTAAAATGGCTATCAATGATGAGTTGCAATACCAATTTCGTGCTGCCAGATCGGCTCATGAAATCTGGGAAGGCTTGGAAAAGAAATATGAAGGCAACCCGGCTACTAAGGAAAGAAGATTGGATAAGATCAAGTTGGCGTTCAACACGTTTTCTTATAAGCAAGGCGAATCATTTGAAACTCATGTCAATCGATTTTGCCGCATTATCACTGAGATGACGACAAAGAACATCCGACTTGAAAATAGTGCCATCATCAAGAAGGTCCTTCACTCCTTTCCTCAAGATTTCGCTTCATATATGACTTACTTGCTCGACAGTAATGATCTTTCTATTGCCGACTATATGGATATGATCGACAAGGTCCGTGAGTATGAAGTTCGAGCCGTTGAGCGCAACGGAAAGTCTCTCATGGGTGATGTGACTGTTAGGAGTTCTTCAACTACTCCCAATGTTGCGTTCATTGCTCCCGACCTAGATTATGAGTTCCAATTCTCTGTTCCTGCAAGTCAATGCCCACCTGCCACTACTTCTGTTCCAGCTGCTCCTCCAACTGAAGCTGTCATTGCTCCTGTCACCGGTCAGACTCCAAATGTGACTTTTGTGCAACAATCTCCAACCGGTTACTTCGTTCAGCAATCATCTCCTGCATCCCAACAGAACACAAGCATGGATTCCGACTTATGCAATGCTTTTCTAGCTTGCATGAATTCTTAGATGTCCGGAAGTCTTGAGTCCATGACCATCTGTCAAGAAGACCTTGACCAAGTTTCTGCTGATGATCTCGAAGAGATCGATATCAAATGGCAAATGGGTATGATAGCTGCCCGAACTCGAAAGTTCTTCAAAAAGACTGGAAGAAAGCTTTTTCAAGCTCCCTCAAACACCAACATCGGCTTTGACAAGTCAAAAGTTCAATGTTACAACTGTCAAGAAATGGGGCACTTTGCACGTGAATGTCCTAAGCCAAGGACGTGGAACGGGCAATCCAATTCTTATGGAAGTAACCAAACTCATCAAAAGCAGGGTGGTGGTGTTGCCCAATCTTATCAGAAACAAGGCAGCTCGTCATACCAGAAGCCACAGGGCACCAGCTCAAATGTCTCTCAATGAGGATCGTCATCTTCTCAACAACGACAAAGATCGGATGAAAGCAACAAGGTTTTGGTATCGCTTGAAGACTCAAACAACAACTGGACCTCCTCGTCTCAGAATCCGTCTTCTAGCCAGACCAACTATGCTCTTGTAGTGAAGGAAAATGATGGAGAGATAGACGTGTCTAACACAATTGACCCTCTCTTTCCAACTAACTTCTGTTTAATGGCTGGAATTGATGATCTGACTGAAGACAATGCTCAAGACACTGGAACTGTTACTGAGGTGAGCTCATCCGAAGTTGAATGTTAGGCAAGTAAGAGGCTTGTAGAACTTCAACGCGAAACCATCCGTGATGAGGTAACATTGCTTTATGTTCTGATAAATGTGTTGAGGCTGTAGCTCGCTATCGCGCTTACAACATTGAGTTGGTCAGTAAGGCGAAAGAGAGTGAGAGCCAAGTTGAGAAATTAAAAGAAAATGAGAAAGACTTTTTGATTAAGATCAAGTCTTTACAAGATGACATTCAGGTCATGAAGCATATGGAAACAACTCTAACAATTCAAATAACTGATCTTTTGGAAAAACTAACTTCTCTGAGGACGAGCTATGCTCAGGCTCGAGAAACCATTGATTTGTTAAAACTCAATCCGGTAACTCTTGGCAATACTGTTGGCCGTGATATTTTTGCTAGACTTAAAACTGGACTTGGGTTGACACGGGAAATTGATGATAGTGCGGCAGAGCATCCGCTTAACCATAACTATTATAGAGTTCCCGAGTTAACAAAGATTAACTCAAAAAGTCACTTAAAATTCATTAATCTTGAGTTGGTTCCAAGTGCTTCCGAAATCCAAAAGATGGAAGATCAGCTCTCTACCCACATGAGTGGATCTGATCTCCCACCAACCGATGTCGCACTTCACTTTGATGAAGTCAATTTTGATGTTTTAAAAGGGGTTGATACTAGTCTTTCTGAGACTCTGACAAAAGAGGCAGCTGAACATGAGTTCCTTGATTTGTTGAAAACATCTGCCGTGGATGGTCAATCGTTTTTGTTTGATGACAACTACGAGGATGAGTTTCAGCAAATGCACGATTGAACTCATCCTCATTCACATGAAGGGAAAGCCTAAGCAGAATTCCAACAATGGATTCACTGATCAGTCTGATGTGAATGAGGATGAGTTCAATCGTGCATTTGCTGAAACGGCACACAAACATGGTAAGACTCTCATGCACACACAAGCGGGTCTTGTGATCACCAATGGTAAGGTGAAGTCTATACCAAGTGCCTCAACTGGAACTCCCTCTACATCAACACCACATGCTGGGCAATCTCCTCAATCAAGAAAATCAAAGGCTGTTGTTGAAAGTTCTGCTCCCACTGGAGATGTTGACTCTAAAGTTGAAATGGTAAAGATTGTCAAACCAAAGATGAAGAGTGTTCCAAAATTAACTAGTACAACCTCCTCACCAACTGTTGAGTCTGCATTGATCGTGGTAGATCCTTCTGCTCCAATGACAGAAAGTGCTGAAGCCGTTGTTGTTGAAAAGAAGAAAAGAACAAGAAGAAGAAAGAAGAAGGTTGTTGTCGACGATGAGAAGACTCTTGTTGCTACATCTGTAGAACCCACATATGTGGTTCCCGTTACTGAAACTACTGCTTTTGTTGCTCCAAATGCACCATCTGTGCAAAATGGTTGTATTATCTGTGGCAATCCTCATCATGATGCAAGGGTGTGTATCTACAACCAAGGGTACAACACCTATGGCAACGCACCAATGCCACATGTACACTATTTTGAGCAACATGCAACTGCTGGTCAGAATACACACCTCCACTCGAGAAACTATGGTAATTGCAGTGAAGACTACATGGACTTGCAGGATTACTCTATGTTCCAACAGTCTTATCCCAACCAACCGTACATTCCGAGTCAAGCCCCATATCTACCACAAGGCTTAGGGGGAAGCTTGTATTCAAGTCAGCATCACATCAGACAACCACCAAGGATGAAATCACCGAGTCTGACTCCAATCAGGTTATGAAACCCAAGGCCAAGACCCGGCTTTATACCAAGGCCATTTCCGTCTCAAAGGCCAATGATAGCTCCAAGGCCTGCAACCACCTTCATTCCACCTTCAGTTATTCCATCAGCTCCATCATCTTCATCTACACCATCTTCGTCAACTATGAAGAAACCGGTTATCAAGAAGACCCAAGGTCAAAATGACCGGGGTCCCTCCTCAAACTAACCAATTTCTTTACTTGTTCAGGGACGTACCCGGAAAGCTGTAAACACATGGTACATGGATAGCGGGTGCTCCAGGCACATGACAGGGAACAAGGACTTGCTGTATGATGTCAAAACAATATCTAACGGTAGTTCTGTTGCCTTTGGGGGAGATGTATATGGTGGAAGAATAATAGGAAACGGTCTCTTAACAAACGGAGAAATTTCATTTGACAAGGTTACCTGGTATCGAATCTGAAGTTCAACCTACTCAGTGTGTCGCAAATCTGCGATAACCAAATGCCAATGGTGTTCAATGATCGCGAGTGTCTAATTCTGAAGCCTGGTCTCAAGATACCTAAAGATTAGATCTTGTTTCGAGCACATCAAAGAGGAAACCTGTATGCTTTAGATATGGCGATAGCAAAGCCAGCAAATTCAATCGCTTGTTTTCTAGTAAAGGCATCGGAAGAAGACTCAACCATATGGCACCGGCGAATGTGTCACGTCAACTTTAGGAACATGAATCGACTCATAAGAGGAAAACACGTTATTAGGCTACCGGAGAAAGAATTTGTCCATGTCGATAACTGTGTTGCGTGTTCCAAAGGAAAACAGCACAAGACGTCTCACAAGCCGAAGCCACCTGGTAGAACAACGACAATTCTTTAGCAACTCCATCTTGATCTTTTCGGGCCAGTGAACATCACGAGCTTAGGGGGAAAGTCTTATTGCCTCGCTATCACTGACGACCACTCCAGATACTCATGGGTGTTCTTCTTGAGAGAAAAATCTGAGACAACTGAGATACTAAAGAATTTCGTTACTCGCATTGAAAACGCCAGCAGAGAGCGGGTCAGAATAATCAGATTAGATAACAGGGCAAAGTTCAAAAATCAAACATTTGACGCTTTTTGCAATTTGAAGGGCATCACACGACAGTTCAGTTCACCGTACACGCCACAGCAAAATGGTGTAGCGGAACGGAAGAATAGAACCATCATTGAGTCTGCCAGAACCATGCTTGCGGATTCTAACCTTAAACTCTCTTTTTGGGCAGAAGCGGTGAATACTGCGTTCTACGTTCTGAACAGAACGCTCTTGGTTAAGCATGCTAACAAGACGCCGTTCGAACTATTTTCTAAACAAAAACCTGTTTTAACAAGACTTAAACCGTTCGGATGTCCTTGCACTGTGCTTATACAGTCTGATCAGTTAGCCAAGTTTGCCCCTCGGGCAGATGAAGGTTATTTTGTTGGATATTCTATGTCCTCAGCGGCGTATAGAGTATACAACAAAAGAACTCAAGTGATCATGGAGTCGTGCAATGTTAATTTTAACGAGCATACTCGGATCACTCGAGAACCTGATTCAGATAGCATGTATGAGATTGACACTCTTTCTTCTACTTTTAATATTGTTGATTCTGGTGTTTCAGGAAATACTATATCAGATGATGATGCACGCGAGGGAGATTTTCCGACATTTGACACATTTGCTCCGGTTTCTTCATCAATTTTGGGAACTATTTACTCAGCAGACCCTCCTGATCTAACATGGAGAAATCAGACGAGTGAGTCAGTAAATCGATCCGGAGAATCAACTTCATCAGCAACTCCTGATGAAACAGTAATTCCAGTGCCAGATCCAGTTATTGTAGAAACAGAACCAGCACCTGTAGCAGTTCAGGGGGAAACCAACACGGAAACTGCTCCTGAAGATCATGATTCTGACTCAGAAGTTGAAGCTGAAATTAACACCGGTGAGATCCCAGGAAATTATCTACAAATTAGGAACCTTGAATCTACCATCGAAGACACCGTTGTTGAAGAATCAAGGGTTCATAAAATTCATCCAACAAGCTAAATTATAGGCCCCGTAGATAAAAGGATCACCCGAAGTCAAATAGAGCATGTTAACTCGTGTCTATTTTCATGCTTCATATCTCAAGAAGAACCAACTTCAGTTAATGCTGCTCTCAAAGATGATAATTGGATTGAAGCCATGCAAGTAGAGTTACTTCAGTTCATATTGCTCAATGTTTGGCATCTTGTTGAAGCTCCAAAGGGTGTTGCACCAGTCGCTCGTCTAGAAGCCATTCGGATTTTCTTAGCTTATGTTGCGTCTATGGACATCACGGTTTACCTACTTGATGTTAAGACTGCATTTCTTTATGGTGAGCTGGATGAGGACGTGTACGTACAACAACCTCCCGGGTTTGTGAACAAGTCATTTCCAAACAAATGTTACAAACTTGACAGGGCCCTTTATGGTCTGCACCAAGCCCCAAGGAAGTGGTACGAGACGTTGTCTACATATCTTATGGAAAATGGATATAAAAGGGGTGTTATTGATCAGACTCTCTTCATTCGACACGTCGGGAAAGATATGCTTTTGGTTCAAGTATACGTTGACGATATCATTTTCGGGTCAACGGACGTGAGTTTGTGTCATGCATTCGAGGACTTGATGAAGAAAAAGTTCGAGATGAGTGCCATGGGTGAATTAACATTTTTCCTGGGAATTCAAGTGAAACAGTCGCCAGATGGTATACTGATCAGCCAAGGGAAATATGTTAAAGAAGTACTGAAGAAGTTCGGGTTTCATGACTCTAAGGGATTTTCTACACCAGTGGAAACTCGTCAGAGACTGAATACTGACGCTCAAGGAGTCTCGGTAGATGAGCACTTATACCGTTCGATGATCGGGTCGTTGATGTATTTGACGGCAAGTCATCCCGATATCATGTTTGGAGTCTGTCTCTGTTCAAGATTTCAGAGCAAACCAAAGGAATCACATTTGACTGCGGTTAAGAGAATTTTTCGATACTTGAAGTCGAATCCCAACCGAGGGCTATGGTATCCAAAAGAATCGGCCTTCGATCTTAGAGCCTACTCGGATAGTGACTATGCTGGTTGTCAACTCGATTGGAAGTCTACAACGGGTGGAGCTTAGTTTTTGGGAAACCGACTCGTGTCATGGAAATGCAAGAAGCAGACTACGGTGTCCACTTCAACTGCTGAGGCGGAGTACATCGCTTCTGCATCATGCTTCTCTCAAGTTCTCTGGATCCAGAATCAATTGCTGGACTACGGTTTGAATTTCATGAGTACTCCTATTCATATTGATAATTCTGTTGCTGTGTGTATTGTTAAAAATCCGATTCAGCATTCTAAGACTAAGCATATAGAGATTAGACACCATTTCATTAGGGATTGTGCTGAGAAGAAACTTGTCACCTTAGTTCAGATTGATTCAGAGAATCAGTTAGCTGACCTATTCACTATATAGTGTTGGAACTTAAAATCTATGTGACTGACGCCATCAAATCTGTTTACCGAAGCATTCGACTGAAGAATCCATGTGAATTGATTCACAGACGCGGGTTGTGATGCTCGAGGCTTGTAGATTGGACCGAAGACCGTTTTCCGGAAAAGTCAACCGTTCGGGTCAATGGTCAACGTAAAAGTCAACGGAAGATCGGTTCGAGCGAGTCAAGCTTCGGATTAATTAAATCAACTTTGATTTAATTAATATTTACGTTATTTATCTTTCTTGTAATTTTCTTCAGTTATGTTTTTCTGTTTTAGTCACCCTCACTATATATAGTGAGGGTGCCCATTACAATAAAGAGGCTCTGAGTGTGGAGATGATGAATTTCTTGTAGAGTGTGAGATTTCCATCCTAGAGAGAGAGAGAGTGAGTCATGGATTTCCATGAGAGAGTGTTTGTCATGATTTCTTGATTGTAACCATTCGATTAATGAAATCATTCGACTAGTTCATCATCTTTCTTCATGTTCGATTATCTTTGATTCTTCTCATCTTCATCTTCATCTCATTTTTTTTGAGTTTTTCGATTCCGATCCTATGTTCTTGCTCAAGATCAGGATTCTTGATGTGAGAATCGGTCCTGACAAATGGTATCAGAGAGGGTAACCGATCAGATTTCATCTCACGATAAATCTGGTCACTCGAATCTGGATTTTGAGCTTGAATGGGTGAAGATGAGAAAACTCATTTTTGAGACTTTTTCTTCTATTTTTCTTGTTTCTGGATGGATTATGATGATATGGATACTTGATTCGGGTTTGGGAGTTCATCTAGATTCATTTTTATGTTCTACTTGTTCAAATCTGTTGGAAAAATTGGAGATCCGAGCTGTTTTTCGTCAGTGTTGAGTTTTTCCCGTTTTTAGGGTTTTTGAAGATTTTTGGGCTTGATTCTTAGTTTTCTGGGCGATTCTTCATGTTTTCGGATGAAGTGAGGTATGATTCTCAGTGGAAAACGCGTTCCGGATCCATTGGAAGCATCCATTTCGTCTGAATCTCAACCGTTTGGGTAGATCTGGAAAAACACACACTAGTGTGTGTTTCATGGTGTTCTTCGTGTTCTTGAAGATTTCCAGAATTTGAAGGCTGTTTATGATCCGATTTGCTACTGTTTATGGAGTGTTGGTGGCCACAACATTGTCGTGGATGGTTTAACTTCACATATCGTGCATCATATCGGGTTTTCCATTCGTTTTTGGGCAGATTCAAGTTCATCAAAGTAAGGGTTTTCTTCCTGTTCATCATTTCCAGATTTCTCTAACTGTTTTGAAGGTTTAAAGATGTGCTTAGCGGACTTGTTGAGGTTCTTAGCGGACTTGAACTTTGCTTTAGCGGACTTGTTTAAAGCTTAGCGGACTTGATGTCTTCTTAGCGAACTTGTTCCTTAGCGGACTTCAGGTGTCTCCTAGCGAACTTCTCGGACTGTTAGCGGACTTGAAATCGTCCTTAGCGGACTTCTTTGGTTAGCGGACTTGATTTCTGGGTTTTTGTTCGAGGATGTTTCGGAGGTTTTTGAACGTCCAGGTTTGTAGAGAATCGTGCTACGAGTCCGTGGATACAAGAATCGTCGAAAACGATCAAGTTTTGAGGATGTTACGGGCAAAATACGCTTCTCCGGCGGAGGTCTCGATTTTCCGGTGACTTCCTTAGGGTTTCGGTAGTTGGAACGAAAAAGGAGGAAGATGGTGACGTGTCGTGTAGCCATTCGTCAGAGAGGAATGTTTCTCTCACCAGCTGTAGGTCACACCCGACACTCCCATTCCGTTGTCAAATGCTGGTTGGTTGAAGACATGTGCGTGGACCCTACTCTGGGAAGAGAGAGCCGTTGATGCTCTTTCGGTGGTAATATCTGATTGGCGCAGAGAGAATTCACGTGTGACCACCTGCAGCCTAAAGGAACCGTTGAAAGTGCTTTGGCAGGCGTATCCTGATTGGCTGCTTTTCTCTTGACACGGATTACCCCCAAGAGCCGTCAGATCCATCTCATCTCAACCGTGGATTTTGAGTGTGTGCTTTCTCAGATGATTTCTGATTGGCTCACAGCCATAGCACACGGATCAGCTTCAAAATCCATTGGATTGTTTCAATGTGAGCCGTAGATCATGATGGTTTCTCAAATCTGATTGGTCCAATACTAAGCACAAGGATTGTGCTTCTTTGAGATTTTTTTTTCTAATTAATTTTTTAAGCATATTTCGTCAAACACGGGTATTTTCTTATTAGTTTCTCAACGAGCCGAACGAGATAACGCCTCAAAGGAATTGCGAAAAATTTTATTAGTCTCGGATTTATTCTGATTTATTGGGATTCTCGTGTATTGACGTCGCGAGCAACGTTTGCTATCGATCACTGACGGGTTAGCTTTATTATCCGGTTAATTATTTAGCTTTCTCGTTATATCTCACGGTTTATTTTTAGTGGATGCAGCGCGGATGTCAGCGAACCGGATTAACTGGAATCTCAGTTAATTATGGAATTTATCCGTTAAATTTCTCGAGAAGCCGTTCCTTGACGAAAATTGACGGAATTTTTCGGATTGAGCCGTTTTCGCCCGTTTAACTCAGAAATCTTCATGGAATTTATTTCCGAGCTCAGTTTTCTTCGCCCAAAATTACGAAGACTCCGGTTATCATTGTTTTCGCTCGGGATCTCAGATTTTCTCCGATTTGACAATTATCTTTATTTTTTCGCATCCAACCTAGTCACGCGGAACACAAGATTTATTTATGGATCATTCACAACTGTCAGCATCCGATTTCCAGTTTTTCACAAGATTGTCCGATTTCAAGATTATTTTTCTGGTTTCTCTAGGCAACCGATCGCGACGGTTCGATTCTCCGCATCTGATTTTACGCTTCCGACTTGATGTTTTTGGAGAGATTTAGAGAAATAAGAGGAATTATTATGGATTTGGATATCGGGTCGATTATTCGGAATTGGAGCATGTTCGATGTTTGATTGGTTTATCTGATTCAGTTTGTTGCGGTTTGGACTCCGAGATGTAGCATTTTCTCAGTATTGTACCCGACCGTGTGAACCGAGTGAGGGGAGCACTTGGATCTCGACTGGAGCAACGAGAACAGAAGAAGCTTATTCAGAGGGGGAATCTCTACGACAGATTGTCTCCGGCTTATCAATTTCTCATTGAAGATGTACGACAGAGCGATTCTTCAGCAGTTGAACAGATTTGAAAGCATCAGTCAAGGGGGAATTGTTGGAACTTAAAATCTATGTGACTGACGCCATCAAATCTGTTTACCGAAGCAATCGACTGAAGAATCCATGTGAATTGATTCAGAGACGCGGGTTGTGATGCTCGAGGCTTGTAGATTGGACCGAAGACCGTTTTCCGGAAAAGTCAACCGTTCGGGTCAATGGTCAACGTAAAAGTCAACGGAAGATCGGTTCGAGCGAGTCAAGCTTCGGATTAATTAAATCAACTTTGATTTAATTAATATTTACGTTATTTATCTTTCTTGTAATTTTGTTCAGTTATGTGTTTCTGTTGTTGGTCACCCTCACTATATATAGTGAGGGTGCCCATTACAAGAAAGAGGCTCTGCGTGTGGAGATGATGAATTTCTTGTAAAGTGTGAGATTTCCATTCTAGAGAGAGAGTGTGTGAGTCATGGATTTCCATGAGAGAGTGTTTGTCATGATTTCTTGATTGTAACCATTCGATTAATGAAATCATTCGACTAGTTCATCATCTTTCTTCATGTTTGATTATCTTTGATTCTTCTCATCTTCATCTTCATCTCAGTTTTTTTGAGTTTTTCGATTCCGATCCTATGTTCTTGCTCAAGATCAGGATTCTTGATGTGAGAATCGTCCTGACAATTAGGGGTTGTGCTGAGAAGAAACTTGTCACCTTAGTTCAGATTGATTCAGAGAATCAGTTAGCTGACCTATTCACTATGTCATTTGATATGTCTAGGTTCAATTTTCTGGTTACCTCTATATGAATGATCAACTTTGACTAGGACTAGAACTTCTTGCTCCCTGATACATTAGGGTCTTGCTCTCTAGGTTGCTTTCTCTTGTGTGTTATCTATGTGTATATCCTAACTTTTGCTTTCCTCTCACAAAAATCACCAAAAAGATTTTACACTTCTTGCTTGTTTTGTTGTTTATCTTATCCATAATGTCTTGCTTATCTTATCTTACGATTATTGCTTTAAATTTCTAATTTGACTCACTTGAGTCTGTTCCTGTGTTGTTTGACCTGTTTTGGCTGAGAAAAATATTTCAGTATGTTTGCGTCTCGAGTCAAAATGTGTTATGACCAAAGGAATTTCTTTTCATTCAACTAACTTGTTTTTGAGTCTGTCTGCCGTGTCTGCACCTGTGGAAGATAAAACCAAAAATAGTGTCTATTCAGTAATTTTCAGTAAGTGTTTAATACACATGTGCAGAGAAAATATCAGAAAAAATACCAAAAACAATTGAAAATGTTAAATCCTATTGGTCTGTGGTCGGACAATATATCAGAAACATGATATGATTCTAGTCTTGTGATCTAACCAAAGGATATGATTCAATCGACCGGTAACTCTATCATTTGATGTGTTGGTAGGTTCAACATACTGAGAAGTAAACAAGTCTCTGTGATAGCACACTAATTTCATTGAGAAATGTGGACCTTGGAAGTTTAAACAGTGGCATATTCTTTAAAATTTCCCTTCTCATTAGTACTAGTAAGAAAACTCTAATCACACATCCTTTGTTTCTTCAGTATTAAGTTGACTTATTTCAAAACCAATACATGAGACTCATCTGCTAAGGAAACTCTGACCTTGAGTCTCATCCATAAATAAAGTTGAGACACATCTGCTGTGAGAAATCACTGACCTTGTGTTCTTACGCTCCATCATTCCATAAAATAAAGTGAGAAGTCATCTGCTGAGGAAACTCTGACCTTGACGCTCTCACCCCATCAAAATTCATTCATCTATAGTCATGAAAGAAGGGTTATCATGATTTCATGACTATATCCATGAAATAAGTCACTTAACACTAAAGAAAAGGGGGAAAGATTACTTTTAAATGTGTGATTGAATCTGAAAAGCTATTTGATGATTGGTAGAATACTGTTAACTTCCAACCAAATAAGGACCCCACAAATTATTTCTCTGAACTGGACAGAAAACATGATAAATACATCACATGAGACAAGTTGAAAACTACCTTGTTTGAGCTTAAGTGGATAAACAATACCGACAATCTGATTTAGGGAATCGGATCCGAAAGGTGATTTGAATTGTAAGTGTTATTGATCACGTAATTGATCGGTATGATTCCTGCATAGTCTGACCACAACCATTAAAAAAATATGTACATTACGGGTTATTACCTCGAATAAGTGAAAAGTAAGCCAAAGTGCTTATACTTCCAAGTTTGATGAAACTATGGTCGACTTATGCAAAAGTCAAACTTGTGTTGATGGAAAATTGATCAACCTAAAAGTCTTGGTAAATTCTTGAGTCTGGTGAAAAATTGACCAACTCGAATGAAAACGGATTTTTGGAATGTAAAATTTGACCAACAAAGTCAAACTAGGTGTTAAGTTGATGTTAAAATCAAGCTTGTTGAAATCTCAAGTGCTAATGGCATAAAGTTTAAAAAATTTATCTTTCTGGTAGGCATCGTGCGGGCATGACTATGTTTGTCATTAAAATTTCTGTAAATTTAAGCTTTGTTGTAGGTAAATTCAAATTTTGAAAATTTAAATTCTTTTTCAGTTTAAAATTTTCAATTGGAATACATTCAGAGTTGTTGGTCATAACGATTAGAGTACAACTTGGAAAACTTGCTAAGTTTGTGCTCTTAACGAATTGACTAAACACTTAGATTTTAAAGTTGAGACCTGACCTTAAAGATTTGGTCTTATTTGAACTTAACGATTTTGTAGGTCTCCTTTGAGAATTTTTCTCCTTTACATAAATTTTATGTGTGGTTAAACAAGCAGACTGTTTTTGGCCTTAACGATTTGGGTCCCCAAAATTGGCCTTAATGATCAGGCTACCAAAAGGCCTTAATGATTTGGCCTTGTACGTCATAACGATTTGGGTTGACCTGAATGGCCTTAACGATCTGATGTTACTTGTCTTTTTTGTTTAATTATTGTTTCTTAACGATCTGATCAAACTGGCCTTAACGATCTGGCATTCAGATTGGTCTTAACGATTTGGCACAGGTTGCCTTAACGATCTGATAGACAGTTAGTCTTAACGATCAGGTCCTATCCTTTTTATGTTTTACTCTTAACGATTAGGGTCTTTTTCTCCTTATCGATCTGACCAATGAATGGTCTAAACGACCTGGGTATGAAGCTACCTTAACAACTTGACCTCTCTGTTGGTCTTAACGATCAGACCCTAGCATCTCGTTTTAACGATTAGGGCTCAATTGGTCCTAACGATCAGACCCTATCATCTCGAGTTAACGATTAGGGGTTAATTGGTCTTAACGATCAGACCCGGAGAAGCCATATGCTTTTCTCGTTAACGATCTAGGGGATTTGGTAACGATCTGCCCAAGCTCTCCTTTAAACTTAACGATCTGAGCTTAGTTACCGATCTGACCCCAATCCAGTTTTTCTTATTTCTTGGAAACCTATATATACCCATTCCAACCCCTCCCTACTCCTCACTCGATCACGCATACGCAAACACACACAAACACTCCCGTTCGTTTTTTCTCTTTCTACGGCGATTTTGAACCCGTATCTCCGAGTCTCAAATCAATTGAATCGATCATTGCTTTGTTCGTGGTTGGCTTGCTCAATCCCTACTAAGCATTCGGTAAGTTTTCTTTTTGTAGTTTGAGAATCGTTTGAGCTCTGCTCTTCTTGTCGCACCGTGGCTAAATCAAAATCTTCAAATACTGATTGTTCGGTTCTAATTAATCTCAGATTCTCCTTCTGTTGTGGTCGCCATCATAGATTTCATCCGCCATACAAGGTAATTTTGAGTTGTTCTCGAACGATTTGGGTATATAGATCTTGGTTCATGTACAGAGGATAGGTGCACCGCTACTGACTTAGAGAAATCTAGGGTTATTTGTTTTGCTTGTGTGATTTTAAGTGGAACTTAGGTCTAATCTAATAGAAATTGATAGATAGGTCTGACTGTGTGTTAGACTGCTTCAGATTTTGATTTCGGTTGTTTGATGTAGGTGACCTAGATTTCAATCTTGGTAGAATCAGGAGGTTATAGGGTTAGAATGTTAAAATTTGTGTTTTACTTAAATGTGAATTGTGTAGCAAGTTTAAAAACATTGGATTTGTTAATTTGAGATGACTATTTGGCTAAAATATGATTGGTTGAGTGCTCATCTTGTCTATCCGTCAAATGTTTAACTTGTAAATTCAGTTCTCACCATTATCATTTATTTTTCTCAAGTAAATTTTATCGAATTGAGTTGTTGATTCAACACATGACTCTTTGGTCAAATAATAGAAAGTTCTCTTTTAATATATTAATTTGATGTTAAAATGTATTGGAAATTGCTTAATATGTGGCTGAATTATCTAAATGGATGTGATTAGGTTTGACATGTAGCAATTGAAATACATAAGACTGAGAGTTAAATTCTATGATTTATTTTGTTCAAGTTAACCTTGACTTCACTTAGAATGTTCCAAAGCTTGTAAAAATGAAGATAGACAAACTTTCATTAGGTCATCCTAATTTCTAATATGCATGACTCTTTGTTGAACTTTGTAGTAAGTCAGGTTGTCATTTATCTTTTAATTTTACTAAATCATGTATTGATAATGTGATTGTCATGCTTACAGTTGACTTGTCTTAATTACTTGGTTCTAATGCACATTTGCTTGATCCTAAACAGAGTACTTTGTGATTACGAGTGATACCATTCCCGTGTGATCTTTACAAACTATTAGATCATCAAAAGATTCATTTTGGAAGCAATAGCTCTCTCTGACTTCATTTATCTCTTTTAGATCTTAGAAATACCTAGATCTACTTCGAAGTATGTGCTTCTGTGAACTTTTTCAAGTATGTTGAGGTCTCATTTGCCTCATTTGTATTTTATATTATCGAACTCTTGGTTCAAGTTGCTTCAGTTTTGATAGGTCCTTAGGATGAAGTGTGTTAATTGGATACTGCATTTCTTCAAATTAACCTGCATAACCTGTTTATGTGATCTGCATCAAAAATTAAGTAATGAACCATTGTTTGAATATTTGTCTGACAAATGTGTTATAATGATCTGTCGTTGATATGATTGATAGTTATTCATTGATGCTAGTTAGTAGAATTCATATATCCATTATTCCTAACTTTGACTCATGAATTGTCTCATGTTCTTGATTGATTGATTGTTATGATGCAAGGTCATAAGCTTTATCTATATTGGATTGCACTCAATTGATGTCATAGGGTTCAAAATTCCATTCTTAAGACTTGATCTGGTCTATTTAGATATTCGTTTAGGTCCATGCTAGTCGAGTCTTTAGTGTGTTGAGTATAGAACATGTGATTTCATTATGACTATCCAGTCTGACAAGTGCTTCTTGCTATGACAATGTGTGTTGTGATTTGGGTGATTTATATACCAGATAGTCACATGTTTAGGGGGGACAAACACATTATGTGGTCCACCTGAATGATTTGAGCTTGATCATTTATTTGCTTTATTCTCATGATTTAAAAGTTAAGTTTAAATTTTTCAATTTATCTCGAATATTAATTTCTAGGCTCAAAGTGACATCTTGTAAATTACTCCTCAAGTTGCATTATATTGATCTGGTGCAATTTAGCCTTTGTCTAGGTAAAGTCTATGTTTCTTTTTCTCAGTTATTCATGTTTTATGATTAAATTGAAGGTATGTATATCTGGTTTAATTATGGGTCCCCACAGATATCTGTTGCAAATGTTAATTGACTATGTGCTATGTCATTCTAGGAACCTGCTTAGTTGAACCCAAATATACCTTGATTTTGCTTTAAACAGCTCTGTCATTATCCCGGTTTAGTGTTGACATGACATTTCAAGGTAAAACCAATTGGTTGTAATTGTGTTGTTTCACTTGTGCAGATGCCTCTTAGACGAACGGGGAATGAGCCATTAGGCTATGGTGTAGCCCACAATCAAATAAGCATTTTCAACAGAGAATGGAAATATGCTGAAGCTTTCGAACAAAATTTTCAGATTCTGGAATACTCCAACTGGGGTTATTGTATGCTTTTGGATCTTCCAATATACAAATCAATAGTGGAGAGTTTCTGGATGAATGCTCAAAAAGTGGTAATTGCGGATGGGTCGGAATACTTGAGCTCCAGAATTCAAGAAACTGACGTGGTGATGACTAAAGATATGATCATAACGGCCCTTCGTCTAGATGATGTTGACTGCCCCGATTCTTACACAAAGCAAGAGTGGCATGATAGCATGAGAAACCTTTGTTTCCTCTCAACTGGAGAAAAATGTTAGGCTTCTTCATTCTGACCTTCTCCCCTAGGAAGACAGGAACTGATGACTTCAAGGATGAGCTGGCTCATGCCCTTCATGGTTTTGTTGCCGGAACTGGCTACAACATGTCAAGATTTCTCCTTAGAAGTATGATTAGGAACCTGACTCCTGCAGATTGTGCTGAGAAGTTCATAATGTATCCAAGTTTCTGCAAGCTATCTTAAACCACTACTACCCAAATTTGGTGAAAGCAAGAGAAAAGTTTGCTCCCCGAAGACAGATCATGATTCCTACAGAAAATATCTGTCACCTGGTAATGAAGGACCAGATGCACCTTACTTTCAAAATTTGGTGGATACTATTGGTGATCTAGGCCACGCCCAGTACTACCAAAGTTCAATGAGTGCAACTGCAGCTACTACCGCTCAAGATCAGCCAAATTTAAATGAGCCCGCAGCAGAGGTAGATCCCTTTGCACACTTGGAACTTACGGCTGTTGGCCAAAACCTGTCACCTGGTCATCAAGGCTCTGAGCACACTGATTCAGAAGAAGATGAAAATGTGAGTGATGCTAGTGAATCTGAAGGAGATTCTGACAATGATTCAGACGGCGATTCAAATGGTGACGCCGGAAATATTTCAGCACAATCATTACCTTAAGAATCCCAGCATGAAGCTGAAGCAAGCGGTTCTAGGTTTGAACCTTCTCAATCTGATTCTAAAACTTCTGATGCTCGAGTCCCACCGAAAAAGAAACGGAAGACCGGAGCTAACACCGCCGGATCTTCTCGTACCAGAACATAGGGAGATGTACAATCTCAAGTAGAACCTTACTCATCAAGTGTTGAGTTAGATAATGTTATCTACGAAGAAAAGCATTGGATAGCCACTTCTTATCCCAGATCGGCTAGGAAGAAGAAGTTCTATTTGGAACACAAGAAACGTCTGGCTGAGCAAGCTAAGTCAGACGCTACTACTCATTCCACTAGAGCTAACATTGAAGAACTTGTTGATCAAGAATGTCAAAATGTTCAAGATGAGCCGATGCCAGACATTGCTGCTCAAACAGAACCTGAAACTGAAAAGATGGTGGAAATAGTTGAGGCTGATGTTAACAAGTCTACAGAGACTGAACCTGTGACTGTTGAAGCTGAAACAAAAGTTGTTACGATACCTGTCACCCTCCCAACTGAACCTGCTGGTTCACCGTGCAAGCGACAGTAACTCCAACCCCTGTCATTACTACCCAACCTGAGGTTAGAACTAGCCTTGTTGCCTTAGCAGGAACTTCTGAAGCTGGACCATCAGGAACAAACCCTTATGACGTCTATGACTATGAGGAGATGAACTCAGAAATTTAGATCCTGACTATCCAAAACTCTCACCTTAAGGCCGAATTAAGAGCTGCAAATCAGACAATTCTGGATCAAGCAGTTGAGATTAGAAAGCTCAAGGAGTTGCTTGATAAAGTGCATAATGATAGGCAACAGAATGTTCCAAAAGATGGTAGAGACGGAGATGGGGATACAGGTACAAACACTCGGGCTGGTGAACAACCCTCAACAACTGAACCATCTGTTCAACCGAGTTCACATGCTCCAGGCAAAGAATCAATTTTCCCAAGTTCTGAAGAAAAAGGCCCAGTAGACAGTGATTCTGACGACTCTGATGATGATGATTCTGATTCCGAAGTGGATGCCTCATATGGTGACGCATTCTTGAATAGTGAACCATGTGAAGATGAGGAAACACAAATGCAGATCTACAACAGCTTACAGTATCTGGTGCCACCGCCTGAAAACCCAAAGCTGCACTAGAAACTACTGCTGCTTCTTCCTCAGGAGCCCCACTGGCTATCACTGCTGGTGAAATTGGAGTTGCTCCAGACATTCCAAGGAGTGTATCATTACAGCTCCAACTTGCTCCTCCAGTCCAACCGTCACAGACGAACCTTTCTAGTGCACTGATTCCAGCAATGGAAGATGTTCAACATATGTCTGTTGACCCAGCCTTTCTGGATGCTGGTAGAGAAACCTTCAAGGACTTCTATTCTACTGTGCTTGCTACTGATCCCAGCTCTAGAAGCATTATGACTGTCAATGATGAAAATCTAGAAGAGCAAGCTGTGGAAGAAATCTCAGTAAATCCAGATGATTTAAATGACGCTGAAGAGTTGGGTGACCGTCTTGACCTACTGGTAAACCGGTCAAACCCTCTAAACTTCATAGATTTGGAGTTTGCTGGTGATGAGTATGATGATGACATCCTGGACAATGTCAAGGAAGAAGAATTTGAAGAAGAAACAGAAGCTGATATGACACACCCTCATCCTATATCTCCAATCAATGCAGTGCCATTTGTGGGAGAACATGTAGAAATGGAGGAACATCAATTAGCTCTGGCATTACCCTCCACTGAAAGAGATCAGAATGAGCCATTAGACCATGTCACTGAAGAGCAAACCTCTACTTTACCCTCCGACTCTGCTGAAGCTGCCATTGGTTCATCTGTGATGGCTACTCAAGCTGTCCATAGAAAACCATATCCCGAGGATATTTTTGGACCAGAGGCTGATGATCGTCCTACAAACCCTGGAAGAAACTGGTTGAACATGGCAAGAAGGATTGATTGAAACAGAGGCTTTTATCCATTAACCCTTGAAGAACATGAATTCAAAACAGGGATAAGGCAAATTGCTCCGGAACGGTTAAGATATCGTCCTATGGGTCTCCCTCCTCGACCAGAATCACCGTTGGTTGGTGATACCGTACCTGTAAACGTGGTGGATCCAGAGCTTCTGGAACAACCTACTGCTGTGAGAACTTCTGCAGAAACAGGTCTATCTGGTACCACTCGAACACTGAGTCGAAGAGACAAAGGGAAACGGAAGATGACACCGCAAGAGGAGTTTGAGGATGCAGAGAATAAGAGGAAAGCTAAAGAAGAAGAGTTTAGATTAGCTCAACAGGCAAGGGCAGAGGAAATTTTGAAGGTGATGGATGATAGAGAAGCAGAAATACTTCGTCAAACCCAACTCCTGAATACTACCATTTTGGGAAATGATTCAATGCCGATGGAACCAAACTCAAATCTCTCTGACCCATTGATCCAGGTGATTCCCAATGAAACTGGTGATGGTGTACATCCTGATGACCACTCTGAGGCTGCAAGATATGTTAGAGCACTGGTAGAGCGTGGTTTATCCTTCCAATATCTCATGACTTTCAACACCTACCAAATTGTTGAAATGTATACTAATGAAATGGATATGGAAAAGTTGCTAAAGGAGAACCCTGACTGTAGTCTGAGAGACCCGAAGAAGGCATTTGTGAATCCGTATGCTGACACAGATCAAGATGTAGACTACGTCCAATTTAATGACGGCTTGTCGGAAAAACTTCATCAAATGCATACTAGATATCGGGCACCCCCTGCCGACCCAGATTGTCAACTGCCCAGCCCTCCTAGTCCCAAATCTATCCACGACAAGGTCAACTCCATGACCAAACGAGAGCTTCGAGGCTTCTTATCAGTCAGGAATGTTGCAAGAAAAGACTACATTTTCAAGCAAATGCCCGGACTAAGAGAGATGGCCAAGCAATTCATGGATGATGACGCTGAGTCCAGGAACAGAAAAATCAACATGATGGAACAGGAGAGGGTAGAAAGTCATCGAGTCAGAGATGCTCCCACTTTGGTAGACGAATGGAAGGAGATGCTCCCGCATACTAAAGCTATGATGCAGTTCACAGCACGTAAGCTGAAGAAGATGCCTTCTACTTCCGAGCATCCTGATGCGATGAAAATACTGGGATGGAAGTATGATCACGAGTTCGGGGCCTTCATCATTAAAAGAAGAAATGGGTTCGTTCAATTCTTTGCAACTATCAGAGACCTCATGAAGCTCTTCTCCTGGGAACTTAAAGAATTGAGACGGTTCGACATTGTCAATCATTCAAACGCTGAGATTGCTGTGATAGCTCAGAGTTTAGTGCATAACACATACCTCAACAGATATCACAAGCAGACCAGAGAGCAAGAGAAGAAGGAAAATGAACGGTTTGAGAAGAAACAAGCTAAAGTCCCTTACAAGCAGATTCACTCCAATATTGGCAAGAACATAAAGACTAGGAAGATTGAAGGTAATCTGAAGAAAAATCCCATCAAGGATTGGTACTACAGTGCTCAAACTCATGAGTTAGTGATTGAACGAGAAAATGCAGAACCAATTAGACTCTTTGCTGCCATAGAGCTCAGGCTGTTACCCATCTGCTACTTAAGTTGGATCTTCTGTGGTCGTCTTGAAACAGTTCCACCCAGAATGAAGCCCTATGAGGTAGTTGATGCAAATTACTTCCTACTGTTCCTTAAATGGTGGAGCTGGGAATGCATTAATGCCGGAAGGATGAAAACTAAAAGTATGGCGAACTTGGAAAGATGGGAAATAGACAGTCGTGGAATAAGTCATTTGTGTAGAGGCTCAGACAGGAAGCTTGAAATATGGCACTACTCAGATCTGAAGAAGTTTGCAAGAAAAGATCTTTGGATGCTGTGGCAAACCCAGATCTACTGCTATGACCGCAAGTATAACAGGTTGGCTAGGAGATACTGGCGTTTCCTATTGAAGCTTCTTGGACAGTTAAGATGATGATGATGATGGAGGATGTTCGCATTACCACCAAAGGGGGAATTGTTGGAACTTGGAGGTTGGTGATAACACGAACACACGAACCCAAGAACAAGATCACAGGCGAAGCTGCAGAACCAACATGTATTTTGCTACTTATGTATTTGAACATTTTGGTTTGTAATAACTTAGAAAATGTGGAACTTTGAATCCTTACTTTGTAGGTTTACTTGTTATCATATGTTGGTTCAGCTTGATTTACTTTTGTGTTGATCTTGTGATTGTTTGTTTGTTTGGTTGTTCGACACTTAGAATATTTTCGTGCTTAAGTTGCACTTAACGATCAGGCTGAAATACTCTTAACGATCTGACCCTTGTTGTGCTTAACGACCTGCCAGACAAAGGTCTTAACGACTTGAGTACATTTGCCTTAACGACTTGCAGCTGAAACATACTTAACGATCTGAAAGTATTCTATTTAACGACCTGCCTCCTCTTGTCTATTTAACGATCTGCCTCACATGACTTAACGACTTGACCTGGTCGTTTAACCTTAACGACCTGACCAGTCTGCTGTTGGCTAACGATCTGACTACTTGGTTAACGATCTGGCTAAGCTGGCTAACGATCTGACCAATTAGTTAACGTTCTGACTTGTTCTTAACGATCTGGCTAACGATCTGACCTGGACAAGTTAACGATCTGACATTCTGACTTACACGAATTTAAATTGATATGATGTGTGATTCTCCTTGTATTCTGTGCATAGATACTTGTGCTCCTCATTGGGTATAAATAGAAATTCTTAGGAAACCCTAAACAAGCCTTGAGAGAACCTCCTGAGGAGCACTGTGTGTTTGTGTGTGTGTTCTTGGTGTTTTTCTTGAGTTTTAGGAGGCGAATGGAGAGGCAATGTTGCTGATCCAACCAAGAGTGATCATCAACACGTGATTTCCGCACTCGTGTGATGAATCAAATGATGATCTTTGGCTAAGAAATCGGTCCTGACAGCATTCAACCAGAACACCAGTTCAGGGGGAAACTAACCATTGCCAGAAAAACCCCCTGTGAGGATCGAACCCCTGACCTCTCAATCAGGAACTCAACCCTCCTCTAGATACCATTGAGGCAATTGCTCGTTGGTGAGAAGAACAACTAATAAGAAGGAAATGGTTTCTTTTTGTTCTCATATCCCCTCTAACTGCACCCATGAAGCTATGTTTAACTTTTGAAGCACTTGGTGACTGTGGCATTTGTGTATCCATATTCACTAGTTTTTCTTGAAATATAGGTTAGTTGTTTTGTCAGAACAGCTAAAACACTCACTTACTGCACTCCGAAGTTTTGAACTTGGGTCTCCATAAAAAAAGACATTGTCTCTTATCACTAGGCTACAACCTAAGTTGCTTGAAATATAGTTAAATAATTTAACTATTGACTAGAATAGTAAGAGCTATGTTTAACTTTTTAAGAACTTGGTGACTGTGGCATTTGTGTATCCATATTCACTAGTTTTTCTTAAAATATAGGTTAGTTGTTTTGTCAGAATAGCTAAAACACTCACTTATTGCACTCCGAAGTTTTGAACTTGGGTCTCCATAAAAAAGACATTGTCTTTTATCACTATGCTACAACCTAAGTTGCTTGAAATATAGTTTAATAATCAAACTATTGACTAGAATAGTAAGTTTTGATGAATGAAACAGTACTTGTTTTTGTTGTGTTTAAGGATATCTTGAAGTCAACCCGACCAGAAAACAAGGTTATCAAAAAGTGTGAGTAAACAAATTATTTGTTTAATATTCCCTCTTTTGTGTTTTTTATGGATTTATGTGTAGTTGGAATCTTTCATGAATTTTGAAAGATTTATGTGTAATTTGAATTTTATATGATGCTTTATATTTTTATGTAATAATTATTCATCATTCAAAGTTCTGACCAAGTCACCAAACAGATACATTTCATTTAGCAAGAAATAGTTAAGAAGGGTAAAATAGTTATTCTACATAGTAATTTAGAGATCCAACCGAACAACACTTACCGATTCAGCACTACCTGACTTAGAGTCTCTTACCATATTAGACCTTGAAGGATCAAGAAAACATCTAACACGATATCTAATCTCGTATACATGTGCGGAATCCACGTAAATGAGTTATTCAAGATGAGAACAGATAGAAAACGAATTATAAGAAATACAAAATAAAATACTTAACCTCGGATTAAACAGTTGCACACGAATCACTTGTGGGTTCGTCTGGTACAATCTCTTCAGTTAGTAAAACCGAATACTCTCCCCCTCTGCTCTCTATCTCACGAAAACTTCCCCAAAAGCCCAAACCTAAATAAGGAGGCCTATGTGTGTTTATATAGACACACACATATGCTTACAAGGGCTTATTTCAGCCCAAGCCCAAACCCAACACAATTACTCATAATAAACTACAAGCCCACTAGTAATCAGTCTAGCCTAAAACTATTTAATATTACAAGCCTCATCATTCTAGCCTCTACAAATCTTCCTCTAGGCTTGTGATATTAAATGACTTTGACTTTCAGTCTTCAGCTAGTCAATCTTCCTTTTGGCTTGAGCATGTGTTGGCGAATATCCATCCTTTGACAATCTTCATTGGGCAGCAACCAGAGGCGAAACTACAGGGGGGTCAGGAGGGTCCGTTGACCCTCCTGACCTCCTCTAGGCTTGTGATATTAAATGACTTTGACTTTCAGTCTTTAGCTAGTCAATCTTCCTTTTGGCTTTAGCATGTGTTGGCGAATATCCATCCTTTGACAATCTTCATTAGGCAGCAACCAGGGGCGAAACTACAGGGGGGTCAGGAGGGTCCGTTGACCCTCCGGCCGGCTGAAACTTCTTTACTATGTTGATGTAACTTTGACGTCTTTTTATGTAACTTGACCCTCTCAAACTGTTGTGGTAAGTACGAACAGTAGTTTAGATGAAAAGATAATGTGAAAATAGTGTGGCCGGAAGTTTGTCCGGTCGCCGGCAGTAAGACCTGCAACAAGATAATGGCGGAAAACTTAAAAAGGAAAGAAGACGAACGATTATAATGAATGCATATGTTTATATAATATTTTAATTTTAATGTATGGGGAAAAGAAAAAGTTGATTCTGACTCGTCCTACCTTACCTACTGACTCTATATATATTTTTTAATTTAAGTTCAATTTTCTTTTGCTTAATTTACATACAAAAATTATGTGGATAATTGATAATTTTTTAACCGATAACTTTTTTTATCAATGTAATTAAAACCACAAACTTTTTTTTATTAATGGATTATATGTGTAAAATCTAAATATTTATAATATCTAAAAAATCTAACAAAATATAATATGACTTGCATTATACGCTTTCTAATATATCATAAACATTTTTTAGAAGTAACCATTATAAGCTTTCTAATCTATCATAAACATTTTTTCTGACCCTCCGGTTATGAACTTCTGGTTCCGCCACTGGCAGCAACGAGTTATGGGAGCTTTCTCTCAATCAGCATCAGCTTGGACTTCTAAGGATGAACAAGTAATGAGAGGAGGATTCTCAAACACTTGTTTCTTCTTGAATGATCTTTGAGTCCTAGCTGAAAGAATGGTAGTTGTCTTAACATGTCTTCGTCTTCAGAGGATAAATTTTTAAAAACCTCTATCTTGACATTTCTTGATTGTTGTTCTTGAGCTAGCTGTATTTATCTTCCCTTCAACTTGTGAAAAATTTCTTCTTGATCTATGGAAGCTTCACTTGAACCAACAAACTTCCCCTAAGCATTAGCTTCTTCAGTAGGGTAAGTTGTTTTCTGGTTGGTTCTTCAACACAAGTAGCAGCAGCAGTAGCAATGCTTTGATCAACAGAGTCCATGAATTTTCCCTTCCTTTACATTTCGTTTGCATTTAACATGTCATGCACAACATGGAACAAACACAAACACTAACCAGCATATGATACCTGGTTACTGGGTTAGCAGGTGAACACCATTATTTAACCAAAACCCTAACATAGGTTACGGGTTTCCTATAAATACTTCCCCTAAACCCGTGGACTCTTTTCACTCCCCCCTGAGATAATACATATCTCCCCCTAAGATAATACATATCTCCCCCTGAGATTAAGCCTTCTAAATTCTTGCACAAAACCCACAACAACATATTGAAACCTTTTAAATTAACCTAATCATGGTTGTAAATCAAACATTATAAACTTAAAAAATACTCAAAAGAAAAATTAAATTAAAACAAATGTGGACAAGTTACTAAAAAGAAGGATTTATTTGGGATCAAACCGTCTTTTTCTGAATTGAGGAACCCTTTTCAGCATTTGTTACTCAAACACGTTCAGGTGATTGCCAGTATATTGATCCTCTTTAAACCCATGTTCCTCTTTTCCAGGTTGTTTGTCACTTATTTATCTTTTAGATATATTAATTATAAACATAAGACAGTCACACACAAATCCTAGGTAATAAATACGTGCAGTCTATCAAGCTTGATCATTCCCTACCACATATTTTCACATTTCCATATCCAGAGTTTTGAATCTCTTCTCGAGACTTGGTTGAGAAGAGAAAGAACAAATCATAAGAGATATGGATAATATACAAAGACTTGTATGATTTCAACTCAGAGGCGTTTATCAATCAGGTTGTAACCTTTCATCAAACACATCAGCCTAATCACAAAGTCAGGGCTGAAGGGATTTGGACACTTGAGGGTCTCTTTTGTTGTGCACATTGGCATCTTTTGGGGTGCAAATTATATACAGTGATCTGCAAGCACGTTAGTACAGACTAAACAGGTCTTTGCTCACACAAAATAGAGGAAAGTCTGACTAACACGTCAGTACATTCTACACCAGGTATTTGCTCACGCAAAACATAGGTGAGACTAACTAGCAGCTTTGACATCGCCATGTATTTGCTCACACAAAGCAGAAGGGACACCGACTTTTTGAGATTTTCGATTCAACACTCTGGAGTCCGGCGTGTGTATCGGGAACAATTTTGTAGTCAAATAGAACATGCAACTTAACCTAAGTGTGTGTTTCACGTCAACTGCCATACTTTATCTTTAAGTTTTGTGACACATACCTTTGTTTTTGGAACTGAGCCTACCGAGCACATCACCTTGGATCATTTCTTTCACTTCAGCCTTACGCGTGTCAGTCATCTTCAGAACAGGAATATATCATTTCCCACCTTCTCAAACACACAAACAAATGATTAAAAATTAAAAAGCACACTTTGAAATGAGGGGTCACCTTTTTCCACATTTTATATTCTTCCCCTTGCTTTTTAAATTTTATAATGACACATTTTTTTTACATTTTTTTAATTTTTATTCTTTTTAATTTTAATGAAACGACACACTCACGCACAACGAAACAAAGAACAATTAAATAAATCTCGCCAAGCTAACCTTCAAAGTTATCATTTTGAAAGCATATCGAGTTGGGTTTTGTTTCATGCATTATCATATAAACAAACAATCAATCAAGAAGCAAACAATTTAAACAGTTCCTTACTGATTTTTCAGTTTTACCTCTCACAAGGAAACATACCCAACATTGAGATTTTTTATGACATGAACTGGAGAGACGTCTCCTATCCTGTGCCTGGAACAATCACTATCACAAACAAAAAGTTAATGAAAGTCCTCCTTGACTGTTCCTACACAGAGTGAGAGATCAGTTAGCTTATGGTACCCAGGCCATTTGGTTCTGGGTACTCCCGAGGAGTCAATCAATGTAATTTCTTTTATGCACATTCTCTTTGAGAAATTAGGAATTTTAGTTGCAGCTTACTTTGATTTTGGTTTCCAAATTCCAGGTGATTTGAAAGTTGTTTTAGTCACCTTTGAAGTAGTGACTTTAGGTATTTCAACCTGTTTCTTTTTAAAATTATGTTTCAAAACAATTTTACTTGACTTTGGAGTGACAAGTTTAGGCTTTTCAACCTTTTGATGTTTTGATTTTTTCACCCTTTTATGAAAATTGTCATGATTTGGAAAAACATGTTTTTGATTTAAGAGCTTATTGTGCTCTTTAACCTTAGGATTGACAATCTTCATCACCTTAGGTTGTTGTAATTTCATCGGCTTTGACTTTATTGAATCCTGAGATGAAACCCCAAGAATTTGTGGATAAAATGGCTCATAGGGGCGATGCAAACAGTTTCGAGCAATGTGACCTGGAACCCCACAGTTAAAACATGTTTGCTTTTTCAGATAAAAGTCAGACGTATAGCCATTGAAAGCAGTTGGCAGAGTTGGAGCAGCATGACATTGAGTCTGCATCCTTGGGATGAATGCAGCTCCGCAATTTTCATAATGGCCTAATGCAGACAACTTGCCATTCAGTCTTGTTTGGTTGATAGAGAACTGAGTAGAACCAGACTTTGCAGCTTTTGAATATCTTGCATTGTTTGATGACGAAGCATTACTGCCACTACAAGAGCCCACTGATGAGATTGGGGACTTCGGAACCTCCTTCTGCTTATCTTTACCGTTCACAGTTACAGAAGGCCCCGTTGGAGACCTGGTGGTGATTTTGGGCTTTTCAATCTTGATTGGGACAGAGGTTGGAGGCTTGATGGTGATCTTGGGCCTTACACTCTTAATGTCACATGATAGACCACCATCATGACCCAAGCCTTTGAACTTAGTGGTGAAGGAGGGTCGCTCTTCTCCTTCAATCGGGATGAACATAGACCATGTTGTCATGAATATCTTTCCATTGGGCCTTGTAGTCATCACCACTCGTTCTCGTTTTACCACATCCACAACTTTGGAATAAGTAGTCTCGATCTTTTTATAAGAAACCAACTTTTCTCCATCAGCTCTCTTCACTTCACTGGAGCTTGAGCCCGCACACTCAGTAGTGACATTAGTGTTATTCACACAATTTGACTGAGTTGCTTATGTGGCTATCTTTTCATCTTTATGCACCGGTTGAGACCCATATACCATGGTCGCTTCATTCAGGGACTCTTTCAATAATTCATCTGCAGTTTGGAGCAGTTTGATATACTAATGTTGTAATGGGGGAGGAAAATTTCCATCCCCGAGGCCAGATGTTTCTTTTACCTACTCGAGTCGCTCTTCTGATTTAAACAAAGCATGATTAGAGTCCATCATTTTCTTTTGTATAACTTGATGTTTTTCAAGGATAGATTGGGAAGTGTCAAGTTGGGTTCTTATTTCTAGAACTTCCTTATTCAATTCATCTACTTTACCTTCAGCTATTCTAAGTAGGCACTTATGATCACTTAATTGTTGTTCCAACCACTTGAGATCCTGTTTAATTGCCTTCCATTTTTCTATAAAAATCCTTGCACGATCTTTATATTCGTTGACCTCTCTCATAGTGCTTGCATGATTTTTACATTCGTATGTAAATTTGCTTTCCCATTCTTTAATTAAAGAACAACAAGTAGGGTTTGAACAATTCTCTGAGTTACAAATCCTAGCTCCATCTACAAGATTGGTCTTCTTCCTTTCATCCTCTTCTTTAGCTATTCGTTCGTAAAGTATTCTGTAAAGACATTTCTGCCGACTGACTTCTTCCTACAAATCCTTTATCTTCAATTTGTTGGCATGGAGTTGTTCTAGATGTTTCTTGAGTTTAATCTCAGCATTTATACAGTCTCTTTGTTCACTTAACCACATATTTTTGTACTGATTGATCGATTTTGTGCAAGCAGAATTAGAGCATTCCATAACTGAAGAAGAACTAGCTTGAATCCCTGCCATAAAGCTAAATTAACCAAGAACCTGTAACCAACCGAGAACTAAGATTGCGACCGAAAACTAGTGTTGGACCGGAAACCTTTAACCGAAAACCTGATCACACAATCGTAGGACACAAATTATACCATGAGGTGCAGAAAAATTCAATGATCAAAACCTCGTCAAAATAAATTTCACCAACTTGAAATGAGTGACCTTTTACTGGTTAAAAACTGAATTAATGTGGACCACCCGTTTCAAATAAATCCCAATGGCAAATTCGTAATTATTTAGAATTCAATTTACCTGAGTGAATTCAGAAAACTAAATGCATGTTCGTAATTCACGCGATCTTCAACATATCAACTTCAAAATGGCGGGAGACGGAACCTGCAACACAACAGTTTTGGCCGGAGACCACAAATAACTCGACCGAAAACCCTTTTAGTATCAAAAACCAAATTTCCTATCGATAACCAACAAACCCGATCTTCAAGCTTTAAATATCAATTCTCATACGTCGGCTCAGCAATAAGAATTCAATTGGAGAGCTTCAAAACTTGACCGAGGACCAAGAAACCGACCGAGTATCTGCTGAACCGAACATGAGAACAAATCGTAAACCTTTGAAGCAGCCGAAAACTCGAGACAACCAGAAATTATCGACCGAGAACACGTTAGTACAGCTGAATACTCAAAATCCGAGTGTAAATAGTCTAAACAATCAAAAACCAAATCCTGAGCGGAAGCAGTATACTGAACCGTAGACCACGTTGCCGACTGAAAACTTGAAGCGAATTCTAATGTAGCCGAAAACGTGTAAGAATCGGTCCGAACACCTTCGAAACCGAGTAGGTAACTCTCGACCCGAACCGTAGACCATCGTTGCGGACCGAAAATTTTGCGGAAACAAACCGAGAACTCAAGTCGATCGAACCGAAGTGATTATTTGAGCCGAAAACCAACAGGCCGACCGAGAACCTTTGAGCCGTGAATCCGATCTAGACGGCCGAAAATGTAGACTCGATCGAAAACTCAACCTGGCCGAAAACTGATATAGTGAGATCTTAGTATTCATCCGAAAACTACCTTGAGAAAACTGCTTTTACAACACCCCTCGAAAACCCAAGCGGAATCTCAATTTTCAAACTTTATTTCCACCAACTTCTGATGCACGTGACTTTCTAAATCAAATGAATACGATTTCTCGATTACTCGACCAACCACTTTCCAAAAATAATGGATACCAATCAAATCTTTTTTTTTTATTTCAAGATCACGTCTTCAATGAACCCAATTAACCCGAAGGAGATTACCCCGTAACGACCTTCAAACTCCTTCGATTAATGTAATGTAATCTCAATATTAATTGCAAAAAGAAAACCAGAATAAACAAATCGTGACCCTGTTTCTTCTATTATGTCTGAAATTTGGCTCAAGCAAATTAACTGAGATAAGCCAGATTGGATGTAGCACATTCAAGCATGGAGGAAGCACATTACAAATTATTCTAAGCTGGAGAAAGTGATGCCAATACCGAAAAACCCTTTGATTTTTGAGAAAAAATTAAAGAGTGAGAACTTCGACAAATCACGATTCGAAGAAAATTAAAATCAAATTGTTAATGAGTTTGGGCAAAAACACAAATATGGTCAAACTAAAATTGTTGCACTTGCAATCTTTCCAACCCCTCAAAAACAGAATTTTCGATTAAACACCTACCCCAACAACATAAAATGTCGACAGGAAACTATGAACCCTAGTACATCTTCACAGCCACTTTCCACGAATACACTAGTATCAACCAAAAAAAGAACCAAACACTTGAATCGAATATCGTGAGAGCCTCAAACGAAGTTTCTTGGCTCTGATACCAATTGAAGGATCGAGAAAATGTCCAACATGATATCTAATCTCGTATACACGTTTGGAATCCGCATAAACGAGTGATTCAAGATGAGAAGAGATATAAAACGAATTAAACGCAATACAAAACGAAATACTTAACCTCGGATTAAATAGTTGCACCGGATCACTTGTGGATTCGTCCGGTACAATCTATTCGGTTAGTAAAACTGAATACTCTCCCCCTCTGCTCTCTAGCTCACGAAAACTTTCCCCAAAGGCCAACCCTAAACAAAGAAGCCTATGTGTGTTTATATAGACACACACATAAGCTTACATGGGCGTATTTCAGCCCAAGCCCAAACCCAACATAATTACTCATAATGAACTACAATCCCACTAGTAATAAGTCTAGCAAAAAACTATTTAATATTACAACATCATTCTAGCCTCTACAAACCTCTTATTGGTTCAGCACTTAATATCACAGATGTTACCAAACAGCCTCTAAG
>JBCNJP010000006.1:20950810-21099048 GCA_039602395.1 Deinandra increscens subsp. villosa | reverse complement strand
TTCTTAAGATTATTCACTAGCAGACAACTAGACCGCCTCTCTGCCTCAAATCTAGTATCACTACTCTCCCGGGTATTCGTCTGCGAGGAGTACGGTCGGGGAACTGTGCTGCTAGTGAAAAAATGTAGTGGTGTAATGCCAATTAGTTATTGGGCCCCTTCTCAGGCCAGCACACCATACTCGGCACGGGTCATGAACTAGCATGGGAACAACTGACGTGCCAGATATTTTATGATGAAAATTATCTTTTTAAGGGACTAAGGTCTGTTTCATCCATGTAGCACTCCTGCGCATGCACATCCGGCGTGACCAGAGCCAAGTTCACAAACACGTACCATCTCGGCTTCCGTGAAGTGACAAAATATTACCAACCCTCATTCCCAACCAAATACTTTCAGCCCGCACTTGCGTGGTCTGCTGGGTTTGCTTACATAGAAGATAAAGACTTCGAACGTATCACGTAGCATGGGGCGCAAGTCACCCGAAGGTTCATGCATCGTCCCCCAACCGGGTGTCACAAGTCCAGTTGATAAGATTTCGATTCCACAAATGGTCTGTGATACGTAGAGAACGTTTGGTTCAAAATATAATAATAAACTTTCAATAAAAAAAGGGTTTTCATAAAGTCATTAAACACACCTTAAGCGAGTTTATAAAGTCATTAACCATCCCACCAAAGGTTTGTTACTTCCCAAGTAAGTATAAGAGTTAAGCCAAACATGGCTTTAAAGATTTGCTTAAGAGAAGAAGAAAGATTCATAAACAAATACTTTGCAAAAACTACTTAAGTTAATGTTCTTATAAACTTGGCTTTCAAAAACATAAAAACGCCAAATGGCTCAAGAGAAGAACAAGAACTACTCTAGAGAAAGGAGGGAGGAGATGATCAAGTTGAAGTGAGGGTGAAGGGGGTATTTATAGGCAGCTGCGGAGTTCGGCACGGGGCGTGCCACTACTCTGCACAGGGCATGCCACTCTACCGGACATGGCTCGGGGGATCCGTGTTCAGTCAGGAGGGGCCTTGTTGTGTCGGGGCTACAGTGGTACAGGGTTGTGCTAAAATGGCACGGGGCCATGTCATGTCAGAAGGTGTTCAAACCCCAAAAAAGTTGATTTTTAGGTTTGCCATGGGGTGTTTTGAGCTTAATCATGCCAGTTTGACCTAAAAATATTCTTCCTCTAGTCGAGATACTCGAAATTCACTATTTATGGACCCCGTAACTCATTTTCTAGCTCAAGATATGCTCCTGCTAAGTTTTTAGCAGTTGTTGAGCACACCGTTGTCTTTCTGCAGTTGTGCTTCGAGATGTGGTCGAGTCTTGGGGTTACCACTTTGTCTAGAATCGAGAGAAAGTCGTAAGAGGGCATCATGTCCATCTTTCAAGGTCAGAGCTCGGTTCTTGTCATAAAATCACGAAGTCTTCGGTTTATCTTTCTTTTTCAGCATAAATGACTTCTTTTGTGATTTTCACCTGGACTACACTGAAAAACTAAAAAGGAAGCAATATCATACTGTTTTGATAATAGTTAGTCAGATATAACCCGAAATGTTAGGAACATTTGATATAAAAATATGTTATCAGTGCTTGATTAATACACTGTAAATATATCAGAAAGCTATAGAAATTGATTTGTCAAATGCTGAAAAAGAATTGTTATGGATGAATCTTGATCTGCATCCTGATGAAATCGAAATTGAAATGTGCTAGATGCGTTATGTCTGATTTGATCTCACGTCTGGATTTTTCTCATAAAAATAGAGTTTTGGTTTTGTTTTGCTAATTTCATTTCACTTCTAAAAAATGAAACAAATTTTAGGAGTGTTTTAGCATAAATTTTCATAATAAAAAAGATTTTAGGTGTGTTTTGATATAAAGTTTCAAAAAACCAAAAATATTTTGTTTCTGTTGAAAATGCGTGAGCGATGGACCGTCAACTAGATCGTATTGAAATCAATGTTTAAACGAGTGAACACGAGTGTAAATACAAAGGATTTTGTATTAGACCACAGAGAAAGACCACAAGGTACACATACAAGATCTGACCAAGAAGTCATTAATTCTATACAAGACAAAGCTATTTATAGTTGAACTACACAAGCCAAATCCCGATCAGCCGAACCTTAGGTTCAGACCATGTTCGTATGTGTCCAAACTCTGTGTTCGCCTACAGTTCGGATCATAGCAATCTTGCAACATTGTCTTGTATTTGATACTTCACATGACGATCAGGAACTATGTATCAACAAACTCCCCCTCGGCATGTGCAGTATCAGCTTCAACTTAAAACTTGTATCTTGTATCTTCAATGAAACTCTTCCTCTCTTTGATGATTATTCTGATCTCGAATACTTGATATTACAACATGTGTAAACTCTTTATCAACAATCTTTAGAAGACTTGAAGTTGTGATGTTCTCTTCCACTTAGAAACCTGCCAACTTAAATAACCTTAGTGCAAAACGTCTCTTTATGACTCCAAGACATATTATTTTTAAATTTATTTTGTATTCCGTGTTGATCAATCGAAAAGAAATAAGAAATAAAATCATTTTGATTTTCAAAAACTTTATATTAAAACACACCTAAAATCTTTTGGTATTTTCTGATATAGAAAAGTAAATGCAGTACAGAATCAGACACTATTTTTGTCTTTTGCAAAAAAGATCACGACTTAGGATCATATTGGTCATAACATGCTACTACACTTCAATTTCGATTGTTATAGCACATAAGCCATTTCGATTGCAGATATAATTTGTCCAACATTAAACTCAGGCATAATCATACTCATAACATCTGAATATGTTAAGATATTGATTAGATTTGCATTGACCAGTGTACTCCACACTATCAGACATACTCAGATATATTTTGCTTATCACACTTTGTGATTTCACTTGTGATTTAACACATAGTGATTGTATTCATGATATATTCAACTGTGTTCCATGCAAAAAGAAATAAGAATATTAAATCCTCTACCTTAAGGTCGATCTTTCGATACGCAGATAAGGCCTCGGATTTAACAAAATAAAAATAATAAAATAAGTTGAAATTTTATAACTCAACGACAATCAGGTCGGTACTCCCGTACACGCAGAGAAAGTCCGATGAGTTATACGAAACACCAAAGAAAATAAAGCAGAACCTTAAATGAACAACTATCAGGTCGGTCTTGTGGAAAAGCAGAGATATTCACATCATTTAAGAAAATAAAGAAAATCAAACAAGTTTAAATCTTTACAAAATGAACACATGTATACATAGTGACTACTTATATTCTTTTTCTTTTCCCTATATCTTTTTATTGATATACCTCGTGATATGCATCAAGATATTGTCCACTAGGTCAAGCATCAAATTTAGTGTATATCACATTCGTATACTTTCTGATTTGCCGAGCCTACCTTACACATCGATCAAATGGTCTTATGGCTTTTTCACTTACTTTATCCATAAGTCAGACATCATCAGGAAATGTACCATCATTTCTCAATCATGTCATTCTCATTTTTCAATGTTTTTGTCTTTTCAAATTTCTCCCCCTAAATATGACAAACTCTATTTTTAGATTTTCATTTTTAACTTTTGAAGAAACAAACTCCCCATCAAAATGAGACGGAATGAAAAACAAAATAGAAATTGATCAACCAACACGAATACTTGCAGTTTAGCATTTTGAAAATAAATTGATTTTTGAAATTCAATTTAAGTTATCACAGATATTTCACCACCAGCAACATTTCAATTACCGATATGTCTTCCTGAAATATCTGCTAACACCAAATAAAATATTAGTCGCTTTGGGATCGACCCAGTTCAACAGCGTCGAGTCGCCCGGTTTCTCCACATAGTCGTTGTTGGCCTTAGAAATAACCTTTGGTTTCCATATCTTTAGAGATTTGGATTTTTTATCAGAACCAGAATCAGTATCAACTGGCGTACTCGATTAGACCACGACGACTTACGAGTTGATTTGACCTTTAAAGACCATGGTTCATCAAAAATCTGATCTTTGTTATCCACATATTTAGCAGTGTTGCGAATATATGCAGTCGTCGGACAATCAGTAGCAAGATGTCCAGGTTGACGACATGCATAACAAAGTCTTTCTCAAAATTGAAAAACATTTGAAAAATTCTTTGAATTTTGTAAACCAGAAGAATGTTCAGAATCAAAGTTATCAAAGAAATCATCATAGAAATCATACCTAGGAGATGGACTCCTTGAAAATGATGACCTTCCAGTATAATAAGTTTTTTCTTTCGAATAAAGTGATTTCTTTGGAACCTTAACTTTGCAAATCTTTTCAGCTTGCACTGGCTTCTTTGCTTGAACAGGTACTTCCTTGATCTTAAAACCCAATCCTTTGCTCTTATAACCTAAGGTCTTTGATGAACTCAAAGAAGAACTAGAAGCTTCTCTCCCCTTAGCTTCTCTAGTGAATTTAGCTTTGATGTCTTTCAGTCTGTTCTTTTCAATCAAAAAGTTTTCTTCTTCAGATGCAGATGAAGTACTTGAGGCAACCTTATATAAATCTGTTCATTTTCCAGTAGAATAGACCTTGAGTTAAACTTCGGAGCTTCACCCAATGGTTTTTGCTTTTTCCCAGATTTCAATTTCTTCTTCTTTGATTGAGTGGCAAACTTTGAATAATCATGCAATTCATCTTTAGGATCAACTAGAGTAGATGTAAATTCAGATAAATCCACCAGTTGAGGAACTGTCAGGACCGATTTCACATCAAGAATCCCGATCGTGAGCAAGAACGAAGATTAGTTGAGGAGACGGGATGATGAGAATCTAGGATAATAAATAACAAGAAATGATAAAACAAACGATTCATTGATTATTGTTGAATGATTACAACGAACCGAATGATTACAAACTCGTCATTGGAAATCCATGGTCACATTGGGTTGAGCTCAAACCCAATGTGAGACTCTCTCTCTAGAAATGATAGCTCACATCACTCATTATTCATTATTATTCATCTCATTCATCATCTTCTAATGGAGCACACTCACCCTATATATAGAGAGCCCATGTGCTCACTAGCCCACTAACTAGCTAACACACATACAAATGAGCAAATACAAATAAAAAAATGACATAATTATTATTAATTAAATCAAAGATGATTTAATTAATATGAAGCTTGACTCGCTCGAACCGATCTTCCGTTGACTTTTACGTTGACCGTTAACCCGAACGGTTGACTTTTCAAGAAAACGTCTTCGGTCCAAACTTGCAAGCCTCGAGCGTCACAACCCGCGTCTCTGAATCAAATCACAATGGATTCTTCAACCGAATTATTCGAGAATAGATTTGATGGCGTCAGTCATACTTATTAAAAGTTCCAACAATTCCCCCTTGACTGACGCTTTCAAATCTGTCATACTGGTGAAGAACCGCTCTGTCGTGCATCTTCAAGGAATAACTGATGAACCTGGAATCTGTCTGTTGTAAAGATTCCCCCTTTGAATAAGCTTTTTTTGTTCTTGTTGCTCCAGTTGAGAGCCAAGTGCTGCAGTTCACTCGGTTCACACGGTCGGGTACAATACTAAGAATGCTGAATGTTGGAGTCAAAATCACAACAAACCGAATCAGATAAACCAATCAATCACTGAAAATGCTCCAACTTCAATAATCGACCGATAATCCAAATCATAGTTCCCCCTTTCTCTAGATCCCTCTGATAACATCCGATGCGGAAGCGGAAAATCAGATGCAGAGAGTAGAACCGTTCCGCTCAGTTCCGAAGAGAAGACGGTACTAAAATCCTGAAATCGGACAATCTTGCAAAAAACCGGAAGCCGAGTGCTGACAGTTGTGAATGATCCATAAATACTGAACTTGTTCCGCGTGACTGGGTTGGATGCAAAAATAATGTCAAATCGGTGAAAAACTGAGATCCCGAGCGTAAACGTGAAATTTATTCATAACCGGAGTCTTCATAATTTTGGGCGAAGAAAATCGAGCTCGGAAAAATATTCCGTGAAGATATCCGAGTCAAACGGTGCAATTTGGAATGAATCTGAGAAGACCTTAAATTTTATTCAAGTAACGGCCTTCCGTTAGAGATTTAACGGAATATTCCAATATTTAACTGAGATTCCAGTTAATTCGGTTAGATGACATCAGCGCTGCATCAGCTAAACAACTTGGAGTGAGACATAACGAAATACTCAGAAACTTAACCGAGAAGCGAAACCAATCCGTCAGTGGTCATTAGCTAACGTGGCCTTGACGTCAACAAAAACTAGAAACCCGGTCGAAATATGGCGGAATAAATCCATGAACCGACGAAAATTTCAAAAATTCCGTTCGGGGGTCATCTTATAAGTCTCGTTAAAAACTGTTCAGAAAAAACCCGCATTTAACGAAAATACTGAAAATTTATTAGTGAAATTTAAATCCACACTAAAGTCCATAATCCACGTCTAATTAACCTGGCCAATCAGATTTCTCCATTAAAAAGCACATAATCCGTGTATATGTGATCCAGCCAATCAGAGCAGAGATTCCGGATGATCTAACGGTCCAGATTAATGGGGATCTACGGCTGAGAATTGCGATCCACGTGAGGGATCTCTCCACTAATCAGGCGACGACACAGGCAGGGCTTCCAACGGCTCTTATATTCAGGTGGGACCTACCTGAATTGCATGCAACCAATGAGGATTCAATACTCAATAAAAACCTGCGACATCTTTAATCCAGTGGGGTCCACGTGCTTTTGTGCTGGACGAATCACAGGCCGACAGCAAGTTAGGGGAGGACCAGGTTGACCGACAAAGGTGAGAGAAATATTCCCTCAGCGCCAATGATGCAATGACACGTCATCATCGTCACCTTCTACCTGCGAAACCCTAATTCTCAGGAATACACCACCAGAAAAACGCAATATCGCCAGAAAACCGTGAAAGGACCATATCTCAGTGAAAACTCGACCAAATCCAATTATTTTAATACCGATGAACTCGTTATTCAGTCCTCTACACATCTAGACGACCAAAAATCTCTAAAACCAACTTGAATAAAAACCCAGTTGACGTGTTCAGACGAGATCCCCAAATATTTGAGGTCGCCAAAGACAAAAACGAGGTCGCCAACCCTTATTCAAGATCGCCAAGCCTTATTCGAGATCGCCAAACCCAGATCGCCATGAACAAACTCGAAATCGCCAAGGAGTTTGTCGAGATTGCTAGGAACCAGTCGAGATCGCCAAGGCAATCTTCAAGCTCACCTGAGATCTCCAAGTACATCTTCATCAGCTGTGAAATCGCCAAGGCAATCTTCAACCAAAATGAAGAACACCAAGAACACCGTGAAACACACACTACTGTGTGTTTCTCCAGATCTGCCCAAACCGTTGCGTTTCAGACAAAACCGATGCTCCCAATGGATCCGGAATGCATTTTCCACCAAGATTCATACTTTATTTCATCCAAAAACACTGATTTTAGCACCAAAAACTCAGAATCAAAGCTCAAAAAATCTTCAAAACCCAAAAAACGGGAAAACTCTAACTGCTTTATTTTTTCAGCTCAGATCTCTTATTTCTTCACTGATTTGGACAAATGGAGCATGAAATCATATCTAAATGAACCCCATAACAAGAATCTATAATCAGATTCATCCAGAAATCATCAATCAGCTCCAAAAATAAGAAAAAGATAGAAAAAGTCTCCAAAGTGGGTTTTAAATCAGCACCTCATTCAAGCTCAAAATCAAGATCCGAGTGATCAGATTCGTCTTGAGACGAGATCTGATCGGAACCCGCTCTGATACCATTTGTCAGGACCGATTTCACGTCAAGAATCTCGATCTTGAGCAAGAACAAAGGTGAGATTGAGGAGACGGGATGATGAGAATCTAGGATAATAAATGACAAGAAATGATAAAACAAACGATTCATTGATTATTGTTGAATGATTACAACGAACCGAATGATTACAAACTCGTCATTGGAAATCCACGGTCACATTGGGTTGAGCTCAAACCCAATGTGAGACTCTCTCTCTAGAAATGATAGCTCACATCACTCATTATTCATCATTATTCATCTCATTCATCATCTTCTAATGGAGCACACTCACCCTATATATAGAGAGCCCATGTGCTCACTAGCCCACTAACTAGCTAACACACATACAAATGAGCAAATACAAATAAACAAATGACATAATTATTATTAATTAAATCAAAGATGATTTAATTAATATGAAGCTTGACTCGCTCGAACCGATCTTCCGTTGACTTTTACGTTGACCGTTGACCCGAACGGTTGACTTTTCAAGAAAACGTCTTCGGTCCAAACTTGCAAGCCTCGAGCATCACAACCCGCGTCTCTGAATCAAATCACAATGGATTCTTCAACCGAATTATTCGAGAATAGATTTGATGGCGTCAGTCATACTTATTAAAAGTTCCAACAGGAACCATGTGAATATCATTCTTTTTAGAACTATCTTCACTCTGATCCTGTTTATATAAGAAATTCAGCAATGCCGGCGAAAATTACAATTCTTCACTTGCCTTTATAACTCCAAAATTTCCAACTTCAATTCAGAGACTTTCTGTTGTGCATCAAACACCTCTTTTTGTGACTTGATGAATTTTCCATTAAGATCATCATACTCATAAGTTTGCAACTTTCGAATCTCACATTCAGCAAAAAGTTCTTCGGTAACATGTTCCCACTTCTTCTTGTAAATATCAACATCCTTAGTTAAAACTTCATTTTTATCTCTAAACAGAACATTTTCATCTTGAAGTGTAGAGATATTTGTTTGAAGTTTCTTAATTGTAGCAGCAGATTCAATCACCATAGCATTAGCTTTTTCATAATTTTGTTGAACCAGATAACTCTTCTCAAATAAATTTTCAAAATCTTGTGCTGCATCTAATGCTTCGGGTTTGGATTTTTCACACTCTTCAGCCAATTTACTCTTTTCTTGCAGCACATCTTCATGAACATGTACTAAAGCATAATACTTTTTTTGAAAATCTTCCAACTCTTTCTTGAGCACCACAATCTCTTCAGTTGATAATTCAGAACCTCTTTCTAAACTTGCATTCTTGTTACATAGCCTCACACATTCTAGACATTTAGATTCTTCGACCTTTGAACTATCAGGTACTTTTGACGAAACCTCTTGTACCAATGATATGCTTGAATTAGAATCAGAATCAGTGAGAACACTATCATCATCATGACGAGCTGTCAATGCAACAGTAATTGGAACAGTTGACTATTTTGGGACACTAGAATCCGCATTCCAAGCAAATTCATCTGGATGCCAAAATATGTCTGTCATCTTGTTATCAGCAGAATCAGATGCTTTTTGAGCTTTTTGATCTGGATTTGATGATGTAAACACCAAATGCGCATGTTGACCAGTGTTCAATTTATTTACAATGGACATTGGACATTCACGAGCAAAATGCCCATACATGTATTTAAAACATTTAACCTTCGATTTGTCCAACCCAATCTTACCATCCTGATTCAATCTCTTCTCACAAGTTCTATTGAAATATTTCTTCGTTCTTCTAACTAACATAGCATACTTCCAATTCAGATCCATTTCTTCGAATGATCATAATCGATTTGATCGTAATCTTCATTTGTCAATTCAGCATTACTCATAGAACCAATAATAACCCCAAAATATGAAGATACCAATGCAGACATTAAAGAATTATAATCATCGGTAGTTTGAGCAGACAAAGCATTCTGAGTCGAAGAACTAGGAATTGAAACAGTATAACCAACAGAATAACTAGGAGTTTCCGATTTACCTGCAATGAATGCTGTAGGAGGTGCGGAACTAAGAATATTAGATTTCACAGCATTGATTGTTGAATCATTTTCTCCATGATATACAGTAGAATTCTGAATTTATGTAGGAAGTGACTTGTTTACCATTAACTCCTATACCTTCCTTGTAATCTTTAAACCAGATCATTAAATGATAATCCTGGATATTCTTTATCATGAGTGATTATCGTCATATAATTCTTCCATTTCTCAGGTAAAGCCTCCAAAATCTTTTCTTTCATATCAGCTTCTTCTTTTGTAAGACTCACCAGACGCACTTCACTCATTAAATGTGCAAACCTTGCAATAAGATTTGGAATTGATTCATTTTAATAATGCTTGAAGCTATCAAATTCCTTCTTCAAACCCTTTTGTCGACTGTCTTCACATCTCTTTGCCAATGCATCCCATAAACTCTTCGATGTATAGTTTCCAGAAAATTGATGTAGCAATTCTTTAGACAATGTCATTGTCAAAGTACCATACGCCTTTTTCTCAGCTTGACATGCTTTCTTTCTTTCAGAAGTAAGTTTTCTTTGAATAATCGGCTCTCTAGTTTCATCTTTAGGATAGAAATTTAGAACAGTGAATGACAACCACATATCAATATCATTCGTGTCCACGTACGCTTCAAACCGTTTAACCCAACTATGATAATCTTCCAATTTAAGAAATTTGGAAACTTTCTGACTTGTTATGATATCATTATCATAGCTCATCATAGTTTGCATCGTAGCTTGCATCGAATTCTGAATTGCCGTAAACGCTTAAAAATCACTCATCTTGTCCAAAAACTTGTATACCAAAACTTCAAACCCAAAAACGAATGTCTTAAAAGTGGAATTTGGGTACCAAAATGGAGGATACTAGCCATTAGGCTAGTTAAAGTGTAGATCTTTTCAAGACGGTCGTTTTGACTAGTATTAGCACCCGTAACTCTTTACGGTTCTCAAGTTACGTCAGTTTTCGTGAAACCTTCCAAAAATCCCGATTACTCTTTATCCAAACCTAATCCGAACTTGAATTGCTTATCCGAACTTCTTCCGAACCTCAGTCGAACTTGACTTCGGATGTTCTTAGCCGAACCCTAGCCGAACTTGACTTTGGATAGGCGAACTTAACCGAACTATATCTAAACTTGATCCGAACACTGACCGAACCAACAAAAATTAGCCGAACTTGATCCGAACCTAGAGTTTGTAGCGGTTATTTTGCCGAACCTTTAGAGCCTAGCCAAACTAAAAACGAACCGAAACCATTTTGACAAAACTTTCACGATTTTTACTGTTTTTGAATGAGATTTTCGATGGTAATTCAGAACAACTCAAGAGGAATGAAATAGTAGAAGATTTTTTAAGAAAAGCACACTCGAGATAATCAAAAGAACACAAAAATGAAGAACATTTTTGTAAAAACCCAAATTTTGACTTGAAAAACACAGATCTCAAACCAGTAGAGCAAGCCGAAAGCTCTAAAACCACTTGAAAATGCGTGATCGGTGGATCGTCTACTAGATCGTATCGAAATTAATGTTTAAATGAGTGAACATGAGTGTAAATACAAAGGATTTGTATTAGACCACATAGAAACACCACATAGTACACATACAAGATCTGACCAAGAAGTCATTAATTCTATGCACGACAAAGCTATTTATAGTTGAAATACACAAGCCAAAGCCCGATCAGCCAAACCTCAGGTTTGGACCATCCTCGTATGTGTCCGAACTCTGAGTTTGCCTACAGTTCGGATCATAGCAATCTTACAACATTGTCTTGTATTTGATACTTCACATGACGATCAAGAACTATGTATCAACATCTGTTTTGTTTTCGATCTGATCGACACAAGATAAAAGTTTTTCAAAAAGCTAAAATATTTAAATATCTTGGAGTCTCAAAGAGACGTTTTGCGCCATGATTATTTATGTTGACCAGGTACTTGTGAAGAAACAGATCACAATTTCAAGTCTTCTGGAGTTGGTGATAAAGACACAACATGCTCTGTATTTCAAGTATTTAAGATTGGACTACCTTTCAAGCTGAGGGAGAGTTTGATTGAAGATACTGATGTCTTATGTAGAGGTATTGATGCAAGCCATGCTATAATTTGAAGATGGATTGTACAGATACAGCACACGTCAAGGGGGAGTTTGTTAGAGCATGGTTTTGTGCGACGCGTGATGTATTAGAACGTACAGATCAATGAAGTCTAAAGGCATACAAACTGGGTTCAAAAGTCACAGTTCATGACCTTCCAAAGTGGACACAAAGTGACACTTCGTGTCAGTTCGGGTGACTTCGGGTGAAGTCTCAGTTCGGACAGATTGCATAGTAAAAATAGTTCGTGTCTTTCTAAACTTTAAAGAGAGAGATTTTCTATGAGTTAACTATGTGTAACTGAGTGTGTTCTCTCTATGTCCAGATTGTACCTTTTGTCTTCAAGTGTTCAATAAAACAATCGGTTTAATTATGTTTTGTATTCCGAATAGCTTGATTGTGTAGACAATCCACCGCTCATGTTTTTTCAACATTTGATATAAAAATATGTATAATTTAGCACACATCAAACATCCCCACACTTGAACCTTTGCTTTTCCTCAAGCAATACTCTATAAATTAGGCCCGGCACATCCCAAACATTTATCAATTCGTGGAATCAAGATTTCGGGGCACTATAAACACCGTTCCTTCATTTCTTTTCCAACTTGTCTTTCATTGAATTTTTTATTTTTTTTTATTTTTTATGTGTTGAAATATAAATAGTTATGACAATCCTACTTAAAAGTTTTATTTTTACACAAACTTATATACCTCAAAAGTGATCACTCAACTCTCGGGATATTGATATGTATATTTGGGGTGAACACTCATACCTAGGTGAAAACAAGTAGAGAGCATAGGCTTGACACGTAAGTGAACCTCCACAGATCTCACCAGAAATCAGATAGTTATTATGAGGTCTTAAAAATTGTAGGCTTGGGGTTAGGGTATGGATATTTTATTAGAAAAGGGGTAAAAAGCTTAAATAACAGTCTTTTGAGATTTCTCATTTTTATGTGACTTTCTTCTAAAGAATCTTTTACGAGCTTCCTTGGATTGCTCTTAAGGGTTTATCCCTTTATTTCATCATTTTCAATTTTCTTTTTGACAAGGGAGTGCAAAATTCAAGGCCCATGTTGGATCTTTCACATTTTATTGAGTAGGAGAAAAATAGTCATAGTTAGGTTTGTAAAAAAGAGCCGTTTTTTTTTTACTAAAATAAAGGGTGTAAAATAAATAAACAAAAGCTTTGGGGGGTTTTAGGGTGTTTTGAAAAGGGGGTATATTTGCAAATTGATTAGGTTGAAGAAACGAAAGGGTTAGTCTCAAAGGGTTTACTAGGGGATATTTTGGGGGTAAGAAAGGAGATGAGGATCAGAAAGGTGGAAATCTTAGGTGCCTCAATCTTAGGGGATATTATATGGCCTTTGATTTTGTCCATCTCGGGACGTATTTCCGTGTCAAGTTCTACCTCTACTGAATTACCTGGGTTTCTTTTAGAATCAAAGAAGAAACGAGCAGTTTATAGGTGATCATGCTATATATAGGCTCAAGTCCTCATTGAAAATGGGGGGGAGGGGAAAATATAAGTTGTATAGAAAAAACTTATTTTCCACTTGTCATAAAAGAAATACTTCAGGTTTTGAAATTTTTTTATTCAATGGCATTTGAGTCTTTGATAAATGGAGAAGTGACTTTTACGCACACGGTTTCTTGAAGAAAAAATGGATTTTTGACTGTGGATCAAGGTGCTCGGGGAGTTCCTTTGATGCATGCGCACAAATGATCACATGCATCTTTGACTGTGGATCAAGGTGCTCGGGGAGTTCCTTGAGCTCGAGAGAAGGTGGTTCTTCAGCGGATGATCTATTAAGGGGCTCCTTCTCTTGATCAATGTCTTCAGCTGGATGGATGGGCTCTAAAGGGATTCCTTGAGGAGGCCAAGCGTCTTCCTTCAAGTTCTCCGTGGGGATTATTTCATCTTCTTCTGAGTGCCAAGGAGCATCATCTTTAGAGGATTGTTGGAGTGCTAGCTTTACCTCCATGGATAACTCGTTGCCTCCGAGTTGGCTAATTACTAGTTCTTCTTGGATGACGTCCCATCACTTGAAGGGAGCCAAAGTTGTTGCGTCCAACTCCTTCATCTCTGAACAACTTATTGTCTCGGGAGCATTTTGAGGTTCCTCAGCTAGGACGACTTCTTGGTTTACACGTTCCTGTGCTTCATCTTCTTCCGCCCATATTCTTTTAAAGTATGATTCTATGACCTTGATGTGTTCTATCATTTTTTGGTTGTTTCTTCAAGGTTACTTTTAGGATGGGAAGAAGGTGTTTCTATTGTATATGGTAAGTAGTTATTTTTAATTTATTCAGGATATTCATCACTATAATGATGTTCACTACACCGTAAAAAAAGAAAGCGACACCATGTATACACTTAGAAGTTGAAGGTGGAAAATCATCCTCTACAACCGGCATTCTTATGTTTTCTTGTTCATAGTGTTGGTCCTCACTGATCTTAATCAGTGCTAATGATGATGTTTTGAGAAGAAAACCAATGAAATAACAACAATAGATGATTTTCAATAGCTAAAATGGGTTTCTAGTATTGGACAATCACAACTTGAACCAAAAGAAAGATAAGAGATGAATACAAGCTACAAAGATGATATGAAATGCTCCTAGCCGTCACCAAACTTACCAATAATCAGATTTTCTGTATTAGGGTTCTCAAAGTTGCAAAAGTTACAAGATGGTGCACAAAGGCGACAATTTATACACATCAGTAGACAGTTTCGCTGGTAGTTTCGCTGGCCAAGCGAAACTGTCACTGAGTCAGTCTAATCTAGATACCGAGCGAAACAGCAGTTTCGCTCGGTAGTTTCGCTGACTACCAAAAGACCAACATTACAAAGAAACTAATCTAGACAAGTTAACTAAACCAAACAACTATGAATTCCTCCCTACATTAATCTTCAATATTCCCCCTAGGGAGGGATTCAGCCTTTTGATCTTCACTCATCAGCTCCGGCTTCATTCAAATCTGTAGACTCCGGTTCCCCCAAAACAGTAGACCCTTCAGCAACGGGGATATCAGCCTCTGATCCCCCCATGACCATTGGCTCATTAGCAACTGGGATTTCAACAGGCTTATCAACTTGATCAGTAGATTCTCCAAGACCGCTCCATGATTTGGTCATCTGATTTGCCAAGTCCCTATCCTCTTCCATTTTATCTTCACCAGCCCTTACTTTCAGTGCTAAATCCTTGATTTCTTTAATAATTCCCCGGGCTTTGTTGGCAACCCTCACAAACAAGTTTGCCTCTTCTGCAGTGTCATCTCTAGCCCCATATCTGATAGGATTCTCGCACAAGGTCTTTAAGTCATCGTTGCTAAAAGAAAGGACTTCCATTGGATCAAACAATCTTATCTCCGCATCTTCTCCAATTCTTATAACAGCTTCACCGGATTGATTGTCATAGAACCATTTCTTGAATGTTTGCAGCCTTGACATCTATTGATCCGGGATTCTAATCCTGCTCATAGTTTTAGCCGGTTTGAACTTCAAATAAACCTTAGGCTTTCCGGTCACTTCATCGATTTCAGTCTTTGACTTCATTCTTTGACCTTTCATATACCCAAAAGATACAAAGTCGTCTTTTGCGGCTTGCTGAAGCATCGTTCTCAAATTTCCAGCCCTTATGCTTTTGTCTTCATCGATGAGGGGGAGCTCTGCCAACCTCCTCAGATCCCATCTGGGCAAGGTCTTGAAACTATCACGTTTGCGAATATAGGAGATGCTACCTCCTCTTCTCTTAATCATAAAGGCATGAACATCAGTATTGAACTTCCAGCTTATGATGTACCTATCAGAATCTTTCCTCCTTGGATGTGAGATATTCTGAAATAGAGGGGTCTGATCTTCAATCTCCGGCTTAGTGAACCATTCTTCTCTTTTTAGATCAATGACTTCCTCGCTTACAGAGCTTATCTTAGCTTGATATGTAAGAGAATTTTCTTTCAAAGAGTAACTTTCAGGCTCTGTATTATCATCCACTTCAGCCTCGTCATCGCTTTCGTCAATAAGATGGAGAAATTGAGCCTGGACGATCTCAGGTTGTTTCTCTGTTTCAAAACTGTAGAGATTTACATCGCTTACGTTGATGGCTTCCAAATCTTCTTCATTAGGAGCACCACTTCCACCGTCCTCCTCATTTCTACTAGCACCACTCCCACCAGCTTCTTCAGTTGTAAACCTTGTGAAGTCAGTCATTGAATTAATCTCAGCTTCACTCATTTGGTTTGGCAAGTTCAGATGCTTCTTGATTTCATTCAATTCTATCATCAAAGTTTTGATCAGAGAAGATTGTTTTACGATGATCTCATTCATGTTCAGGATTTGCTTATCTTTCTCTTTTTCTCTGATCTCTGAGTTCACCAGCTTTGTCTTAATCATTCCAAGTTCATTTGCCAGAGAGGTGTTTACATTGCGGATAACATCTTCATCTAACTCAGATCTGGGATCTACCCTTCTTTTCTTAGTAGCCCTTGTTTCTTCTTCAGCTTGGGCACTCTGCTTTTGTTTAGATTTCATTCTTTGTTGTGCCAGATTTTCAAGCTCATCTTCGATTTCGTCAGCAGGTTCTTTTCCTGAGCTTCTAACATACTGCTTCCTCTTTCCTTTTACATTTTCACTCTCCTTTCCATCAGTTCTCCTTTTTTTTCATCTTCAATCAGTTTTTTAATGTAATCATACCTTTTCTCTGGATACATATGCTTCATCAAATACGTAGTGTATCCAGAGAAATCTGCCCTCTTGGCAGCACAATCGGAGAGGATTCTTCGCTGTGAGACTGTAGTTTCGCCGACGGCGAAACAGCAGTTTCGCTGGGAATCACGGCGACACTGTCAGCGAATTTTGGGCATAATCGCTGAACAGTTTCGCTCGTGACAAATGAACTTTCGTTCAGTTTCGCTGAATGAACTCGCAGTTTCGCTGGACGCGACTGTGCGAATTCAAATTTCCGAAAAACGAATTTAAACCGTTTTTTTGCAATCAGAATCAACAGATAACACCTAAAACGTTTAAACAAGTATAATGTATGTTCAATCGTGGTTTTAACATCAGAAAAATTGCCGAGATTCTCTGCAAAGCTCCGAATCTCTTTAAAACCCCCAAAAACGGTGAATTTTGAATGGGATACACACAAGAAACGATCATAAACTCACACACCTTGAACCGATATCGGTTATAATGAAGGAAAACGATGGAACAGGTTTGGCGAAATAACGAGTTTCGCGAGAGGGTTTGTTGCAGGTTTTGCGTTTAGGGTTTTCGAAAAAGTGACTGAGAGTTTTCGATAAAGGGTATAAGTACATGGGCAGTTTCGCCCGTAGTTTCGCTAGGCGAAACAGTAGTTTCGCCAGAGCGAAAGAGCAGATTCGCTCGACCCATTGATCAATCAGATTAATTTCGCCAATAACGAAAGTATAATTTCGCTGAGAGCGCGTACGGCGAAACTAAGCAGGCGAAACAGTAGTTTCGCTGAAAACCCTAAAATTTCAATTTTGACCCATTTCAGATTTTGAACTTTTGAAATGCCGACAAACTCACATAAATCATCAAACTATTCACAAAGTATCGATCTTATCAAAAATAACGCAGAAAGAAAATCTTTTTGAGAAAGATCCAGACGTGAGATCATATCAACCAGTACGCATCATGCACATTTCAATTTCAAACTTAATCAGCATGCAAGTCAAGTAGATCCCGAATGCATCACATTGATTTTAAGCATGCACTAATAGTATTTAACAATTTTTGGATATGCTTTAAGGTGTATTAATCATGCACTGATCACTCAGCCTCACTCTATCAAAGAAGTTAACAAATCATCATATTCATCTTGATTTTTCTTTTATCCTTTTAAAATGAGATATACGTTCATGATGTTTCATGCAAAAATAAAGCAGAACCCTAAGTGAACAGCAATCAGGTCGGCCGCAAAGCACGCAGAGAAAGCCCGATGCACTTAGGAAAATAAAAAAAGAAAAATAAAGCAGAAGACGTATATATCAACAACAATCAGGTCGGCCTTATCGGCACGCAGAGAAAGTCCGATGATATATACTAAACACCAAGAAAATAAAGCAGAAACTCAATCAGCAGGTGATCAGGTCGGCTTCACAAGCACGCAGAGAAGACCCACTGAGTTGAGTGTAAAAATGGCATAAAACCTTATTTGCAAAGCATGCGTACATCAGAACATCTCTTAATTTCAGAATCTTTGCAACACTTATCAAGAAATGAAAACTAGAGTATATCAGGCAAGCTTTATGTTTATGTCCTACTCATAGATATCATATTAGTCATGCATACCCAAGGATCATACAAGCACAATACAGCTTTTATTTCTACTCTATCCATGGCAGATAACGCATGTTGATGTATTATCATTTCTCACAAGGTCGGATCAATTTCTCATTTTTTTAATTAATTAATTAATTAAAAAAAATTTTTTAAATTTATTTATTTACCGAATATTCAGATTAGTTTATTTTCCCCCAAAATCCACAAATACTCTATTTTTGGATTTTCAATAAGCAAACTAAAAAAGAAAACAGAAAACGAAATGATTCGATCGATACTTGACACTAATTTGAAATTTTTTTTTGAAAGGAGACACGTTTGAAGAAAAAAACATTGACAAGGAACCCTCTTCGAATTCATGAAAGAAAGGAGTTAAGTTGAGAAAGATTTCATGAGATTAAAGCAGGTTTAGAGTGATTTACCCCCAATTTCCCCCACAAGATAGCAATAAAGACATTAGTAGCAGTTATGAGAGAAATGCAAGGTAAATATAACGGAAGTATTCCCTGGATCATGTCGAGTGAAGATTGGCCAGAAATCATGTGAATGTAGATGACGTTATCATTGATTTCTTGAATTTGGGATTTAGCTAATCAACACGCTTAACTGTGACAGCCACCTGTTTTAAGACAACGAGGAATTAGCAAGCAGATCTAAATACGACAAATTTAAAATAAGACAAAGTTAAAAGAATATGTACAAAAACTTTTAAAACAATTTTTTTTTATTATTTAAAAGGAAATCATGCCCAGCATCTTAATAAGTTCATAAAAGCGGGGTTTATCAAAGGTTTTTGTAAAAATATCAGCTTTCTGGGCCTTGGTTTCAATAGGAATAACATCGATAAACCCTTTTTCCTGAGCGTCACGGATTGCATGAACCCTGGTTTCGATGTGCTTCGTTCTTGTATGATGAATCGGATTTTTGGAGATTCCAACAGCGGCTTCGTTGTCACAGAACAGCGGAGTGTGAAGGAAGTTGATTCCATAATCCATCATCTGGTGTTGAATCCACAGCACTTGACAACAGCAACTTGAGGCAGCTATGTATTCAGCTTCACCTGTGGATAAAGAGACAGTTGTTTGCTTTTTGCTTTGCCATGAAACCAAGCATTCCCCCAGAAACTGGCATCCTCCAGAAACTGACTTTCGATCAAGCTTGCATCCTCCGTGATCACTGTCGGAATAAGAGTTAAGTTCAAAGCTTCCACCCCTAGGATACCAAAGACCCAATCTTGATGAACCCTTCAGATAACGAAAAATTCGCTTGACGGCCTTTTCATGAGATTCCCTTGGGTCAGCCTGATAACGAGCACAGTAGCATACGGCGAAGGTGATGTCCAGACGACTGGCTGTGAGATACATAAGAGACCCAATCATTGATCGATAAAGCTTGGGGTCGACCGGCTTTCCTTGACTGTCGGGAGTTAAACATGTCTGAGATGTGAAAGGAGTGAGTTTAGCCGAAGCGTTGTTCATCTTGTATTTCTTCAGCATTTCCAGAATGTACTTCTCTTGATGAATGAGAATACCGTCTGGCTTTTGTTCCACCTACAAGCCCAGAAAGAAACACATTTCCCCCATCATACTCATTTCGAATTTCTCCTTCATCACTTCCTCAAACTCGTGACATAGCTTCTCATTTGTTGACCCAAAAATTATGTCGTCTACATATACTTGAACGATCAGCACTTCACCGTTGACCTCTTTCTTGAATAACGTCATGTCAATGGAGCCACGTGTAAAGCCTCTACCCAAAAGATATTGTGTCAAAGTCTCGTACCAAATTCTGGGAGCCTGATGTAAACCGTAGAGAGATTTGTCGAGCTTGTACACTTTGTCAGGAAATTCATGGTCTTCGAAGCCTGGAGGTTGATTCACATAGATTTCTTCATCGATATCCCCATATAAGAATGCGCACTTAACGTCCATTTGAAACACCTTGAAATTTTTGTGTGCAGCATGAGCCAAGAAAATACGAATGGCCTCAATGCGTGCAACCGGTGCAAACACTTCTGTGTAGTCAATGCCTTCTTCTTGATAGAAGCCTTGAACCACGAGTCTTGACTTGTTTCTGATCACAACACCTCTATCATCTGGTTTGTTCCTGAAAACCCACTTTGTACCAATTGGAACCTTGTTTTCTGGAAGATCCACGAGTTGCCAAACCTTCAGCTTTCTGAACTGTTGTAGCTCAGACTGCATAGAGTCCACCCAACTTGGATCTGCTAAAGCTTCCTCTACATTTTTAGGAATGATCTGAGACAGAAAACACGCGAACAAGCATTCATTGATCAATCCAGACTGATGACGAGTCCTCACTCCATCCGTAATAGAACCAATGACGAGGTCATGCGGATGATCTTTTATGGTTTTGAAATTTGATTCAATGTTGAGGGGAGCGGGTTCGGAGGTTTGATGGGATAATTCATGAGAGGAAGATGGACAGTCGGGTTGATGCGTAGGCTGTGAGGGTGAGGATGGGTTTTGTTGAATTTCGGAGTGAGGGGTGATAACGACGAGAGGAGGATTATCATTTGCTTCAGCAAGGATAGGAAGATTGAATGACTTGAACAGAGTGTCTGAATCATAAAACCATTCTGGTCCAGACCCGGTGTTGGGAGTGTTTGATTCTTGCCAGTCAACATAGTAAGATTCCTACACAATGCGAGTACGTTTGTTATAAACTCTATAAGCTTTTTGAGAAGAAGAATACCCCATAAAGAAGCATTCATCAGATACGGCTCCAAATTTCGTAATTTGAGCTTCTGTATTCAGCAATGTGCATGAACATCCAAACGGCTTGAAGAAATCGATCAGTGGCTTCCTCCCATGATACAGCTCATATGACGTCTTCATCTTATCTTTCACGATCAGTACACGGTTCAGCACATAAGATGCACAGTTCACGGCTTCAGCCCAGAAGATAATCGGCAACTTTGACTCAATCAACATTGTACGAGCAGCTTCCACAAGTGTGCGATTCTTCCTTTCAGCAAATCCATTCTGCTGCGGAGTTCTTGTAGCACTGTATTGTCGAAGAATCCCTTTGTTTGCACAGAAAGAGTCAAATAACTGATTACGAAACTCAGTTCCATTGTCGCTTCTGATTGCCTTGACTTTCTTACTTCTTGAGCTTTCCACGGACAAGATAATATTCTGTAAAGCTTCAGTCGTGTCACTCTTTTGCTTCAAGAACCTAACCCAAGAGTACCTGGAATAATCATCAGTAACAACAAGGCAGTAAGACCTTTTTCCCTGACTTTGAACGCTAATAGGACCGAATAAATCAGTGTGAAGCAATTCTAAAGGACTTGAAATAGAATTTTCCACTTTTGGCTTATGTGGCCTTTTATGTTGTTTTCCTTTAGCACATGAAAGACATTTTTCAACGACAGAAAAATCTTTGAATGGAAGACCTCGGACCAAATTATTTTTGACAAGATTATTTAAAATTTTGAAGTTTATGTGTCCTAAACGTCTATGCCACAGGAAGCATTCAGATACAGAAGCTTTTGAAAGTAAACAAGTCATGGACGAAGAGTGAGATGCAGTGGATTTCATATTCAGCAGATATGTGTCATTGATGCGAGGTGCACGCATTGCCACCATCTCTTCGGGCACTTTGAATCCCGGCTTCAGAAATAAACATTCATTGGATTTGAATAGCACAGGAATATCCTTGTCACAGATTTGTGACACACTTAGAAGATTAAACTGCAATTCGGGAACATAATTGACTTGGTCCAAAGTAAGAGATCCATATGACACATCTCCTTGACCAACCATCTTTCCACCTCTCTTATCACATGCAAAAGAAACAAATCCACCATCCACGATCCTGTAATTGGTAAGCAGGTCTTTCAACCCAGTCATATGCCGAGAGCATCCCGAATCAATATGCCAATAACTATTTGTAGAGTTCTTCGGGAGTGCCTGGCAATACAAGACAAGAAATTACTTAATAACAGGTACCCAAACTTTTGCATTTCCGGGATTTGTAACTTTCTGTTTTCCCCCAAGGAATTGTTTTACAAAACTTGTTACCTTGTGGCCAAAGGATCTATCATGGTTTGTTCGATTTAATTTCTCTTTGCAATGTTTAACAACATGATCATCCTTACCACATCTGAAACAGTGAGATTTGTAACTTGTGCAGGAGGAAGTTTCTGAAAGCCTTTCCTCCTCACAATCTGATGTGTTAGAATCAGAATCACTGTTTGTTTCAAAATCCATCTTTGTTTTATCAGTTGAAATCTTTGCATCAGTTTTTAATGATGATTTCTTCTTTTGAGAAACATGAATTTTTGTAGGTTTTGAAATTCGTATTGGTGTGAAAGAAGGAATTGGATTAGAGAGAAATTTGTTGAAGCAGTTTTGAGAAGTACTTGCATGACATTGATCATTTTCATTTGAAACAACACTTTCTTGATTAACAGACACTGACTCCTCACTACTACTATCTAAAGAAGAACAACTACTAGCTACACTACTGTCTGAGCTAGACTTCTTGGAATTAGAACTACTACTTGAAACAGACTCCTTAGAATTAAGACTACCGCATCCAAGCCCACTTGTGTTACCATATCCATTATCATAATCCTCCCTGATCTCCTTATGGTTCACTCCTTCTAGACCTGCATGCAGACTGTTAGCATCACTAGGAATTAAATCATTTAGGGGATGAGGTTTCGGAGTAGGTGAATAACAATGCGTGCTAAGAGGAGGATAAACCTTAGGAAACACATTCCCATTGTTCTCCATACCTATTCCGGTTTTTATTTTAGCTCCTCATTGTTTAACGAGCATCTCTTCAACTTTCATTTGAGAAACGGTCCATCTATCTAACTTAGTCTGAAGTTGAGAGGTTTCAAATTGGGCTAAAGTAACTCTTTCAGAAAGCATGTTTATTTCAACATTTTTTGCAAGAAGAGTTTGTTTTAAATGTTCATTTTCATGTATTGCCTCATTTAATTTCACAAAATATTTTGCTTCATTTTCCTTTAATTGGGTGTTCATGGTTTTTAATTCGTTGTTGTTGTCAATCAACAATCGATTTGCCTTGTAGATGCCGATCAAACGAATTCTACAAGGATGAGAGCACATATCTTGAACAGATTCATATGAAAGATCCATTATAACCTTTTCAGCAGCAAGAGCCTTTTCACATGTGCAAGCGGGTGTGCTTGCAGTTTTCTCATTCATCTTCTTCTCAGCTCCTTCCTTCTCACAACTGTTAACTGTGTGGTCATTGCTTTGTTCATGAATTTGAGCTGCAAGAGCTTGATTGATGGCTTCCTCAGCTTCAGAGACCTCCGAACTCCAGTCAAAGTTAGTCAGAAGAGCCACTTCTTTGGTTGGCTTGGCTTCAGCTTTGTCAGTGATAGGGATGACACGAGTTGCAGGCTCAGAGGTCGGTTCAGTAACAATTGGACTTGGGCATTCTCTTTTGAAATGGCCAAGTTGCTTACAGTTGTAGCATCTAAGCTTAGCCTTATCGAAACCAACTCTTCCATTTTGATTCTTGAAGGTGTTTCTCCCAGTACGTTCGAAGATTTTTCTAGCACGAACAGTCAACATGGCCATTTGCCATTTTAGGTCAGTTTCTTCCAAATCATCTGGATCAACTTGGTACATATCCTCAGCAGTCAGAGTCGAAGCTTGAAGTTCGCCAGCAGCGAAAGCTTGATAACTATTGGTAAACAAAGAGAACAATCCCATGTATTCAGGTGAAATCTGGGATGTTTGCTGAGTAGCGGCGGAAGCAGTTGAGGATGAACCAGATCCAAGATATGCAGATTGAATTTGAGATGAGGCTCCTTTGGGTGTGACAGCTGAGATGAGAGCCGAATTCGGAGAATAAACTTTAGTAGGACCCATGGTTTGATTGTACTCTCTCCTTTGAACATCTAACTCAAAAGACTTAAGCTTGTTAATTACATCCATAAGCTTGTAATCGGAGAAACCTCTTTCTTGTTTTAGCATGCGAACCTGAATGCTCCACTCGGGTGGAAGAGCATCCAGCAGCTTCTTGATTTGTTCAGAGTTAGTGAGTTTCGCATCATATTTCTTCAGATTGCTTGACACAGTTAGGAAGCGGTTTGTCAAATCAATTAACTTTTCATTCTTCATGCTTGTAAATGAGTTGAATTCTTTAGTGGCTTGGGCTTCTTTGTCCTTCACAAGGTCTTCATTGCCGTCATAAAACTCACAAAGAGCATCAAACAAACTTTTTGCATCAGTGTGCTCAGCAAAACGATTGTAGATTTCTTGCGACAGGCATAGAGAAAGAGCACCCAGAGCTTTTTGATCTCGATCAATAAGTTTCAAATCCTTCTCAGAAAAGGAAGATGGCTTGGTGTTGATCTGGGTTACTTCACCAGTAGTGATGGTTGGAACATGAGGTCCGTCGACGATCGACAACCATTGATTGTAATCGGTGTACAGAAAGAACGATTTCAGACATCGTTTCCAATCTTCAAAATTGTCTCCGTTGATCAGCCTTGGTGGTCGGTTTGGAGCAATGCTTTCAGTGTCACCAACATTGGTACCTGATGCCATCTTAAATCAGCCTGAAATAAGAAAGACACAAACAAACAAGGAACAAGACAATCTGGTTAGTTTCGCTGGAAGAGATAGTTTCGCCAGCAATTTCGCTCGGAAATCCTGAATAATTTCGCTGGAACTTAAAATTTCGCCAGCAATTTTGCTTGGGAACAATGAACCAATTCAACAATTTCGCCAACTAGTTTCGCTGTATGCACGGGCAGCACTTTCGCTTGAAAATACCCGATGACACACAGTTTCGCTAGCTAGTTTCGCTGGAAACTGGTTTGAACTTTCGTTCAAGAAAAATCTCAATAGTTTCGCTTCGGATTTAGGGCGAAAGAATAGTTTCGCCCGGTAGTTTCGCAGAGAAACTACAAATTCGCTTGATAGTTTCGCTGTCTGAAGGCACAATTTCGCTGAATAATCAGCAGTTCGCCCAGAACAGAAAACCCTCTTTTTGAAGAAGAAATGATCAACAATCAACCCAAATCACTATGAAACAATGATCAGTTGATTGCATAAGCTTCAGAACATCAAAACGCACAAAATACAACTAGTTTTCAGTCCAAAACAATCAGATTTCAGATTCAAATAGATTTTCAAAAGTTTTACCCAAAAACACTCAAAACATCAATAATCAAGAGCACAAAGGCTCTGATACCATATTGTTGGTCCTCACTGATCTTAATCAGTGCTAATGATGATGTTTTGAGAAGAAAACCAATGAAATAACAACAATAGATGATTTTCAATAGCTAAAATGGGTTTCTAGTATTGAACAATCACAACTTGAACCAAAAGAAAGATAAGAGATGAATACAAGCTACAAAGATGATATGAAATGCTCCTAGCCGTCACCAAACTTACCAATAATCAGATTTTCTGTATTAGGGTTCTCAAAGTTGCAAAAGTTACAAGATGGTGCACAAAGGCGACAATTTATACACATCAGTAGACAGTTTCGCTGGTAGTTTCGCTGGCCAAGCGAAACTGTCACTGAGTCAGTCTAATCTAGATACCGAGCGAAACAGCAGTTTCGCTCGGTAGTTTCGCTGACTACCAAAAGACCAACATTACAAAGAAACTAATCTAGACAAGTTAACTAAACAAAACAACTATGAATTCCTCCCTACATTAATCTTCACATAGATGCAACACTCTTAATGGAAAAGGTCACATCTAGGACAATATGAATTGTGTTTGGTCGGTTGTGGTGGTGGAGAAGAATGAGAAAAATGACTTGGACCTTCCTCTGGTGGTATATCATCTACTCGCAAGAACGTAGGTGTTCTCACTAATATGTAACAGTCCCGAGAGTAATGGGGACTGCCGCAGATTCTGCACCACACAGATTGGGGCCATCCATCGTTATAACCGAAATATTCCTCCGGATATTGATCGATCCTTGAAATATTCCTCAGAGAAATAACGAGGGGTATGAAGAAGAAAAATAAAGATAAAAAGGTAAAATAAAAATAAAAATAAAAAGGTTAAAAGAAAATAAATTTATTTTTTATTTTATTATAAAAATAAAATGAAGGTTAGGCCATTAACTCAGATGTTTTTCAAAATCCTCGTTTGTGTCTCCGGCAACGGCGCCAAAATGCTTGGTATGTTGTGAGGTGTATATAAAAATATAGCAGTTTTAGTGACACATTTGTTTCATCAGCTTTTAAATTTATAAACACGATAAAGTTGAAATTTCACCACATAACACGGGAAAATGCACCCATCTTGGAGCAGTATAGTAGTGGTAAGTTAACCGAGATCGTTCAAGGACACAAGGAAAAAGAGGGTTCTTGATACTTTATCTCTCTATTAAGTATAAAAAATGTTTAATTAAACTAAACTAAAAATAAGAAAATAAAATAAAGATAAAATAAGATGGTGTTTATAGTTTTGTAAATCAAAGTTAATATTACTTGGGAGAACGTACCAGTGGTTGAAGAAGGTTGAATGAGTATTTATAATCCTTTCTTAAAATTAATCACTAGCAGGAAACTAGACCGCCTCTCAGCCTCAAATCTAGTATCACTACTCTCCCGGTTGATCGTCTGAGAGGAGTACAAACCCCGGGGAATTATGCTGATAGTGAAAAAATGTAGTGGTGTAATGCCATTTAGTTATGGGGCTCCCACGGGCCAACACACCATACTCAACAAGTTGTCATGAACTAGCAGGGGAACAACATTGCGCGTTGGATAGTTAATGATGATAATTATCTTTTTAAGGGACTAAGGTCCGTTTCTTCTATGCACCGCTCTCGCGCATGCATGTCTGGTGTGACCAGAGCCAAGTTCACAAACATGTACTATCTCGGCATCCATAAAGTGACACAATATTACCTACCCCAATTCCCAACCAAATACTTTCAGCCCACACATGCGTGGTCAGCCGGGTTTGCTTACATAGACGATAAGGACCCCACACGTATCATGTAGCATGGGACGTAAGTCACCCGAAGGATCATGCATCGTCACCTAACCGGGTGTCATAAGTCCGGATGATGAGATTTCGACTCCTCAAATGGTCTGTAATACGTAGAGCACATTTGGTTCAAAAGATCAATAATAAACTTTCAACAAAAAAATGGTTTTCATAACGTCATTAAACACACCTTAAGCAAGTTTATAAAGTCGTTAACAAAGCCACCAAAGGTTTGTTACTTCCCAAGTAAGTATAAGGGTTTAGCCAAACATGGCTTTAAAGGTTTGCTTAAGAGAAGAAGAAAGATTCATAGATAAATACTTTGCAAAAACTACTTAAGTTAATGTTCTTATAAACTTGACTTTCAAAAACATAAAACGCCAAATGGCTCAATCGAAGAACAAGAACTACACTAGAGAAAGGAGATGAGCAAGTTGAAATGAGAGTGAAGGGGCTATTTATAGGCAGCTGCGGAGTTCAGCATAGGGCGTGCCACTGTACTTGACATGGCATTGGGGGGCGTGATGAGTCTGGAGGGGCCGTGTTGTTTGGGGGCTATAATGGCACATGGCCGTGCTTTAGTGGCACGGGGCCGTGTCATGTCAGAAGGCATGAAGACCCAAAAAAGTCAATTTTTAGCTTTGGCACAGGGCGTGTCGAACATAATCATACCAATTTGACCTCAAAATCTTCTTCCTCTCATCGAGATACTCAAAATTTACTATTTATGGACCCCGTAACTCATTTTCTAGCTCGAGATATGCTCCTGCTAAGTTTTTAGCGGTTGCTGAGCACACCGTGGTCTTTCAGCAATTATGCTTCGAGATGTGGTTGAGTCTTCGGGTTACCACTTTGTCTTGACCCGAGAGAAGGTCGTATGAGGGCATCATGTCCATCTTTCATGGCCAGAGCTTGATTCTTGGCATAAAATCACGAAGTCTTTGGTTTATCTTCATTTTTCAGCATAAACGACTTCTTTTGTGATTTTCACCTAGATTACACTGAAAAACTAAAAGGGAAACAATATCATACTACTTTGATAATAGTTAGTCAGATATAACGCGAAATGTGAGGAACATTTGTTAGAGCATGGTTCTGTGCGACGCATGTTGTATCAGAATGTACAGAATGATGTAGTCTATAAGGCACACGAACTAGGTTCCAAAGTCATAGTTCGTAACCTTCCGAAATTGACACGAAGTGACACTTTGTGTCAGTTCGAGTGACTTCAGGTGAAGTCCCAGTTCGGAGAGAGAGAGAGATCTCCTGTGAGCTAAGTGTGTGTAACTGGGTGTGTTCTCTCTGTGTCCAGATTATACTTTTTTTCTTCAAGTGTTCAATAAAACAATTGTTTAATTACGTTTTGTATTCTGAATAGCTTGATTGTGTATACGGTCCACCGCTCACGTTCTTTCAAGTGGTATCAGAGCTATCGGTTCATCTACAGATCTGATTTTGGCTATTTTCGGACTTTTGATACAAAAAGTGTCGGTTTTTGAAAATTCTACGTGTTTTTTGCTTCCACTTGTTCGTTACAGCTGCATTTTCGATGAAAATTTCGATCTTAAATCACTCTTGTTGATTATCTTTGATCTACTGCTGAAAATCTCATTCTAAAACATCAAAAGTTGTGAAGTTTTGATTAAAAATGGTTGACTTCGTCTCAGTTCGGATCTAGAACTTCCAGTTCGTAAAAAATAACCACTCTAAAGTGCGAGTTCCGATCATTCGTGCCCGATCACTAAACCGAGGTGTCAGTTCAGACCAGTTTGTTTCTTAGTTCGGTTCAGTTCGGATCTCAGATCGGACCAATTTGTGTCAGTTTGGTTGTGACTTCGCTTCTCAGTTCAGATTCCAATTCGGGTGAACGAAGTTATAGTTCAGATAAGTTCGGGTCTCTGTTCGCATCACTTCGTGCAACTCCAATTTGGATCACTTAGTAAACATCCAGTTCGGATCAGCTCAAAATAGTTCGGATCAGTACGGGTCAATTTGTTTCAGTTCAGATCACTTCACATTTAGTTCATATCAATTTTATGATTTTGTTAATCAACAAGATGGTTGATTATTCTACGATGGTTGTTGTTCATCCGCCTTTCAATCACAAATGCATTCTTTACTCAATTTTGACAACGAAATTAGAACAAGTAAAAAAGTTCTCAAGTTGCTAAAGCTTGAAGATTTCTCATCATGGTGTAAAGGGTTTGAGGCTTATGTGGGTATTAATGAAATAGATATCTAGATTCCAATCAAAGAAGGTTATAAATATCCATTACAAGCCAATGGTCAACCGATGCTTCATTGAAGTCTTACTGTTGATGAAAAAGCGAAATATCAAGCAGATCAAAAAGCTTATGGCGTTTTAACAATGGCCTTACCGAAAGAACTCATACATCAATTTAGTGATTGTTTTTATGCAAAAGAGTTATGGGATGCATTGGTAAAACATTGTGAGCGAAATGAGCAGTACAAAAAGAGTAAGCAAAAGGTTCTCAAGAAAGAGTTTGAAAACATCAATCATTACAAATGAGAGTGTTTCTGATTTAATCACTCAATTTTCACATCTTCTAAGTGAATTAGCATTAGTGAATGTTATTAAAGATGTTGCTGATAAAAAGGAATAGTTGTTGGAAGCCTTAACTAAAAAATGGGAAAACTTTGTTTTGATTCTCACAAGGGATAATGTTATCCGAATATGACTTTCACCAGTTTGGTTGAGCAGTTAGAAGCTCATGATCTTGAAACATCAATTCACAAGTCTATGTCTGGTTCAGTTCAGAATCCAGCAGTTTATCATGGAGAAAATTCCTCATCCATCAGTGTAAAGGAACCAAGTGTGATTCCTTCTACTGCACCGCCTACTGCGTTTGTAGCTGGAAATAATTCTGGATCATCTATCGGATGTCATGTGCACGTTCCGGTTACTCCAAGTCAATCAAGTTTATCTGCTGCTACACATGCAATATGTGGCATTGGTTTCTGCTTTAATTACGTTTGGATATGGAGTTTTGACAGGTAGTGCTGACAATGCTGAACTGATCAACGAAGATTTTGATCAAATCAATGCTGATAATCTTGAATATATGGATATAAATTGGCAGTTTTCTATGTTGACACGATGAGTCAAGAAATATATTACGAAGACGGGGCAGACACATGTTCAATTTGGGTAGAGTAAACTGGGATTAGATAAGAGTTGGGTGCAATGCTCTAAATGTAAAACTTACGAACATTTTGCTAAAGAACGCACGAAAATTGAGAAAAAAAAGGATGGCAAATCAGAAAAGCCTAAGGCATTGTTCTCTTCTCTAAATGACAAAGAAAACTAATATGACTGGGGAAAGTTTGCTGAATATTCTGATAAATGTGGTCATATGTCTTCTCCACCACAACAATTTAAATATATGATGAATTTGATTCTGAGACATATGATACTGCAAACTACAAAAGTAATGTAGTGTTTGCATGTAATAAACAAACAATGATTTCATTTCAAATATCAACAGATGAATCAGTTCCTGAAGTTTAAAAAATTAAAGTTGTTCCTAAGCTGCTACATTGTGAAGATTACTTATTTTGGAAACAAGAATTTGAAGCATATGTACATGATCACTTTCCTGATTTTCTCCAGATCAGGGAGAAAGAATTTTATTGGCCTACAGATACTCTTGGTACTCTATTACAATTTTTAAAATTCTCATCGGATGCTAAGACAAGGTTTGAATTAGAAATAGCGATTGGACTCTATAACAGAAGAGGTTGTGCAAAAAGGAAAGGGAAAAGAAGCAGCTTTGCAAAAGCTAAGGCCGAAGCTCTTTGGGCGATATTATAGCATAGCGCATTTCTTCATGATTAGGGTGATGTGGTTGTTCCATCGGTTTTCTTTATGTAGGGATCTATTATTCAAGGCTTTCACTTTGTTGGAGAGTGCATTATCACATCTAAGTTACAATCAGCTGAGTTCCTGCATGTCCACTCATAGGCTTTGGAAAGCTGTTCGAGAAATGCACAAAACAGGAAGGTTAACTGATGTCATGACACACATATCAAATGTTATTCCCTCAATGTGCAAACATTGTCAGACTATGAATACGGTTAATAATATCGTCTACTCAATCTAGCTATTTCGCATAAGAAACATAATTAAAATGATTGTTTTATTGATCTGGAAGAACAAATACAATCACTGAAACACTGAGACTTGACACAGAGGAAACACCGTACAAAACACACACTTTTGATCAGACTCAATACGCTCAGTTACAAATTACAAAGACAAAAGTCCTATTTATACACGACCTGCCGAACCTTGGGCGACCTGCCAGTTTGCCCTGATCCGAACTGGTAGTTCGGATGAGGTTCGGATGACAGTCTTCACATTGTCTTGTACTTCACATTGTCTTGTCTCGATACTTCACACGACACACAGATTATGTATCAACAAACTCCCCCTCGTCGTGTGTAGTATCTTTTCAACATATCAAAACTGTATCTTCAACCAAACTCCCCCTCAAGTATAGAATTCATTCAAAGTGTCATCAAATAAACTCTTCCTTAATTTGATAGTAGCTTGATCTTGAATACTTTAATGATGCAAAATGTGTTTCTCTCTTTATCAGCAGCTTCAGAAGACTTGAAGTTATGACATTTCTTGCACTTTAGCAACTTGTTCAATATTTCAATAATCTCGGCGCAAAACGTCTCTTCGAGACTCCAAGATATAATTTTGAAAATATTATTTGTATCACGTGTTGATCAGATCGAAAACAAATCAGAAACAAAATCTTTTTAGCTTTTAGAAAGTTTAAATCAAAACAAATCTAAATTATTTTTACTTTTCAAACTTACGCTAAAACACACCGAAAATCTTTTTGTACTTTTTCCGAAATGAAATGAAATCACAATACAGAATCAAACTCTGTTTTTGGTATGAGAAAGATCACTATACAGGATTATATTGATGATGACGCACTAAACTACACTTCAATTTCAACTAACTGAAACACGTGATACACCGGTTAGAATTCCACCCAACTCTCTCATCACTCTAAATACTCTCCAAAACAAAAAACAACTCTCAATTCTGAAAAACAGAAGAGCAATTTCACATTTTCTCTCAAATTTCCTCACCGAAATCCTCAACAATGGCACCCAAAGCAAGTTCAAGTGGCAAGAAACTAGTGAAAGATGAACCATTTGCTTTTGAACACAACCTGGTAGCATGCTTGGAGAACCCCTCCAACACTGACAAGTATGCAGGCATGATCGATTTCCTTAAGAAATCACATCTCAACTATGCCCTAACTGTCTAAGCAACCTTATATGAAGAAATTCTCAATGAATTTTGGAAAAAATGCTACGGTTGAAGAAGATGATGAAAACGAAGAAGAGTTCATCACTTCAAAAATTCAAGACACAAAAATAAAAATTTATGAAGGTCTGATCAGAGAAGTCCTCAAACTGAAGGATGAAGGCGGTTACATAAAGCGAGACGACAATGTCTACCTACCTCTGTTTCAATCAATCGGTTATGGCGGACAAGCAAAGGGAAAGACAATCAAGAAGGAGCAATTACCCCACAACTGGTGATTCTTGGCCCATATTCGGATGGTATGCCTTACCCCAAAGAAATCAGGATTTGATGAAATGGTTGTTGAACAAGCCACAGCATTTTATGCTACTGTGAAAGGTGAAGTGTTCAATTTCTCTAAACTGATTTTCAATTCCTTAAAGGCAAATGCAAACTCTTTTTCTTTCTACATGTATCCCAGGTTCATAACCTGCCTTTTAAAAGAAAAGTATCCTCAAATTGTTTTGAGTGGTACAGTTTTGTAACCTAAAATTCTGAATGAGAAAACATTTTCAAACTTGCAGTCAACAAAATTGTTTTCAAAGGAAGGGACACTGACCATCCCCTGCCAATCCTAAGGTAGTTTCCGGCTGCACATGTCCAAGCAGATGTTCAAGCAGAAACTGAAGCTGAAACTGAGCAACTTGCTTAAGCTGATAACCCTGCACAAGCCGCAGAGGTTGAGCCCATAACTGTCCCATCTTCTCCTCCATCTCCTCCTATCCAATTCTTCAAAAAGAGGAGAACGACTACTGAAACTACCACTGCCACTACTCCACCCACTTCCCTCTCAGCCACAACTCTAAAAAGGCTGAAAAAGGTTGTGCCAGGGTCTCCTCCACCTGTGCCAACTCAAACCACCCTACTTGATACCTCCCAAGGCACACAACCTAAGGGAAAAGCCAAATTTAGATTATCACTGAGAGATGAACCTTCTTCTAAGGGGGAGTCTCTACACTTTGATGTACAATCCCCATCCCACTTATCACCCTAATTCTCCACCTTATCACCCATGAGTGAAGATATACCTAGGCCTGATCATAATGAAGGCGTTAGTAACCCATTCACCTCAGGAGTTTTGAAGAGGTTCATGTGGAAAGGGCTGCTGCTGCCCAAGTATCCATACTAAAACTTGGTGCCAACAGCAACATCTATAATACCCAATCTATGGAAATCCTAACCGGATCTCAACCTGAGGGTCCTTCATTGGATCCAAAGGGGAAAGAAACTGTTGTGGAGAATCCAGGAGCCAAGAAAACCAGGGTGTGAGGCTTGATCAGTTTAGGACTGATGGCCTTCCTAGGTCCAATGACACTAGTTTAACTCCAGTTGAGGACAGTATGACACTACTTGAATTGACGGCACTTTACAAGACTCTGCAAGCTCAGGTGAAAACAACTCCATGAAACTGTGGCTGACCTTGTCAAAGGAAAGGCTGCTGCAGTTGATCAACCGGAACACATCTGTCAGGATGCAGTTAACTAACCGGATCCAGCAATTCAAACTGAAGTCTTTCAAATTGATCCTGTTGTTGAACCTGCAATTGTGCAACAAGTACCCGAGGTCAGTACATCAAACCCTCCATAAGAACTTGGTTGTCAGGCTGTAGAAGCTGATGCTTCCAAAAAGGGGGAGAAAGCTACCACCTCAACTGCTGGTACCTCTGCTGCTACAATAGAAGATGATCACTCAACCAAGCTACCAAAAAAAGTTAGATGGTCTACATTCAAAAGGGTTGGTGTGCACCCCTTTATAGTAGAAGAAGCCTGGAAGCTAATTAGAATGAGTGAGCTACTGAAGGTTACTCCACCTGATCTCACCCTATGTGAGATGGTGGAAGCTGCAATGCTTGTGGCTGGTGCTCTACCAGAGAACATCCAGCTGGTCAAAGATTTAATGACCAATGTAGTCATCCCAAAGGAGAAAGCTTATGCTGAATCCATTCTTGCGGGTGCTACTACAAGCAAAATCCAAGAAGATGCTGTGATAGGTGAAGAAAGTGTGATTAGAGAAAAGAATGTTCAGATGGGTGAAGAGAATGTTTAAACTAATGGTGTACTTGATGAACCTGTAGTAGAAGAACCTACAGTAGAAGTAAATGAATTCCTAAAGGACATAAGGGTAGAGTCTCCGGTTCAATCTGTCCAAGCGGAAGATTCTGTCATTCAACCGGAAACTCAACCGGAAGATTAACCGGAAGTTGTTCAGCCAGAAACTAAAACCGAAGCTGAAATAGCTGATACCTTTGTCCAACTAGGTCATCGACTTCTTCCCATTCCTACTGGTGATAAAGTCTCCTTCTATGAGCTTACAAAACTAGATTCTGATTCTTCAAGCCATCACACATCAAAAGATGAAGAAGAGATAGTCTTTCATCATCAATAGGAAGAATAGCAAGATGTGAAGAGGGTTGAACAGGCTAGATCAGATATACAGACCAGGGAATTTTTCAAAGACCTGGAGCTGCTTTCTTAAGACTTTGTGGTTGAGAGCATGGTAGATGAAGCCAGAAGGAGATCCATAGAATGGAGAATGCAAATCCATGATCTGCCTAGGATGAGTGAAACAGAAAAGGAAAGGCTGATGAAGATAGATGCCAAGATGCCAAAAAAACTGGTGAAAATGATGAGAACTTGGAGCTGATGGAAAGAGTTAAAAAGGCACTCATTGTTAGATGTGTGAGGACAGGAGAAAAAGTTGCACAGATGAAGGCAAGGGAAGTTTGCCAATACATTGATGAGCTCCTTAAGCAGCTGAAGGGTAAACAATTTAATGTTGACCCCAGCATCATCATGCCACATCCTTCAGAGACACTCACAGGTAACCCTAAAACTATTACAGTGAAACCTGAAATTGATGTCTCAATTGATCCCATATCTAATATACTCCCACCTGTTAGAGCATGTTCCTATGCTATGAGTGTCTCGTGTATTGTATCTATGTGAGCGAGTCTTAGAATGAATTGTAGTGACTATTTGGTTAGTGGCGTACCACATGATCCGGCGGATCATGTGGTCCGGCGTATCAGTTTGATACGCTGGGTGTTTAGTCACTTAGTATAAATAGGTTCGTGTTAGAATGTGCAGGAAACCAGTTGAAACACTTCTGTCATTCTACACCTTTCTGTGTGTGTTTCTAGAGAGAGAAACTAGAGAGTCTTCTTTGTATCTTCAAGTGATCAATAAGAATTCTCTTATTTACATCCATTGTTGCTATGATTGATTGATACACGCAGTAGTAAGATCGTTTCTCGTTTCTACACCACCATCCTTCTTTGAGAAATTCAAACATTCCAGCCAATCCACCTCATCCTCCTCCATCCTAATAAAAGGTAAAATACCTGCACCAGTGAAAATTCCTCCTCCATCAAGTTCTGTCAAAATAATACATCCTAAATGCAAAGTGGACATCTGGACAGAAAATGTACCATTCAAGAAGAAACCTACTCCATCAACTGACTTTACCAGAATCTCACCTCCTGCTTCACCAATCAATCCAAGGCCAGCCAATTCGTTCAGAAAACCCATCACACAACCTGATATCCTACCACCATCACCACCCAAAACCACTGAACCACCCTCCAAAACACTGAATGAGCCTGCAACCCCAAAGGGTCAAGGCACCTCTGATCCTGCTCCTGTCACCCCTCCATCAGAAAAAGGTAAAGAGAAAGCCACTATTAAAGAGCAGTCTGATGCACAAACCCTTGAAACTATTGTTGTTACATGGAGAAAGAAGTTCATTTCTAAGAGGAAATCTTCTCCTAACCTCAAGCTCAGAAAATTTGGAGAAGTCTCAAGGAAAAGAAAGTGAAAGTGCTTGGCCTCCATCTCTAAAAACTTAATTGTTTTGGATGAAGTCAATTTTTGGAACAATCGATGATGAGGAAAAGAAATTTTGACAGCATCATCTTAGGGGTAGATTGTAGGGAATTATCTACTTCTGATGTCGGGCTGAACATTTGGAAGATGAAGACTTTCCACCTGAACTTGAGTTCAAGCGGAAGAAAAAGTTCAAGCGAAAAAGTAACTTAAACCGGAAGCGACCAAGTTCAAGCGGAAGCAGATATTCCGGGTGAACTCTTTTGTCCAGCGGAATAAAGAGTTCAACCAGAATCTTTTCTGACACTTCACATCAGTCTGATTCAGCCTGTTATACCTTTTGTCTGCTCAGATGTGATTCCTAGTCGTCTCCTACTTATGGTTAACTGATGTTTACACTCTTCCTCCTCGTCAATCAAAGAATGTTGTTATAGTAGTTCATATTTAACTTTTTGTTTAACGCTTTAGATTAAATCGTTCGAGATCAATGGATGTCATTGATCTCATCTGCACTATATATAGCTTAGTTAGTTTCTTATTTACACACGGTTCATCATCACCTTGTATTAGTGTAACTTTTAGTTAATGTAAATAGTGCCGAGTATTATATACATCGTTGTTACTATCTTTATGCAATCAAGTATTTACATTGTAATAGTTAATTAAAATCAAACTTGAGTAAAGTGAAATATAACTTCATTCCGCAAGGTTATATTTACGAGTAGAGGGTTTCTTGTTAGTAAAATCTATTTAACACCAATCCTACATCTTTTCTTTTACATTTATACTAACTCTTCACTTGAAGAATACGTAGGTTAGAACGTCAGTAAAGATGAAGTATCAAAAGACCTCCTTTTCCTTTGTGTCTTTAATCTACCCCAATTCAACTTACAACTACTATATTGCTCCATGATGGGTGCACTTGCCCGTGATGTGGTGAAATAGTAGTCGTCAGCAAATCAGGTTTTATAAATTTAAAAGATTCAAATGCTAAAAAGGTGTCACAAAATAATGTCATATTTTGTATATACACCACAACACACCAGCATAAGATTTCTGCCGATCTTGAGCAGTCTTGAGTCGTGCCTTAATTATATCAAGCTTTTCAATAGTCGATCTGACCACTTCTTCACTTCCCAGTTCATTCTGACCAACCTCTCCCTAACGCACTAGTGTCCTACACCTTCTACCATATAGCATTTCAAATGGCGGCATGCCGATACTAGCATGGTAGCAATTGTTGTAGGAGAATTCTACCAGTGGCAACTGTTTATCCCAACTTCCTCCAAAGTCTAAAATATATGCCCGCAACATATCTTCCAAGGTTTGTATTATTCTTTCACTCTGCCCATCCATATGTGGATGATATATTGTGCTAATAAGCCATCTTGTTCCCATTTGCTCATGAAATTTCTTCCAGAACCTTGAAGTAAACCGAGTGTCCGTATCCGACACAATAGATGTTGGGTTACAACAGTGGTATATGGATGCCCAGTGATGTTAAAAAAAACTTTTCATTTATTTAAAACATTACCGACCGGGTTTTAGCAAATCAAAAATTAAAACGGATTAAACGGGTAATCCCTTGAGCAGCGGAATAAAACGATTTAAACTAACTAGAACGCGTAAACCAAATTAGTCGTAATCGTGTCAACAGGATCACGAGCACTCAATCACACAAACACCTATTCGCATTAAACTAGTTAACGCGAAACCAATTACCTTAAAATAATCGAAATTAAAACGAACAATCTAAAGCGAGTTTAGATATACCTTTGCGATGTTCTAACAGACTTTAAAGACACCGAGGGACAACTTGAAGTTGCTAAGGTTTCACAGAAATCGATCCGACCTTTCGGATCTAATCGCTACGCAAATCGCAAAACCGTCTCCAAATGATTCGTCGCGTATTGTAACAAATCTGCGTGTAGTGGTGACAAGCAAGTGCCTACGAAATGAAGACGTTGACGGCGGCTAGGGTTAGTCGGGGCGATATCATGATGACGGTGACGAGGCTCTGCTCCGTTGACGCCCCGATAACGGCAACGTACAAAGGAGGTGATGGCGTCACGGTGGTGACGGATCAACAAGGTCGTGGTGGCGACCTTGAGGCGGGCAGCGCACGTATCGGTGGTGGTGGCGGCTCTAATATCGGAGGCGGTTCCAAAGGCGACGGCGGCGGTGGTGGTTGTCTCGTATGATAATGATGATGATTCGTTAATTGCCAGATGCTAGAACCAATAAGTTAATCGCCGATGGATAGGGCTTCCACACAGAAGGAGACGACGAGAGAGAGAGAGAGATCGACGAGAGGGAGATAGCCGTGAGGGAGGGGATTAGGCCAGAGGGAGAGTGGCGTAGGGATTAGGGCTTCCTAATCCCATAGATTCTTACTTAAGAAACCGGATAATTTCCCTATTAGTCCGTCGTCAATTCTCTCTACCAAAAACGAACCAGCATTTACGAATAATTAATAAAACAAGCTTATTAATACAGAATTCGTAAATCCGAGAACCAATAAACTCAAATAACTATTTATTTGAATTATTATGTTCACCGCAAACGTTAATTGATAAATCAAAACGTTATTCTCCGTAGATTATCACGACGATAAGTTCGTAATTAACATCTTGTTGCTCTCAGTGTAACTCTTATGGGTCTTAAGCGGGTCGGGTTCTTGGTGTTGTCGGGTCTGGACATACAATATCCAACAAACTCCCACTTGGACAGATTGCACCAACATTAGAAGAAACAGTCAGAGGTGCTCTAGCTACACATGGCTGTCCCAACCATTATGACACTTCAATTCAGTAACCAAGGTAAATCTATAACTCGCGTTATAGTTCAGACTTATGGCAATTCAAAGTCATTAGTTCCTTTCCGTATAAGACATCAATCAAACAAGATACGTGGATTTAATTCATTTTCTTTAATGTTCAATCATTGTATTTCTCGTGTCAGTAGTTCGAAGTGATCCAATCAAACACATAGTAAGTTTGGGTAAGGCCTTACACTTAACACTTGGAATTCACGAGAGGGCCCATGATGTCTAGCTGTTGCATGATTAGTGCAAGAGTACAACATCCCATCTTGACTACATACAGGTCCCACTAAGCTTCAGACCCATTCCCAAAAGCAACCCTTATTACTAGCAGTTACGTGACAGCGTTAAGCTACAATCAAAGAACATTATTTGGCAAACGAGAGGTAGCATATGTATCTCAGGTCAAAGGAAACTATTAAGTATTCCATTTAATCAAACATGTCTTATGAATAAATCTATGAAGACAATTTGATACGAGTTACGTCACAACTTCATTCCGTAATGAGGTCTGTGAGTCTGGATAGTCAATCGTTTAAGTCTAGAGTCAGAATAGTCTTAGTTCAGAGTCGTTCCCACAATTCTGGTCGACTACAGACGGTTTAAAATATTTCTAGATATTCATGGATATTTAAAACGTATAAAATTCGACATCTCAACACTAAAGTAGAACATCAATTTAGCTTAGAATTCGTGCTCTACATCTAAGCTTTAGATCAGGTCGAATGATATGTGCAAACGTTAAAGTTCGACATCCCAACACTAAAGTAGAACATCAATGTAGCTTAATATTCAGGTACTACGTAGTAGTATTAACTCATTGATCAAGCTTGATCAGTAGAATTGTGAATTTTGTGCTACGTTCTTCACCTGTGTTTTCTTTTTGCCCATTGAAGTTGTTTCATTGGTTTTGGTGTTTCTCATGAACAGCAAAAGGACTTAAGTGAATTCAAATGCGTGATAAAACGTGTGCCCTTGGTATGCACGTGGATTACTATGTTATCACATTAGCATGTTATTGATTATATATAGAACCCAATCAACTTTCTTGAATGTACTGTTACATTCATCATTCAAAACGTCACTTAAGGTGGCATCATTGTTCGGTCAGTAAACGAGAATACTCCTCATGAACAATCTCTTATCATCAAAAAACTAGTTTTGATGATTTGGTTTCCAGCTTGTGTCATTGTGTAACCTCTTACAATGACTTCAATGCAACATTTGTATGTTAAAAGATTCTCACTTCATAACTAGTATGATACGACACGTTTCAAGAAATTGAATGTATCTAAGGATGCCATTTCTGAGATGACTTCAATCATTGGTAGCTATTGAAACTTGGAGATAAGTTGAGGCTTCATTACAGGTTTAACCTAGTAAACTTCAATGAATATTGGATCAACAGCCAATCGTTATCCCGATAATGATTAGTGGTGATGCTCCCACTTGCTTTATGTAGACGATGCATTCTTATAATCATGTTTCTTTCAAAAGTTAGCATATTGTTTTGTAAGAGATATTTCTTAGAAAACACACTTCGTTTCCTAAAACAAAATTATTTAGTTTCATAAGCACGATATGAATCTAAATTGATCAACATCCAATTGTCATGTTATATACATGAGATAGCAAGATGAAATCAAACTGCCTGAGTTTGATGGTATTCTTGATACGATCATCTTTACGTTTGGAAGAAGCTGCGTGCTTGACGTATCAATGATTATTTTATCACAACATAGAGTCTGATTTAGGATTGACAATTCAATCCAATGACCAACCATTAATGGAAGATTTTAAGCAAGCAAAGTCGCGATGGAATTCCATTTGGAGTCGTTAGTTATTTAGAATGCTAACATGTTTTCACTATAGCAACAACCGTTTGTTGTGAAAAGATGTTTGTCTAGCGAGTCTTAAATAATTACAATAATCCCAGTGCACAGTCCAGTAATCTTGTAGAAACCAAGTTTCAACAATAAGGAATTTAGATGTCCATACATCTGATAATGGACGTGCATTATTCATATTTAGTTTCGAACAAGATTTCATCTTGGAACCAATTTGAGTTTGCAAGTGATTTGTGAAGAGGTGGTTTATGGGTATGAGATGTGAACGGCAAAAATCGGCGTGTCATCAGTCATGTTTTTATTGGTTTCTTACATGAAACCTAATCTTTAGAATCCAAGATATATGATTTGAAAATGTATTTCGTATCTTGTGTTGATCGGTCAAAAACAAACAAGAAAGAAAATCTTTTTGGCTTATATGAAGTTTATACTAAAACACACCAAAAATCTTTTTCGATTTTTCTGAAATGAAAAAATAAAGTGCAATACAAAATTAGACTCTATTTTTGGTATTTTGCGAGAAAGATCACGACACGAGATCATATCAGACATAACGCATCTAGCACATTTCAATTCCGGTCTTAGTCAGCATGCAAGCCAAGATAATCGCAAATACAACCATTATGTTTATTTCAGCATGCACGAATCATTTTCTATCATTTTCCGATATGCTTAAGGTAATTTTTATCATGCACTGATAACTCGGCCTCCACTCTATCAGAAATACTAGCAAATCATCATATTTATTATAGAAACAACTTTCTTTGAGATTTAATCATCCTCGATGAGTCATGCAAAAATAAAGCAGAACCTCAAATACCTAGCAATCAAGTCGGTCTTGTGGACACGCAGAGAAAGCCCAAGTATTTGAGAAAATAAGAAAGCAAAACAAGTTGAAGTTGTATAATTCAACAACAATCAGGTCGATACTCCCGTATACGCAGAGAATGTAAATCTATGATCTGCCTAGGATGAGTGAAACAGAAAAGGAAAGGCTGATGAAGATAGATGCCAAGATGCTAACAAAACTAGTGAAAATGATGAGAACTTGGAGCTGATGGAAAGAGTTAAAAAGGCACTCATTGTTAGATGTGTGAGGACAGGAGAAAAAGTTGCATAGATGAAGGCAAGGGAAGTTTGCCAATACATTGATGAGCTCCTTAAGCAGCTGAAGGGTAAACAATTTGATGTTGACCCTAGCATCATCATGCCACATCCTTCAGAGACACTCACAGGTAACCCTAAAACTATTACAGTGAAACCTGAAACTGATGTCTCAATTGATCCCCTATCTAATACACTCCCGCCATCCTTCTTTGAGAAATTCAAACATTCCACCCAATCCACCTCATCCTCCTCCATCCTAATGAAAGGTAAAAGATCTGCACCAGTGAAAATTCCTCCTCCATCAAGTTCTGTCAAAAGAATACATCCTAAATGGAGAGTGGACAACTGGACAGAAAATGTACCATTCAAGAAGAAACCTACTCCATCCACTGACTTTACCAGAATCTCACCTCCTGCTTCACCAATCAATCCAAGGCCAGCCAATTCGTTCGGAAAACCCATCACACAACCTGATATCCTACCACCATCACCACCCAAAACCACTGAACCACCCTCCAAAACACTGAATGAGCCTGCAACCGCAAAGGGTCAAGGCACCTCTGATCCTGCTCCTGTCACCCCTCCATCAGAAAAAGGTAAAGAGAAAGCCACTATTGAAGAGCAGTCTGATGCACAAAACCTTGAAACTGTTGTTGTTACATGGAGAAATAAGTTCATTTCTAAGAGGAAATCTTCTCCTAACCTCAAGCTCAGAACATTTTGAGAAGTCTCAAGGAAAAGAAAGTGAAAGTGCTTGGCCTCCATCTCTAAAAACTTAATTGTTTTGGATGAAGTCAATTTTTGGAACAATCGATGATGAGGAAAATAAATTTTGACAGCATCATCTTAGGGGTAGATTGTAGGGAATTGTCTACTTCTGATGTCGGGCTGAAGATTTGGAAGGTGAAGAATTTCCACCTGAACTTGAGTTCAAGTGGAAGAAAAAGTTCAAGCGGAAAAGTAACTTAAACCGGAAGCGGCCAAGTTCAAGCGGAAGCAGATATTCCGGGTGAACTCTTTTGTCCAGCGGAATAAAGAGTTCAACCAGAATCTTTTCTGACACTTCACATCAGTCTGATTCAGCCTGCAATACCTTTTGTCTGCTCATATGTGATTCCTAGTCGTCTCCTACTTATGGTTAACTGATGTTTACACTCTTCCTCCTCGTCAATCGAAGAATGTTGTTATAGTAGTTCATATTTAACTTTTTGTTTAACGCTTTAGATTAAATCGTTCGAGATCAATGGATGTCATTGATCTCATCTGCACTATATATAGCTTAGTTAGTTTCTTTGAAAAACCGTTTACGGATCGTTTCTATGGATAAGACGGAAGTTTTGTCATTGAATCATGTTGAATGATTACATAACGAAGGAGTATACAACGATTAAGCTCTGGGGGAGGTCGGACAGAACCTCCCCTCTCAACACACAGAAACAAGACAGAAACTTGCAAAGAAATACAAAGACGAATCTATTTATACTTCTTCATAAGGTCCGAACTCGGCACCTCCGAACTCTGTCCGAACTCCTTCCGAACTTGGAGTTCGGCCATCAAAGTTCGGCCAACTCCGAACCTAGAGTTTGGCTGAGGTTCGGACCTCAGTTCATGTCTTCGACAAATCAGTCTGTTTGACAATTCGAACAGTAACGGCCACACAAGGTTCATGCACTAACAAATTCTCCCTTGGACGTTACTGTCGCATCCAGACATTGATCTTCTAGCAATCTTCAGTCAGCTTGCTGCAGACACCTCTATCTTTAGCAAACTCCCCTTGACCGAATCATCAGGTATGCAGGAAACAATTCGAATCTTGTACAATCTCCACAACCAATAAAATTCCCCATAGCTTCAAGCACAACCATCCAATTGGAACCGGCATGTATGATAATGGTTCACTTCATAAGTTGTATCCGGAAATTGTAAAGACACACGAACATCACTGCATCTTGATAATAATCTTCAATCTTCACCGAATTGTAACACATTCTGATCTTTATGAAAACAGACACAATCAGCATCTTCAATCACGGAAATTCCCCCTCAGCATCAAATCCATCCCAATATATTACTCCGGTAAACGTATATCTCGTTGCAGACTGGAATCTGACCAAGTCTTTCGACAACTCAAGAAAGTATCGGGCATATGATAGAGAGTTCCAAACCATAACTGAAAACTTTGACATATCGGTTCGCACAAACATCAGAAAACACCACCTTTCCATGAAGATCAAAAATCACTATCAACCCTGAATTGATTGCTTTTGAATATTCACTTTTTCAATTATGAAAATTTGAAAGTTTTTAGGGGTCCCCGATTTCCCCCTAAACAAGTGACATATTCAAATCTTCAATTTCTTATGATTCCAACCCCGCATTCTTGTAGTGGAATGATAAACTCAAGTGGCCCGCAACGGAATCTTTAATCTCATTTAATCTTTAGTTTGTGTAGAATGATAATCTCCGACAAACGTTCCCAAGTAATCATAACCATGTCTCCGAATCTCTGTCCATCATCAGAAACATGTATTCTTGAATCTCTGTCCATCATCAAGAACAATGACTACCCACAAACTCATTTCTTGAAATTCGATCACTAACTTGTAACAAGTATCGGAATCTGGATTTTCTTCAAACATAACACCCCACAGCTACCAAATCAAGGGTAAACTCGATAACTGATCCGCTTCTGTAAAATTCCCACCTAACGGGGGTTCGGGGGCAGCGCCCCTGAGAAGCGGGGTCCAAGGGGCGGCAGCCCCTGGCGGGGTCCAAGGGGCAGAGCCCCTGGCTGGGATCGAGCTTGTCCGAACCTCCGCCGAACCTCCTCCGAACCACCTCCGAACCTCCTCCGAACCTAGCTTTCGGAGGTCCGAACGCTGTCCGAACCCGGAGTTCGGAGCGGTTATTTTTCAGATCAGTTCTTCGGCCGAACCTCGTCCGAACTTCGACTGGAAATTTTCAAAATCGCAACATATTCAAAATTTGATCGAATTTCGACATCCAGATGCTTCTGTTAGGTAAAAACATGACTCAGAAAGACTCGATTGATTAAAAATCAATCAGAAACACTTCCAATCACCCCTAACCGAAGGTTTAACGTCTCAAAATGAAGAAAAACAATAGATTTCCACCATAGAAAGAGCCAACAGCTCTGATACCAACTGAAAAACCGTTTACGGATCGTTTCTATGGATGAGACGGAAGTTTTGTCATTGAATCATGTTGAATGATTACATAACGAAGGAGTATACAACGATTAAGCTCTGGGGGAGGTCGGACAGAACCTCCCCTCTCAACACACAGAAACAAGACAGAAACTTACAAAGAAATACAAAGACGAATCTATTTATACTTCTTCATAAGGTCCGAACTCGGCACCTCCGAACTCTGTCCGAACTCCTTCCGAACTTGGAGTTTGGCCATCAAAGTTCGGCCAACTCCGAACCTAGAGTTCGGCTGAGGTTCGGACCTTAGTTCATGTCTTCGACAAATCAGTCTGTTTGACAATTCGAACAGTAACGGCCACACAAGGTTCATGCACTAACAAATTCTCCCTTGGACGTTACTGTCGCATCCAGACATTGATCTTCTAGCAATCTTCAGTCAGCTTGCTGCAGACACCTCTATCTTTAGCAAACTCCCCTTGACCGAATCATCAGGTATGCAGGAAACAATTCGAATCTTGTACAATCTCCACAACCAATAAAATTCCCCCTAGCTTCAAGCACAACCATCCAATTGGAACCGGCATGTATGATAATGGTTCACTTCATAAGTTGTATCCGGAAATTGTAAAGACACACGAACATCACTGCATCTTGATAATAATCTTCAATCTTCACCGAATTGTAACACATTCTGATCTTTATGAAAACAGACACAATCAGCATCTTCAATCACGGAAATTCCCCCTCAGCATCAAATCCATCCCAATATATTACTCCGGTAAACGTATATCTCGTTGCAGACTGGAATCTGACCAAGTCTTTCGACAACTCAAGAAAGTATCGGGCATATGATAGAGAGTTCCAAACCATAACTGAAAACTTTGACATATCGGTTCGCACAAACATCAGAAAACACCACCTTTCCATGAAGATCAAAAATCACTATCAACCCTGAATTGATTGCTTTTGAATATTCACTTTTTCAATTATGAAACTTTGAAAGTTTTTAGGGGTCCCCGATTTCCCCCTAAACAAGTGACATATTCAAATCTTCAATTTCTTATGATTCCAACCCCGCATTCTTGTAGTGGAATGATAAACTCAAGTGGCCCGCAACGGAATCTTTAATCTCATTTAATCTTTAGTTTGTGTAGAATGATAATCTCCGACAAACGTTCCCAAGTAATCATAACCATGTCTCCGAATCTCTGTCCATCATCAGAAACATGTATTCTTGAATCTCTGTCCATCATCAAGAACAATGACTACCCACAAACTCATTTCTTGAAATTCGATCACTAACTTGTAACAAGTATCGGAATCTGGATTTTCTTCAAACATAACACCCCACAGCTACCAAATCAAGGGTAAACTCGATAACTGATCCGCTTCTGTAAAATTCCCACCTAACGGGGGTTCGGGGGCAGCGCCCCTGAGAAGCGGGGTCCAAGGGGCGGCAGCCCCTGGCGGGGTCCAAGGGGCAGAGCCCCTGGCTGGGATCGAGCTTGTCCGAACCTCCGCCGAACCTCCTCCGAACCACCTCCGAACCTCCTCCGAACCTAGCTTTCGGAGGTCCGAACGCTGTCCGAACCCGGAGTTCGGAGCGGTTATTTTTCAGATTAGTTCTTCGGCCGAACCTCGTCCGAACTTCGACTGGAAATTTTCAAAATCGCAACATATTCAAAATTTGATCGAATTTCGACATCCAGATGCTTCTGTTAGGTAAAAACATGACTCAGAAAGACTCGATTGATTAAAAATCAATCAGAAACACTTCCAATCACCCCTAACCGAAGGTTTAACGTCTCAAAATGAAGAAAAACAATAGATTTCCACCATAGAAAGAGCCAACAGCTCTGATACCAACTGAAAAACCGTTTACGGATCGTTTCTATGGATGAGACGGAAGTTTTGTCATTGAATCATGTTGAATGATTACATAACGAAGGAGTATACAACGATTAAGCTCTGGGGGAAGTCGGACAGAACCTCCCCTCTCAACACACAGAAACAAGACAGAAACTTGCAAAGAAATACAAAGACGAATCTATTTATACTTCTTCATAAGGTCCGAACTCGGCACCTCCGAACTCTGTCCGAACTCCTTCCGAACTTGGAGTTTGGCCATCAAAGTTCGGCCAACTCCGAACCTAGAGTTCGGCTGAGGTTCGGACCTCAGTTCATGTCTTCGACAAATCAGTCTGTTTGACAATTCGAACAGTAACGGCCACACAAGGTTCATGCACTAACAAATTCTCCCTTGGACGTTACTGTCGCATCCAGACATTGATCTTCTAGCAATCTTCAGTCAGCTTGCTGCAGACACCTCTATCTTTAGCAAACTCCCCTTGACCGAATCATCAGGTATGCAGGAAACAATTCGAATCTTGTACAATCTCCACAACCAATAAAATTCCCCCTAGCTTCAAGCACAACCATCCAATTGGAACCGGCATGTATGATAATGGTTCACTTCATAAGTTGTATCCGGAAATTGTAAAGACACACGAACATCACTGCATCTTGATAATAATCTTCAATCTTCACCGAATTGTAACACATTCTGATCTTTATGAAAACAGACACAATCAGCATCTTCAATCACGGAAATTCCCCCTCAGCATCAAATCCATCCCAATATATTACTCCGGTAAACGTATATCTCGTTGCAGACTGGAATCTGACCAAGTCTTTCGACAACTCAAGAAAGTATCGGGCATATGATAGAGAGTTCCAAACCATAACTGAAAACTTTGACATATCGGTTCGCACAAACATCAGAAAACACCACCTTTCCATGAAGATCAAAAATCACTATCAACCCTGAATTGATTGCTTTTGAATATTCACTTTTTCAATTATGAAACTTTGAAAGTTTTTAGGGGTCCCCGATTTCCCCCTAAACAAGTGACATATTCAAATCTTCAATTTCTTATGATTCCAACCCCGCATTCTTGTAGTGGAATGATAAACTCAAGTGGCCCGCAACGGAATCTTTAATCTCATTTAATCTTTAGTTTGTGTAGAATGATAATCTCCGACAAACGTTCCCAAGTAATCATAACCATGTCTCCGAATCTCTGTCCATCATCAGAAACATGTATTCTTGAATCTCTGTCCATCATCAAGAACAATGACTACCCACAAACTCATTTCTTGAAATTCGATCACTAACTTGTAACAAGTATCGGAATCTGGATTTTCTTCAAACATAACACCCCACAGCTACCAAATCAAGGGTAAACTCGATAACTGATCCGCTTCTGTAAAATTCCCACCTAACGGGGGTTCGGGGGCAGCGGCCCTGAGAAGCGGGGTCCAAGGGGCGGCAGCCCCTGGCGGGGTCCAAGGGGCAGAGCCCCTGGCTGGGATCGAGCTTGTCCGAACCTCCGCCAAACCTCCTCCGAACCACCTCCGAATCTCCTCCGAACCTCCTCCGAACCTAGCTTTCGGAGGTCCGAACGCTGTCCGAACCCGGAGTTCGGAGCGGTTATTTTTCAGATCAGTTCTTCGGCCGTACCTCGTCCGAACTTCGACTGGAAATTTTCAAAATCGCAACATATTCAAAATTTGATCGAATTTCGACATCCAGATGCTTCTGTTAGGTAAAAACATGACTCAGAAAGACTCGATTGATTAAAAATCAATCAGAAACACTTCCAATCACCCCTAACCGAAGGTTTAACGTCTCAAAATGAAGAAATACAATAGATTTCCACCATAGAAAGAGCCAACAGCTCTGATACCAACTGAAAAACCGTTTACGGATCGTTTCTATGGATGAGACGGAAGTTTTGTCATTGAATCATGTTGAATGATTACATAACGAAGGAGTATACAACGATTAAGCTCTGGGGGAGGTCGGACAGAACCTCCCCTCTCAACACACAGAAACAAGACAGCAACTTGCAAAGAAATACAAAGACGAATCTATTTATACTTCTTCATAAGGTCCGAACTCGGCACCTCCGAACTCTGTCCGAACTCCTTCCGAACTTGGAGTTCGGCCATCAAAGTTCGGCCAACTCCGAACCTAGAGTTCGGCTGAGGTTCGGACCTCAGTTCATGTCTTCGACAAATCAGTCTGTTTGACAATTCGAACAGTAACGGCCACACAAGGTTCATGCACTAACATTCTTATTTACACACGGTTCATCATCACCTTGTATTAGTGTAACTTTTAGTTAATGTAAATAGTGCCGAGTATTATATACATCGTTGTTACTATCTTTATGCAATCAAGTATTTACATTGTAATAGTTAATTAAAATCAAACTTGAGTAAAGTGAAATATAACTTCATTCCGCAAGGTTATATTTACGAGTAGAGGATTTCTTGTTAGTAAAATCTATTTAACACCAATCCTACATCTTTTCTTTTTTACATTTATACTAAATCTTCACTTGAAGATTACGTAGGTTAGAACGTCAGTAAAGATGAAGTAACAAAAGACCTCCTTTTCCTTTGTATCTTTGATCAACCCCAATTCAACTTACAACTACTATATTGCTCCATGATGGGTGCACTTGCCCGTGATGTGGTGGAATAGTAGTCGTCAGCAAATCAGGTTTTATAAATTTAAAAGATTCAAATGCTAAAAAGGTGTCACAAAATAATGTCATATATATTGTATATACACCACAACACACCAGCATAAGATTTCTGCTGATCTTGAGCAGTCTTGAGTCGTGCCTTAATTATATCGATTTTTTTTAGAAATGGGTTTTTTACCCCAAAAAACATCAAAAATGGGTGGAGATGATTTTTTTTTTATAAAAAGGGGTATTTCGCACTTGGCAAGTGCGAAATCAGCTTCCTATGCAGCTTCGGTTCACGAAAACTAGGCTCGGGACTGGGAATCATCTCTGGTGGGCCCTTTTCGCTCTTAGGAGGTGCGAGATTCCACTTTCTAAACCTATTTCGCACCTAGGAGGTGCGAAATGTCATCAGTTATTTTCTATTCAAATCAACCGAAAAAATTTATCTATCATACCTACCATCCAACATATTTTTATTGAGCAAAATTACTATCATTGCCTACCATCCAACATTTATCTATCATACCTACCATCCAACATAATTAAAGCCTGAGAATACAAACAATAAACCTGCAAAAGCTATCCAGAATTAAAGCCTGAGAATACAAACAATAAACCTGCAAAGTTTATCACATGCAAAGTGTTGAGGTTACTATACATGTAAAGCAACCTGCAAAACACTATACATGCATTCATTACCCATTACAGAATTGATTGATCATATACATTTATTAAAGTTTATCACATGCATACAGTATACATCTTGGAATTCCCTGTAAAAGTTTGGTTGTAAGCTAACTATACCTCTATAAATGAGGAACATGGAGACACAAGCAAAATCACAAACCATATCAACTGAACCAGTTCCAAAGCTATCCAGCCCTTTCTCATCTTAATATTTTGAGTATTTCACAATGTCTTCATTCACACCGTTTCTCTTAAGAATTTTTTGGGGTGGTGAAATATATTACAACCATGGTGTTGTTTCGTCTGATGAATCAACCAAAATGTCCACATTACCTATACGTGAAAGATTCTCATTTGAGCAGCTTGTTGAAAAAATATATAGCCTGGTTGGTGTAAGTAATGAAGAGTTTAGTGTGTCCATGTTGTTGTCCTACGAGTTTAATGGTGTACGTGAAGCTTCGCACATCCACGATGACGGCAGTTTAGAGTTGTTGTTTTTCTTGGCTGAAAGACAACCATGTTACAGGGGTGACATTTATGTTAAAATGGAGGCGGTAATTCCAGCTGGTGATTCTGGTTATATTAACCAAGAACCCGAATACGAGACATGTCCGGCCAACCAAGACGAAGGCGGTGGCTTTGATGTCTCTGATGAATACATCTCTGAATCAACGTCTGTAGATGATATCGAAGACATCAGGTTCGAAGAAAATTCAAGCGATGAAGACGGGTACACTGAACCATCTGCAGAATTTCAAGTGGGAATTAATCAAAGCCTATCACAAGTACCAGTGAATCAAGATATTGACACTTCGGTGTTACGAGAACTAGAAGATCATGATTTTCAAGAGGAGGAGTACATGCACTTTTGGAACGAACAAACAAATGACATTCGAGCAGGTATGTATTTTAAATCGAAGAAGGATGTTAATTATGCTGTTCGCCAATGGAACATTAAGAATGGTAAAGAGATCCATGTTGAAGAAAGAAGACCTAAGAGATTCAAAGCAATATGCAAGACAAATGCTCATGACTATGTTAGTGCTACGCCAAACACTCAACCATGTAACTGGATGGTCTCTGCAACAAGGCAAGGAAATTCAAGTTCAAGTTTGTGGAGGATTGTTAAATGGGTTGGTGGACACAACTGTTACGGGTCAGCCATTCGTAACAACAACACCAGTCTTACAGCAAAGACTTTAGCATCGTACATACACCATGCAATTGTTGCTGATATTACATATCCTGTTAAGCAGATCCAGGCCTACTGTAAGGAGACACTGAGTGTTGATGTTACTTATATGAAGGCCTGGAGAGCTCGCAAGAAAGCAATTGATAATATCTATGGCAACTGGGAGTCCAACTTCCAAGAGCTGCATAAGTATATCAATGCATTGAAGCGGGCAAATCCACGTACTGTTGTTGAGTGGCGTCATCAAGCGGATGGGTCATCTAGTTCGTTTGTTTTTAAGTATGTATTCTGGGCGTTTGGGCCATCCATAGAAGCATTTAGTCGATGTAGACCCGTTATAAGTATTGATGGCACACATCTGAAGGGTTCTTATAAGGGAAAAATGATTATTGCTGTTTCGAAGGATGCCAATGGGTACATACTTCCGATGGCTTACGCTATCGTTGACGAAGAAACGAATGAAAGTTGGAGCTGGTTTCTTCAACAGTTTGGAAGGCATGTAAGATCACCTGCTGCCCATAAGAGTCTTTGTGTGATTTCAGACAGACATAAGGGAATTATAAATGCTATGAATAACCTTGAAGGCTGGAAGGAGCCAGATGCATATCATCGTTATTGCCTACGTCACATTCGTAGCAACTTTATGTCTAAGTTCAAGTCAGTTGAACTTAAGCAGTTATGCTGGGGAATTGGCTCCACGTTAAAGCCGAGAAAGTATCGGGCTTTGGTGAGAGAGATGAAAAGTAGGAATCCAGAAGCTTGGAACTACCTTTATAAAATTGGTTTAGAGAAGTGGACTTTGTATCATGACGATGGGCATCGCCATTGGGGTAACCTCACAACCAACATCTCTGAGAGCATGAACAATGCCTTAAGGGGTGGTCGGCTGCTACCAATAAAGGCTGTTATTCAATACACCTTTGACAAGACCGTCAACCACTTTCGAAAGCACAGACAGATAGCTGTTTGTTGTAGTACTCACTTGCCCCCTCGCATCTGGGGATCTTTTTTGATGAGCAGTGCGAAGGCTAGGGAGCACACTGTGACCGAGTTCAACCATGATCTTGGTACTTATAGGGTCACATCAAAGGTGCACCCAAACGACGACGGTGGCAACGACTACACAGTCGCATACAGGCAAAAAACATGCAATTGTTTTAAGTGGCAAACACAAAGAATTCCATGTTCACATGCAATTGCAGTGTGTAATTACAGAGGTGAAGGTGCCGATGTGTCTAAAATTATCCATAAGGTTCATAAGACAGCAACTTATCGCCATCAATACGAGAGTGATTTTTTCCCACTTTCACACCCAGATACATGGAGTGATCCCACTTGGAGCATTAGAGCAAACCCCGATAAGTTGATCAAATCTAGGGGAAGAAAGAGATCAGCAAGGTTTCATAGTGAGATGGATGCTCACCACCCCGAAGAAGCCGGCCCTAAAAAATGTTCGATTTGTAGGCTTCCATGGCACAACATGCTTAAGTGCCCCAACGGGCGTTATTAAATAATAATTACTATGTGCTTAATATGTATGATCGAGTAATTCAGTTGATCAATCAAATGAAATCTATTTATGAGAAATGGCAATCTTAACGTGTCGTTTTCACCCATTATACATCGTATTTAGTTTTTGCATTTCAAACATGAAACATAGTACTTATAACAAGCTTTTCATTCATGTATCATACATGCTAAACGGAGGTACGAGTGATGATATACAAGAGGTACAAAACAGCAAATCAACAAGATTTTCAACAATTTTAGGTTTAGATGGCATCTTAACGTGTCGTTTTCACCCATTATACATCGTATTTAGTTTTTGCATTTCAAACATGAAACATAGTACTTATAACAAGTTTTTCATTCATGTATCATACATGCTAAACGAAGGTACGAGTGATGACATACAAGAGGTACAAAACAGCAAATCAACAAGATTTTCAACAATTTTAGGTTTAGATGGCCATCTTAACGTGTCGTTTTCACCCATTATACATCGAATTTAGTTTTTGCATTTCAAACATGAAACAGAGTACTTATAACAAGCTTTTCATTCATATATCATAAATACTAAACGGAGGTACGAGTGATGACATACAAGAGGTACAAAACAGCAAATCAACAAGATTTTCAAAAGCAACAAAGTTCAGTACACTAGTTTTGATAACGATACTTATAAAACTGATTCGCCATGTAGTTACGGTACCTCTCACACATGGATTTGAATTGATTGTCCATGGGTAATGTCTTCCCTTGCACTAGCAGTTGCATTAAAAAACATACAATAACTCCCGATTCAGCACCGAGGTCACCACCATTCTTAGGCAAATAGTCTTCACAAACAACGTGTGTTAGTTTCTTTTCATTTGCCTTTCTAACAAGGGGATCAGAGTACCTTTTCTTCCAGTAACCAACTCGGTGCAACAAATTATCCATATAATGTGGAATGAGTGATATATATTTGGTGTACACCAGTTTCTGATACATCTCACGGTATACGTGGTTAGTCCAATACTGAACCATCTCCATTGTATCTAGGTCAATTCGCATAAGTATCCAGTCATCAATGGATTCGATGTGTAATGGGAAATAAACATACCGAACCTCCCAAAATGGAGGGTAAAGTTCGTCTTTTCCATTAGCATATGTCACTGGCATGTCCTCCCATCTAGTCTCATTTCACCACCATCAACCAACCTCTACCATCACCATGTCTAGCACACCTCCTGAAGATGTCTCAGAGCACTACCGGATGTTGTGGTTAACCCGCTATGAACAACAACTTCCACCACCACCACCACCACCTCAAGCTCAGGTACCTAACCAGTTCAACCACATCCACAATCACCTCCACCAGCACCAGCACCATCACCACCATCATCACCAACCACCACCACCTCCACCTTACCAACCACCACCAACTCCACCTTACCAACCACCACCACCTCCACCAATCACCCAAATGAACAACCTCCACTGCGGCGAGTCAAGCAATGCTGCTGCAAGAAGAGTACGACAACCTCGTGTTGGTCGTACACCATCCCCACCATTTGTTGATGATGACCATGCTGAAGAGTGGGAAGCACTCTTTGAGTTGGAACGGGAGGCGGCAGAAGCTGGGATGAACATTGAAAATGTTCACAACGTTGATGATTTTGAGACTTGGTACTATGGACAAGTACACTATCCAGATGACTACGTCTCAGATGGATACAACGGCTACTCGTCTGATAACTCGTTTCATGGTTAATAATCTACGTGTGTTTGTGTAATGGTTAGGTTGTCTGTTTAATGTTTGCTTTTCAGTTTGAATAAGTAGCTTAGGTTGTTTTTCAGTTTGAATAAGTAGCTTAGGTTGTTTTTCAGTTTGAATAAGTAGCTTAGGTTGTTTTTCAGTTTTAATAAGTATCTTAGGTTGCTTCACAATCTAATTTTATATATTTATTTTATATTAAAAACGTGTTTATTATTTATTATTATTTTTATTTAATAAACGTGTCTCTCCCAACGGCTATATTAACAGCTATAAAATTTGAACGGTCATATTTATTTTTTAATTATTTATTTATTAATTATGTATTTTTTAATTATTTATTATTGATTTTATTTAATAAACGTGTCCCAACCATTCATCATTTCAAACATTAAATAACAATAGAAAATACAAACATTTAAAGCAACAACAATAGCAAATACAAACATTTAGTGACCATGACCACGCCCTTGGGGATTATATAGTGGCCCACCGGATATCGGACATCTAGTTGGGTTTCTTCGTCGACGACCACGTCCTAATTGTTCAGCGTCATCGTCCGGTTGATCTTCAGATGTGGACTCGTCGTTTCCTCTATACGTTATTGGTGTTAAATCCCCCCTGTAAGGTGGGCCATTGTAGTCCTCTCGGTGAAATCCCTGTTGGTGGTAGTTGGGAGTATCAAATAAATTAAAAAAAGAATAATCTGGCTGAGTCTGGGTTGGCTCTGGTGGTTGGGGTGTATAATAGTCTTGATTATCCGGAAAAGATATACTTGACGGGCCACATTCGTTCGAAAATTGTTGAAACCCAAAACCACCAACCTCGTTATGCGACGGCTCTTGGTTTGACCAGGGGGAGTGCCCTGAACCACTTGCTTGGCTATTCCAATTTGTAAAAGCAGAACCAGCAGTTTGAGAGAATACATTAGGTTCAAACATTGAACTACTAGATTCTGAATTTTCCGTATTGTTGAAATTTTGTTCATTTCCTGCAAGTGGTTGACGAAAATCATAATAATGATCCTCGTTCATAAAAAGGTCTTGCCTTGTAGTCGGTCGCTCGATATTATAAGGAGGTTGCGTTGGAAAATCAAACGGGTTCCATTGGCTAGCCAAATGGGACGTTTGATAGTCCAAGTGATGCTGTGCACCGGCAAGATTCAAATATTGTGCCGCCAGCTGTTGAACCCCACCCAGTTGATCATTAAGATTATACGGGTTATCTTGGCTGGACATTCGATGCATCTCACCAAGAGCCTGACCCTACAATGTTATCCAAGTAAACAAGTTATATTTTTTTTAAATAAAATATATATATATATATGTATATAAGAAATAATAAAGACTTACCAACATTTCAAATCTACCACCAATATTTCCGTCCCTCGTGGAGGTTCCAGTTTGGGCACTTGGATTCTGAACAAAAAAGGCGGTTCTCTCCAAGAACCATGACATGTACTCCGGGCTAGCCTTGTATTCACCACCACATGCTGACCCCGTTACTATGTTGGCCATACGATTAACCCAGTGAGCCACAAAATGTTCATGGTGTTCCTTCCAGTCTTTCGAACCGGTTCTTCCTGAGTAACTATGTAATGTGTTGTGTTGCTCGCGTGTTAGGAGAAGGTTTGTGGGGACTGTTTGAAACAGTCCAAACTGTCTCATAACCCTACTGGGTACGTATGGCTCAACAACCTCAAAATATATAAGATACGTGTCACACTTCCAACACGCACTCCCCTTTTTGTATCTCCGATTAATCTGGGTTTCAGCATTTACATACGGCATCCAAATAAACTATTCAAAAAAATATATTAAAAGTTAATATAGAATATAATAATTTGTAATAAAATTTGTTTATTACATTTATTATAAATAACCTGGTCGGTGTTTAAACACTGAAACACAGAACGATAATGAGCCATTGAATGCTTTGCTACCCCAGACCAGCTTAGGCTACCACGCCACCTGCAAAGCATTAATATGGAAGTATGAAAGTGTTAAAACTTAATAGTAGATAAAAATGATAAAATATTTTCACACATGTTGTGATTAAATTACCTTCCACCAAATGGTCCATCAAACTGGAACGTCTCTTTAATTTTTGGTGCAATTTGGGGTATTCTTTCCCATGCCCAAAGTTGCAGCAACATTAAAGGGCCACTAATCTCTTTGGCTGAGGGCTCTGCGGCTTTACATAAATTCCTATAAAGATAGGCGAGAGCTGCACTACCCTAGCTGAGCTTTCCACACTCTTCAAAATGTTCTAAGTTTTGCAAATGGTAATAATACACGGTACTCCCTGAATGGTCAGGAAAACCAGTACCACCTATTAGGTGGAGTACAATGCATCTTGCCATTTTCAAGCACTCTTCATCTCCAGCGTCGTTTCCTGGCCAATCATTCACTATTTTTTCTAATAGAGAAGACAACCTAATATCTACCCCCCGTAGTGACAGCCCAAGTAGACGTTGACAACGTTCCTGTTTTTCAGGTGCCTCCCACCTGTGATTTGTCCAGATATTACCTGGTCACCAAGAGATATTACCTGGTCACCAAACGGCAAGTGAAACGTGTGTGTTTCGGGACGCCACCGCTCCACAAGTGTTGTTAAAAGATGTTGGTCTATCTTGTCATAGTAGCATTGCAACACCCCTCTAAACCCGGATTTTTTTATGTATTTCATCAACTTTTCCGGGAAATTATTGTCTCTAATTTTTTGGATCAAAAAATTCCAAAAACTTTGATCACACCGTCTAACTTTTAGAGGCTTATCTCTAAAAGTTGTAGAGTAATATAGATGGTAGGCTCGGTGATTAGTTCCCAAAAATAACAACTCGTCATTTCGGGGACCTGGATATATTTGTGCTCCTGCCATGGATGATAGATATGCTATGGATTTTTAGTTGTTGAAAAATATATTTGTGAAGGTTGGTTAGGATGCAGATGAAAGAAGAATGAAGATGAAGTAATTTGTGAAGTTAAAAAAATGTGTCGGGTTTTTATAAAATCATTTGAAAGAAAGGGGGTTGGGAGAATTGATGGTGGTGGGAATTGATGGTGGTGGTTGTGGGCAGTATTTGCATGCGTTTCTGCATGCGGGAGTTATTGTCGCTGACAATTCGTAGATACCAAATGCGAAATAGGACAGAGAAGGAATCTCGCACCTCCTAAGTGCGAAAAGGGCCCACCACACCAGCCCCTCCCAGTCCCGAACCTAGTTTCCCAGTCCCGAGCCTAGTTTTCGTGAACCGAATCTGCATAGGAAGCTGATTTCGCACTTGCCAAGTGTGAAATACCCCTTTTTATAAAAAAAAATCATCTCCACCCATTTTTGATGTTTTTTGGGGTAAAAAACCCATTTCTAAAGAAAAATCAATTATATCAAGCTTTTCAATAGTCGATCTGAGCACTTCTTTACTTCTCAGTTCTTTCTGACCAACCTCTCCCTAACGCACTAGTGTCCTACACCTTCTACCATATAGCATTTCAAATGGCGACATGCCGATACTAGCATGGTAGCAATTGTTGTAGGAGAATTATACCAGTGGCAGCTGTTTATCCCAACTTCCTCCAAAGTCTAAAATATATGCCCGCAACATATCTTCTAAGGTTTGTATTGTTCTTTCACTCTGCCCATCCATATGTGGATGATATATTGTGCTAATAAGCCATCTTGTTCCCATTTGCTCATGAAATTTCTTCCAGAACCTTGAAGTAAACCGAGTGTCCGTATCCGACACAATAGATGTTGGGTTACAACAGTGGTATATGGATGCCCAGTGATGTTAAAAAAAACTTTTCATTTATTTAAAACATTACCGACCGGGTTTTAGCAAATCAAAAATTAAAACGGATTAAACGGGTAATCCCTTGAGCAGCGGAATAAAACGATTTAAACTAACTAGAACGCGTAAACCAAATTAGTCGTAATCGTGTCAACAGGATCACGAGCACTCAATCACACAAACACCTATTCGCATTAAACTAGTTAACGCGAAACCAATTACCTTAAAATAATCGAAATTAAAACAAACAATCTAAAGCGAGTTTAGATATACCTTTGCGATGTTCTAACAGACTTTAAAGACACCGAGGGACAACGTGAAGTTGCTAGGGTTTCACAGAAATCGATCCGACCTTTCGGATCTAATCGCTACGCAAATCGCAAAACCGTCTCCAAATGATTCGTCGCGTATTGTAACAAATCTGCGTGTAGTGGTGACAAGCAAGTGCCTACGAAATGAAGACGTTGACGGCAACTAGGGTTAGTCGGGGCGATATCGCGATGACGGTGACGAGGCTCTGCTCCGTTGACGCCCCGATAACGGCAACGTACAAAGGAGGTGATGGCGTCACGGTGGTGACGGATCAACAAGGTCGCGGTGGCGACCTTGAGGCGGGCAGCACACGTATCGGTGGTGGTGGCGGCTCCAATATCGGAGGTGGTTCCAAGGGCGACGGCGGCGGTGGTGGTTGTCTCGTATGATAACGATATTGATTCGTTAATTGCCAGATGCTAGAACCAACAAGTTAATCGCTGATGGATAGGGCTTCCACACGGAATGAGACGACGAGAGAGAGAGAGAGATCGACGAGAGGGAGATAGCCGTGAGGGAGGGGATTAGGCCAGAGGGAGAGTGGCATAGGGATTAGGGCTTCCTAATCCCTTAGTTTCTTACTTAAGAAGCCGGATAATTTCCCTATTAGTCCGTCGTCAATTCTCTCTACCAAAAACGATCCAGGATTTACGAATAATTAATAAAACAAATTTATTAATACAGAATTCGTAAATCCGAGAACCAATAAACTCAAATAACTATTTATTTGATTTATTATGTTCACCGCAAACGTTAATTGATAAATCAAAACGTTATTCTCCGTAGATTATCACGACGATAAGTTTGTAATTAACATCTTGTTGCCCTCAGTGTAACTCTTATGGGTCTTAAGCGAGTCGGGTTCTTGGTATTGTCGGGTCTGGACATACAATATCCAACAAACTCCCACTTGGACAGATTGCACCAACATTAGAAGAAACAATCAGAGGTGCTCTAGCTACACATGGCTGTCCCAACCATTATGACACTTCAAGTCAGTAACCAAGGTAAATCTATAACTCGCGTTATAGTTCAGACTTATGGTAATTCAAAGTCATTAGTTCCTTTCCGTATAAGACATCAATCGAACAAGAGACATGGATTTAATTCATTCTCTTTAATGTTCAGTCATTGTATTTCTCGTGTCAGTAGTTCGAAGTGATCCAATCAAACACATAGTAAGTTTGGGTAAGGCCTTACACTTAACACTTGGAATTCACGAGAGGGCCCATGATGTCTAGCTGTTGCATGATTAGTGCAAGCGTACAACATCCCATCTTGACTACATACAGGTCCCACTAAGCTTCAGACCCATTCCCAAAAGAAACCCTTATTACTAGCAGTTACGTGACAGTGTTAAGCTACAATCAAAGAACATTATTTGGCAAACGAGAGGTAGCATATGTATCTCAGGTCAAAGGAAACTATTAAGTATTCCATTTAATCAAACATGTCTTATGAATAAATCTATGAAGACAATTTGATACGAGTTACGTCACAACTTCATTCCGTAATGAGGTCTGTGAGTCTGGATAGTCAATCGTTTAAGTCTAGAGTCAGAATAGTCTTAGTTCAGAGTCGTTCCCACAATTCTGGTCGACTACAGATGATTTAGAATATTTCTAGATATTCATGGATATTTAAAACGTATAAAATTCGACATCCAAACATTAAAGTAGAACATCAATGTAGCTTAGAATTTGTGCTCTACATCTAACCTTTAGATCAGGTCGAATGATATGTGCAAAAGTTAAAGTTCGACATCCCAACACTAAAGTAGAACATCAATGTAGCTTAATATTCAGGTACTACGTAGTAGTATTAACTCATTGATCAAGCTTGATCAGTAGAATTGTGAATTTTGTGCTACGTTCTTCACCTGTGTTTTGTTTTTGCACATTGAAGTTGTTTCATTGGTTTTGGTGTTTCTCATGAACAGCAAAAGGACTTAAGTGAATTCAAATGCGTGATAAAACGTGTGCCCTTGGTATGCACGTGGATTACTGTGTTATCACATTAGCATGTTATTGATTATATATAGAACCCCATCAACTTTCTTGAATGTACTGTTATATTCATCATTCAAAACGTCACTTAAGGTGGCATCATTGTTCGGTGAGTAAACGAGAATACTCATCATGAACAATCTCTTATCATCAAAAAACTAGTTTTGATGATTTGGTTTCCAGCTTGTGTCATTGTGTAACCTCTTACAGTGACTTTAATGCAACATTTGTATGTTAAAAGATTCTCACTTCATAACTAGTATGATACGACACGTTTCAAGAAATTGAATGTATCTAAGGATGCCATTTCTGAGATGACTTCAATCATTGGTAGCTATTCAAACTTGGAGATAAGTTGAGGCTTCATTACAGGTTTAACCTTGTAAACTTCAATGAATATTGGATCAACAGCCAATCGTTATCCCGATAATGATTAGTGGTGATGCTCCCACTTGCTTTATGTAGACGATGCATTCTTATAATCATGTTTCTTTCAAAAGTTAGCATATTGTTTTGTAAGAGATATTTCTTAGAAAACACACTTCGTTTCCTAAAAAAAAATTATTTAGTTTCATAAGCACGATATGAATCTAAATTGATCAATATCCAATTGTCATGTTACATACATGAGATAGCAAGATGAAATCAAATTGCCTGAGTTTGATGGTATTCTTGATACGATCATCTTTACGTTTGGAAGAAGCTGCGTGCTTGACGTATCAATGATTATTTTATCACAACATAGAGTCTGATTTAGGATTGACAATTCAATCCAATGACCAACCATTAATGGAAGATTTTAAGAAAGTAAAGTCGCGATGGAATTCCATTTGGAGTCGTTAGTCATTTAGAATGCTAACATGTTTTCACTATAGCAACAACCGTTTGTTGTGAAAAGATGTTTGTCTAGCGAGTCTTAAATAATTACAATAATCCCAGTGCACAGTCCAGTAATCTTGTAGAAACCAAGTTTCAACAATAAGGAATTTAGATGTCCATACATCTGATAATGGACGTGCATTATTCATATTTAGTTTCACACAAGATTTCATCTTGGAACCAATTTGAGTTTGCAAGTGATTTGTGAAGAGGTGGTTTATGGGTATGAGATGTGAACGGTAAAAATCGGCATGTCATCAGTCATGTTTTTATTGGTTTCTTACATGAAACCTAATCTTTAGAATGCAGACAACATGTGCTTAACATGATTTTAACACATATGAGTACAAGATAGTTTTAGTCTTTGACTTTCAAGGTGGTATACGTATACATCTATTTATGACCATCATGGTCGCATGCACAAGACTTCGTGCATTTTTATATAACATAATCATCCAGGTGATTATGTTACATAGTTAGAGCTGGTGACTTGAACTTTTCAAACAAGCGTTTGAACTCAGCAAAGGTTCTATTGTTTGAATCGACGAAATCGGGAAAGCGGTTTAATAAAATTTCAATTTGATCTAATGAATCCTCGAACTACGTAATTCTAAACAATAAGGTTTTACGAATCATAGTAGTTTATTATCCTTGCCATATCAAGTACGACTAGAATAAAGGACATCATAGACTTAACGGGATTTGAGAGAACAAACATTCTAGCTTTCGCATTAGGCTAGTCTTGAGCTCCTTAAATCGATAGCCCCAGGCTCAGCATCATGTTATATAAGTTTGAATCTAATTTAACAACCAAGTGAAACCATTTTCAAGTGTAGATAAAACCATGCATATCAAGTAAGTTTAAATCGGAAACTTCGTGCATGTAAAGATTCAAACCAAAGCATAATTGTATCCATCCTGGACACCGCCAAGGAAAACAAACTTACAGGTTTTTTAAAGATACTACCAAGAATTCAAAGTACGACATGAATTTCATTCAAAGTTTGCAAACATGCAAAGGGGTCATGTCTTCTTGGTTTTGCTTCCAACGACTTCATATTCCTACAAATGTAAAGTATGTCAAGCATGTATTTTGTAGGATCAAATGAAGTGGTCAATAACATGAGGTTACAGATATATATACCTCCGGAAGTTCCTGCATCGGCCTTCTTCCCTTTCACCTTGGCAAGATTTTTTGGGCAGTTGCGTCTCCAGTGCCCCATCTTGTTGCATTCGTATCACTGGCGCTCTTCTTGCAGCGGTGCTTTCGAAGCCCTTGACTTGCTCTTTTCGGTGCTACTAGAGCCTTTAGTAGTAGCAGACTTGCCTTTCTTTCTTTGCCCAGGTTTCCTCTTCGCCTCAGGTTTCTTGACACCTCCGGATCGGATGGCGAGCACATCATTCGACTTGCCTTTGATGTTGTTCTTATTGCTAAGAAAATAAATCTCAACAGTTTTCAGCATAACGTGAAGCTCAGACACTGTCTTAACCAGGCTGTTCATATTAAAGTTCATCTGGAAGGGAGTGAACACACCGGAAAGAGGTGTAGGATCAAATACGTCACCATTTCCTGAGAAATGATGTAATCGAGCTTCGCAAGTCGGTCGATGTAGCTCTTCATCTTAAGGACATGGGCGCTAACAGGGCTGCCTTCAGCCATTTGACAGGTGATAAGCCTGACAACGGTTTCATAGCATTCCTGTCGGGCCTGGGTTTCAAACATGCCCTTAAGTTCCTCGGTTACTTAAAGGCTGTTTTATCAACCATGCTTTTCTGAATCTCAGTAGACATAGTGGCCAACATGACACATCATTGAATTGGCATCTTTATTCAGTGTCTCATGCACAGTGCGAGCAACCGTGGTGTTATTCGTAGGTGCTTTGGGCACTTCTTGTTCCAACACGTAGAGCTTGTTGGCCATCTGCAGGACAATTTTTGGATTTCGATGCCATTCAAGGAAATTGGTATCATCAAGTTTCTCTTTCTCAAGGAGAGACTTGAGCTGGAAAACCTCGTTATTTGTAGGAGGGTTGGCCATCTGAAACAACATGCAATTCGATTTAGTGTTTCGATGCAATATTCGTATTCAAATATGTTAATAAAATCTTGAATAGGAAAGTGGGACCCAATTAGTAGTCGACCAACAAAGGCAGCATTAAGTGTAATCACCAGTCAATTAAGTAACTAGATGGACAACGATTGTCTTTTGTGAAATCCGGTCACAAATCCCGTTTATGAGACTTTCGCAAATTAATTTGCGAAATACATTTCGCCTCATCCATGAAACTTTTTTTTACGAATGACTAGATGTACGGTGTTGAAATACTCCAATACACAAAGTACTCGTAAAAAAATAATAGAAGTCCTAAGTGGTCAGTGCGCACGTACGGTGATGAAATACTCCAATACATGCATCTTGGAAGATACCCTGAACACCAAGTGCGGTGTTGAAATACTCCAACACTGATGCATCAGTAAATATGTTCCAAGTTAGACTTGACTAGGATGGCATAGTCTACCCGTTTTTTACAGCTTACCAAATAGGATTATTTAGTCAAGATTTTAATAAATTAAATGTTTGACTGAGCGTATTTAAGAACCCAATCTCACTCGGCACAGACGATTACATAACCTCATTATTAATGACTTATGTGTCGCGCGGTAATAACCAATTGTTTAAAGGTTTGATATCTAAGATCAAAAAAATTCGAGTTCACAGTCAAATAAAATTGGTTATAATATTTTGAGTCTTAATTTAATTAGGACTCAAATCAATTGATTGTAAAACATTTTAACCAATTTAAAACTATGTTTGAAGTTTTAGTTTGCGAGTTAAACAAGTTAAGACAAGTAACCTAAACATATCATGCAAACAAACACACATTCGGCTTAAAAGGTTTTGATATTGTCAGATCCTAATGACAATACCGAAGAAGGTCTGGGACTAAAAGTAGAATCAACCACAAGGATGAATCATGAAAAATTATTTGGTCGACACTAATGCTCCCACTGGCTTCATAAGCTTTTCTGTCTTGATTGGAATTTATCGTGCTTCCGGTCATGGATACTTGCCATGCAACGAAGTTTTCTTAGACAAGAACATTTGCCATGATGGGGTAGTCGCATCAATGCTCGTCAGGTTCATCAAGGGCGAAGGCAAGCATTTACAAGAAAATAGAATTAAACCCTAATCTATTTTATATACAACTTTTGAACCCAAAACATGTGGGCCAATCCAAAACCAAAATATAACAAATAGGCCATAATGGGCCAAATAAAAACACGGCAACCAATCACAACCATAATATGGGTCTAGCTGAATATGTGCGTTAAATAATCAATTAACGAATTGAATAATGTTTGGTGGAATTGAATCGACCAAACATGTAGAAAGGAAATTCGTTTAAATTCATGAATTTCGGGTTTTTACCCAGTTCGCGAAATCCATCGGTTTAAAATCGGCAAGTTAGGGTTTGCGTGTGGTGATCTAGGCTCTGATACCACTGTTGGGTTATGGCAGTGGTATACGGGTGCCCGGTGATGTTAAAAACTTTTTTTCATTTATTTAAAACATTACCGACCGGGTTTTAGCAAATCAAAATTAAAACGAATTAAACCGGTAATCCGTTACGCAGCGGAATAAAACGATTTAAACTAACAAGAATGCGTAAACCAAAAAATTTGTCATAATCGTGTCAACAGAATCACGAGCACCCAATCACACAAACACCTATTCGTGTTAAACCAGTTAACGCGAGACCAATTACGATAAAATAATTGAAATTAAAATGAATAATCTAAAGCGATTTTGGATATACCTTTGCGGTGTTCTAACAGAGGTTAAAGACACCGAGGGATAATATGAAGTTGCTAGGGTTTCACGGAACTCGATCCGACCGTTCGGATCTAATCGCTTCGCAAATCGCAAAACCGTCTCCAAACGATTCGTCGCGTATTGTAACAAATCTACATGTGGCGATGACAAGCAAGCGCCTACGAAATGAAGACGTTGACGGCGTCTAGGGTTAGTCGGGGCGATATCGTGATGACGGCAATGTGGCTCCGCTTCGTTGACATCCCGATAACGATAAGGTACAAAGGAGGTGATGGCATCGCGGTGATGACAGATCAACAAGGTCGCGGTGGAGACCTTGAGGTGGGAAGCGCACGTAGTGGTGGTCCTGGCGGCTCCAATATCTGCGGCGGCTCTAAGGGCGACGACGGCGGTGGTGGTTGTCTCAGATGATGACTATGATGATTCGTTAATAGCGAAATGCTAGAACCGACAAGTTAATCGCCGATGGCTAGGGCTTCCACATGGAAGGAGGCGACGAGAGTGATCAACGAGAGGGAGAGAGTCGTGAGGGAGCAGAGGCCAGAGGGAGAGTGTCACAGAGATTAGGGTTTCCTAATCCCTTAGTTGCTTACTTAAGAAGCTGGATAATTTCCTTATTAGTTCCTCATCAATTCTCTCTACCAAAAAAGAATCACGATTTTACGAATAATTAATAAAACAAGTTTATTAATACGAAAGTCATAAATCTGAGAACTAATACACTCAAATAACTATTTATTTGAATTATTATGTTCACCGCAAATGTTAATCGATAAATCATAACGTTATTCTCCGTGGATTATCACGATGATAAATTCGTAATTAAATACATGTTTATTAATCAAGAATAAACATTAATTAATTACGTATTTCCATGATTTACCGGTTAACCAATTAAGCGGATTAACTCTTACGGGTCTTAACCAGATCGTGTTCTTGGTGTTGTCGGGTCTAGACATACAATAATTAACAATAGATACTGGTACACCATGCTTCGCAAAGATTTCACTGATAAATAGTTCTGCCATATTTTCCGAAGAATATGACTCCTGTATAAGTAAGAAATGAGCACTTTTTGTCAACCTATCTACCACCACCCACATAGTGTCATATCCTTTAGCTGACCACGGCAGCTTGGTTATAAAATCGATGATGACGTGCTCCCACTTCCACTGTGGTATATCCAGTGGCTGAAGCTTGCCATAAGACTTTTGGTGTTCAACCTTTACCATAGCACAAGTCAAACACGTGTTCATATATTACATCACATTAAACTTCATACCACGCCACCAATAATCTTTCTTCAGATCCTGATACATTTTCGTGGCACCTGGATGAATAGAATAACGTGACTTTTATGCCTCATCTAAAAATGCGTGAGCATTGGATCGTCTACTCAATCTAGCTAATTCGGAAGAGAAAAAAGTAATTAACCGATTGTTTTATTGATCAAAGTTGAACATTACAATCAGTAAAACACTTAAAGCAGACTCAGAGGATACACCAAAGAAAACACACACTTAAGATATGAGCTCACTCACTTTGTCTCTCTCAGTCCCAGATTACAAAGACACAACATCTATATATAGCGACTGGCCGAACTCTAGACGAACCTGAAGCTTGTCTGATCCGAACCTCAAGTTCGGACTAGGTTCGCTAGCAGCCAACCTTGTCTTGATCCTTGACTTAATACTTCACACGACGCACATGTCTTATATCTACAAACTCCCCCTCGTCGTGTGCAGTATCTTTAACATCATCAAAATTGTATCTTCAATCAAGCTCCCTCTCAAGTGCAGAAATTCGTCCGTCCAATGAAATACATCTTCGAACAAAGTCTTCCTCAACTTGATCGTAGCTTGAACTTGAATACTTGACAATGTCTGGTGTATCTCTGTCTCTATCAGCAGCTTCAGAAGATTTGATGTTGTGATATCTTTCACTTTAGCAACTTGCTCAAAATTTAAATAATCTCGACGCAAAACGTCTCTTCGAGACTCCAAGATATGATTTTGAAAATTTTAATTTGCATCACGTGTTGATCAAATCGAAGCTAAAGCAGAAACAAAATCTTTTTGGCTTTTAGGAAATTTATATCAAAACAAACCTAAAATCTTTTTGATTTTTCAAACTTATGCTAAAACAAACCAGAAAGCTTTTTGTACTTTTCTGAAATGAAATGAAATTGCAATACAGAATCAAACTCTATTTTTGGTATGAGAAAGATCACTATATAGGATCATATTGATCATGATGCACTGAACTACACTTCAATTTCAACTAATTGAAGCACATAAGTCATGCTAATTGCCAGTATAATTTGTCCATCTTAACTCAAGCAGAATCATACTTATAACATCTGGATATGTTAAGCTATTGATTAGAATTGCTTCGACCAGTGTATCCCACACTATCAGACATATTCAAACATTTTCTCTTTCTTTTGTGATTACTTCTTTTTCTTTTTCTTGTGTGATTACACTTGTGATTATCACAAAGCATAATATTTTTATGTTATTGTCAACTGTGTTCCATGCAAAAAGAAATAAGAACGTTGAATCATCTACCTTAAGGTCGATCTTTCGATATGCAGATAAGGCCTCGGATTTAACAAAATAAGAAAGATAAAACAAGTTGAAATTGTATAACCCAACAACAACAAGGTCAGTACTCCCGTACACGCAGAGAAAGTCTGATGAGTTATACGAAACACCAAAGAAAATAAAGCAGGATGTCAAACGAACAACAATCAGGTCGATCTTTCGATACGCAAAGAAAGTCCGATCGTTTGACAAAATAAAGAAAATCAAACAAGTTTAAATCTTTGCAAAATGAACACATGTATACACAGTGACTTCTCATTATATTCTCACACTTATTTTTCTTTTTGTCATGAAATATACTTCAAAATGTTATCCACATGGTCAACCATTAGTATTTAGTGTATATCACATCTGAATACTTTCTGATTTGCTGAGTCTACCAAACATATCAAACAATGATCTTATGGCTTTTTCATCTACTCTATCCATGAGTCAGATACGTAATCCAATGTACCATCATTTCCCAATGATCAATTTCTCAAAATTTTATATGTTTTGCATGTATTCACCTTCTTATATGTTTTGCATGTATTCACCTTCTCTATATAATTTCCATGTGTTCATCTTCTTCCCATAAAATGAATTTTCTCAATTTCTCCCATTTTCATGCAATCCTCCCCCTTAAAATGAAAAACTCTATTTTTGGATTTTTCATTTTACAAAAACAAAACTCTATTTTTGGCTGAAATTGCTTAAACGTGTGGATCATCTACTTAATCGTTATGAAATCAATGTTATACGAGCTAGAACACAAAGGGTAAATACAAAAGACTTGTATTAACCACTGAGAGAACCATAGAGTATACAGAGAAGATATGACTTGGAAGCCAATCAAATCTATTACAAGACGACTATTTATACACATTGAATCTCGCTGGTCCGAACTTCAAGTTCGTACCTGTTCGGACCTGTCCGAACTCTAAGTTCAGCCAAGGTTCGGCCAGACCTAATCTTTCATGTCTTCGTCTTATATTCGATACTTCACATGACGATGACCATGTATCAACAAACACCCCTCGGCATGTGCAGTATCATCTCCTCTATTAAAACTTGTATCTTGTATCTTCAATCAAACTCTTCCTCGGTCTTGACGATAAGTTCAATCTTGAATACTTGATATTGCATCATGTGTAATCTCTTTATCAAAAATCCTCAGAAAACTTGAAGTTGTGATGTTCGCTTCCCACATAGAAACCTGCCAACATAAATAATCTTGCTGCAAAACGTCTCTTCGAGACTCTAAGATATTTTGATTTTGAGAAAGAATTCGTATTCCGTGTTGATTAATCGAAAACAAATTAGAAACAAAATATTTTTGGCTTTTATAAACTTTATATCAAAACACACCTAAAATCTTTTTGGTATTTTCTGATAAGAAAAGTAAAAGCATTACAGAATCAGACACTATTTTTATCTTTTGCAAAAAAGATCACAACTTGGGATCATATTGGTCATAACATGTTGAACTACACTTCAATTTCAATTATTGTAGCACATAAGCCATGCCGATTGCAGATATAATTTGTCCAACTTTAAACTCTAGCACAATCATACTCATAACATCTGGATATGTTAAAGTATTGATTAGTTTTGCATTGACTAGTGTACCCCACACTATCGGACATACTCAGATATGCTTTTGCTTATCACATTTTATGATTTCATTTGTGATTTGTAAAACACGGTAACGATCTTACTAGTGGATGAACCGATCAATCTAGTGCACGAGAATGTAAATAAGCTTTGTTTTATTGATTTCACAAAGAGAACAATTACAAAGCTTTGGTTTCTCTCTCTAGAACACTCTTAGAAACACACACTTAGTAGAGATGATATGACCAGTAGTTCTAACATGCTAAGCTAGTCAACCTATTTATAGGTGACACTAACTGAGCTACGTACCACCTCCGTACCATTGGTACGTGCGTACCATTTGATACGGCGTACCAACTGGTACGCTGCTCCTTGGACTAATATACATGCTCACTTAGATACATTACACGAGACACATTGTAGCATAGGAATATGCTCTAACAAACTCCCCCTTAACGTGTAATGTAGCTATGCTAACTAAACTTCAGTCTTCAATCTTCAGCATCGCTGCATCTGATCTTTAACTTGAAATTTCTTGTCAGCTACAGAGCTTGCATGGCTGGATCACTTCTTGAATAATCTTTGAACTTCAAGATCCATTCGTGAAAGATACTCCATACTCCCCCTTTTACCATGCTTGAGTCTTGACAGCACACAACCTGCAATTTTAGAAGACAGAAACGCGGTTTTCTATTTTCAAGCCAACATAAGTTAATCTTGGCGCAAAACTTCTCTTTGAGAATCCAAGATATATGATTTGAAAATGTATTTCGTATCTTGTGTTGATCGGTCGAAAACAAACAAGAAAGAAAATCTTTTTGGCTTTTATGAAGTTTATACTAAAACACACCAAAAATCTTTTTCGATTTTTCTGAAATGAAAAAATAAAGTGCAATACAAAATTAGACTCTATTTTTGGTATTTTGGGAGAAAGATCACGACACGAGATCATATCAGACATAACGCATCTAGCACATTTCAATTTCGGTCTTAGTCAGCATGCAAGCCAAGATAATCGCAAATACAACCATTATGTTTATTTCAGCATGCACGAATCATTTTCTATCGTTTTCAGATATGCTTAAGGTAATTTTTATCATGCACTGATAACTCGGCCTCCACTCTATCAGAAATACTAGCAAATCAACATATTTATTATAGAAACAACTTTCTTTGAGATTTAATCATCCTTGATGAGTCATGCAAAAATAAAGCAGAACCTCAAATACCTAGCAATCAGGTCGGTCTTGTGGACACGCAGAGAAAGCCCAAGTATTTGAGAAAATAAGAAAGCAAAACAAGTTGAAGTTGTATAATTCAATAACAATCAGGTCGATACTCCCGTATACGCAGAGAAAGCCCGATGAATTATACGAAACACCAAGAAAAATAAAGCAGAATGTTAAACGAACAACGATAAGGTCGATCTTTCGATACGCAGAGAAAGTCCGATCGTTTGACAAAATAAAGAAAATCAAACAAGTTTAAATATTTCAAAATGAAAACATGCATTCATCAGAATATCTCTTTATTCTATTTTTTGAATTATTACACAGCATTCATCAAGAAGCAAATAACCAAAGATCATCAGACAAGCTTTATGTTTATATCTTACTTGCAGATATCAGATTAGTCATGCACATTCACAGAACACACAAGAACTTACAGCCTTTAGACTTAATCTATCCATGGCAGATAAACGTATATGCTGATGTACCATCACTTCTCGCTTTTGGCGGATCAATTTCTCAAATTTTCATTATTTTTTTTATATTTTCCAATTTCTCCCCCTAAAATTCAAACAAACACTATTTTTTGAATTTTCAAATTTTCTCCCCAAAAAAATATGAATGAAAGAAAATGAATAACAAAAATGAAAATGATTGATCAACACTTGACACATTTTTGAAAATGATTTTTTTTTTAAATCTGTGTTGCAAAGATAGGAACGATGCATATTAACTTAAATCAACCACAAGTATTCCACTGTCAGCAATCTTTCAATCACTAACAGGTCTTCTTGAAATACCTGCACACACTGGAAAATAATAAGTTTGTAAAACCCCGACCCTCATCCCCATTTGTGATAGGTCGTCCAGTGTCTTCAACAAAATCAGTGTTGGCTGTGGAGACAACTTTTGGTCTCCATTCTTGTTTTGGTTTTAAAATCTCTGGTGAACCATTATTAATTGATGAATGACAATCAGAACTACTACCCAACTTCTCCGAAGTAAGCTTCTTTTTCTAGGAGAAAGTAATGTTGGGCATTGGTTCACTAAAAATAATGCCATCATGATCAACATACTTTGTATGTTTGGCATTTGAGGATGAATTGTTAGTGGTCGTAGGACAATTATTTGCATAATGACCCTTCTCACGACAAACATAACATAGTCAATGATTAGTTTTAGTGTTTGAAATCGGTTTTCCAAACTGATCAGTAGACCATCCATCATAAACTTTTGAAATCACAGGTTTAAATTTCTTTGGTTTCTGAAATTTTGGAAAACATTTTGGAGAATCATAAAAACCGGAATCATCTCCATAACCAAAGAATTTATCTTGATGATAAAACCTGTTTGATTTAGCAGAATAAAATGAATCTGAATTTTTACCGCCTTGTGGTGGAGCATCAGATATGCATGAAGACTCTTCAGAAGAAATCTTTTCATCTGCATATGGTGAAGATACTTTCTTCTTTCAAAACTGAGGCTTCTCTGTAGACACCTTCTGTTTCTGTTTCTGCTCATCTTTCAAAATCTTCTTGTTAGAATCATTAATCGGAACTTCTTTTTCTTCATATCCCAAACCACCATTTTTCTGCTTAGTATGTTCTTTCACAAAATGCCCTTGTGAAGCTAGACGAGAAAATTCATCTTTGATAGCTTTAACACCAACTTCCTTATTTAGTAAAGATTCATCAATCACAATATCAGAAAAATTAAGAATCTTCACATGACCTGGATTCCCTTCAAAAATAATGTTATTTATCAAGAAATGTAGACTTGGAATCAAACTTCAATCCTTTGCGATAATCAACCTCCTTTTTATTCTTTTTAGATTTTGACTTTTTTATTTTTCCAGACTTAACACCATCTCCTTCAGGATAATCTTGCAACTTCTGGGTTAAATCATCATTAGATGGCTTTTTCAAATCAATTACTTGAGCAGGAACTTCATGATTAGCAACATCTTTGCTTGGTTTGCCATCTCGTTCCAGATGATATATATAATTCTGAAACACACATGATATATTGCAATTCTCAAGTTTTCGTTGAAGATCAAGCATTTCAATCTTTATCTCAGAAACCTGTGTATTAGCTTCCAGTAATTCCTTTTGAGAAGCAATCAATTGCTCAGACAATTCGTTATACTTAAGCTTTTGACTATACATTTTGTCACATCTAGTAAGAACTTCAGGTTAGAAAAATTATTAGGAAATTTAAGTTAAGCAGAATACTCCTCCGAAAACAACTTTGCACTCGTCGATAGGTCTTGTAGAAGTACCTGCACACTGGTCAAACTCATTAGTTTTTTACTTGACCCGAAGCGATGCTTCTGGTCGACCAGTGTCCTGGTGCTATTTTAAAACCACCTTAGGTTTCCAGATTGATTGTTGTTTTGGTAACTCATGTTTTGATGAATCAATCACAGGTAACTGTGATGATGAACCTACAATTTGAATCTTTTGAAAAATAGGAACAAAACGTTTTTGTTCTTGCAAGAATGTAGCCTCAACTTCATCAAAAACTATGACTTGTTCATCAAAGAACTTTAGTTTGGCAAGTTTACCAAAAACTGGTATCTTTTGAAATCTCTAATTTGACTCATCAGAAATTGGACAATCTTTCAAAATCTTCTTGTTGGAATCATTAATCGGAACTTCTTTTTCTTCATATCCCAAACCACCATTTTTCTGCTTAGTATGTTCTTTCACAGAATGCCCTTGTGAAGCTAGACGAGAAAATTCATCTTTGATAGCTTTAACACCAACTTCCTTATTTAGTAAAGATTCATCAATCACAATATCAGAAAAATTAAGAATCTTCACATGACCTGGATTCCCTTCAAAAATAATTTTCTTTATCAAGAAATGTAGACTTGGAATCAAACTTCAATCCTTTGCGATAATCAACCTCCTTTTTATTCTTTTTAGATTTTGACTTTTTTATTTTTCCAGACTTAACACCATCTCCTTCAGGATAATCTTGCAACTTCTGGGTTAAATCATCATTAGATGGCTTTTTCAAATCAATTACTTGAGCAGGAACTTCATGATTAGCAACATCTTTGCTTGGTTTGCCATCTCGTTCCAGATGATATATATAATTCTGAAACACACTTGATATATTGCAATTCTCAAGTTTTCGTTGAAGATCAAGCATTTCAATCTTTATCTCAGAAACCTGTGTATTAGCTTCCAGTAATTCCTTTTGAGAAGCAATCAATTGCTCAGACAATTCGTTATACTTAAGCTTTTGACTATACATTCTGTCACATCCAGCAAGAACTTCGGCAGTAACTTTCTCTACCTGTTTCTTATAATATGCAACATCTTGTTTCAAAATGTCATTTTGACTTCAAACCTCACCTTTTTCATCACGGAATTTTGTGAGTTCCTCCTGAAGTTCGATTATTCTATCAGCAGCTTCGACAACAATTTTATTAACATTTTCATACTGTTGAAGAGGATAACATTTTGCAAATAAAGCATCAAAATCTTCAACAGCTTCCTTTTCATTAGCTTTAGCTTTATTGCATTCTTCATTAACACTTCTTTTTCTTTCAACCAATCTTCCTTAATTTTAACAAAAGCAGTACATATTGTACACGAGGAAGATGCACTCTGTTGAATTTTTGCTTCGTAACTATCATGAATTTTATTTTTCCATTCCTCCAATTCCTTTCTCAGAGCACTATTCTCTTTAGATAACTTCGCTTCTTCCTTCTCTAATTCTTCAATTTTACCTTTAAACTTCAACTCTTGATCAACCATTTTCTGAGTAATTGTAGACATATGTTCTTCACATTGTTTCTTTACAAAATCCCATATCAGCTTTGCGTTTCCATAATCTCTAACTTGATTTCTAAGAGTTATAGGCAAAGCTAACCGAACAAGTGCGTTGGCCTTTTCATTTTGATCGTATGAATCCTTTTCTTCAATTGAAAAATTCCATCTCATCTTACGCTGACCACCAAAAGTTGTTGGATACCGATATTCATTTGAAATCGGTAACCATAACCGTTTATCCAAGTCAACAATATATGCTCTAAAATTTGTTGCCCAACCATGATAATCTTCAAGATTTATCAACTTCGGCACATTCTGACTATGTCTCTCAATAAATGCATCAATTGCATACATTTTGAAAATTGTGAAATTGGATAACAAAACTTTAAACTCGAAAATGGAGATGTTAGAATTTGATTTTGAAAATCAACTTTGAACGAACAATGTAGAGCTCGTCGAGACGATGGATTCGAGTACTTATGGCTCTCGTAGCGATTTATGATGCAAAAGTTATGATACTTTTAAGAAACTGCCAGCGGACCAAATCTACCCAGCGGACCAAATGGTACGAGGTAGACCAAATGGTCCGCTGAAACTGCCACGGACCAAATTTGAAGATTGTCTTCCGGACCAGATTTGTTCTTGAGGCGGACCAGATTTTCTAGTGGCGGACCAGACTGAAATCGATGAATTTTTCGAGTTTTTTGATGTTTTGAGCTAGAATATGCATCAGGAAGGTGCAAAAACTCACTAGGAACACTCAGAAATCATTTTTTACCTCGGAAACACTCGGAATTAGAGAAATTTGATGAAAACCCATAGAAACCCACTTTCTCTCACTAGAAAAATCAAGTTTTGATCAATTCAAACCAGCAGAGCAACCTAGATTTGCTCTGATACCACTTGTAAAACACAGTAACGATCTTACTACTGGATGAACCGATCAATCTAGTGCACGAGAATGTAAATAAGCTTTGTTTTATTGATTTCACAAAGAGAACAATTACAAAGCTTTGGTTTCTCTCTCTAGAACACTGTTAGAAACACACACTTAGTGGAGATGATATGACCAGTAGTTCTAACATGCTAAGTTAGTCAACCTGTTTATAGGTGACACTAACTGAGCTGCATACCACATCCGTACCATTGGTACGTGCGTACCATTTGATACGGCGTACCAACTGGTACGCTGCTCCTTGGACTCATATACATGCTCACTTAGATACATTATACGAGACACATTGTAGTATAAGAATATGCTCTAACATGATTTTAATCACATAATGATTGTAACCATGATATAGTCAACTGTGTTCCATGCAAAAAGAAATAAGAATGTTAAATCGTCTACCTTAAGGTCGATCTTTCGATACGCAGATAAGACCTCGGATTTAACAAAATAAGAAAATAAAACAAGTTGAAGTTGTATAACCCAACAACAATCAGGTCGGTACTCCCGTACGCGCAGAGAAAGTCCGATGAGTTATACGAAACACCAAAGAAAATAAAGCAGAACGTCAAACGAACAACGATCAAGTCGGTCTTGTGGAAACGCAAAGAAAGTCCGATCGTTTGACAAAATAAAGAAAATCAAACAAGTTTAAATCTTTGAAAAATGAACACATGTATACACAGTGACTTCTCATTTTATTTTCACATATCTTTTTCTTGATATATCATGAGATACGCATCAAGATGTTGTCCACTAGATCAAGCATCAGATTTAGTGTATATCATATTCGTATACTTTCTGATTTACCGAGCCTATCTTACACATTGATCAAATGGTCTTATGGCTTTTTCATCTATTTTATCCATAAGTCAGACGATGTAAGCCAATGTACCATCATTTCCCAATCATGTCGGATACAATTTCTCATTTTTCAATGTTTTTGGCCTTTTGCATTTCTCAATGTTTTTGTCTTTTCCAAATTTCTCCCCCTAAAAATGACAACTCTATTTATAGATTTTCATTTTTACAACTTGAAAAACAACACACTATTTTCTGAATTTTTGCAAAAAACAAACTCCCCCTCAGAATTAGACGAAGGTAAAACAAAAACAAGAAATTGATCAACCAACACGAATACTTGCAGTTTTAGCCTTTTGAAAACCAAATTATTTTTAAATTTAGTTTTAAATTATCATAGATATTCCACAATCAGCAATTTTCGATCACCAAAAGGTCTTCCTGAAATACCTGCTTGACACCAAATAAACCATTAGTCGCATTGGGATCGACCCGATTCAACAGCGCCGGGTCGCCCGGTGTCTTCCACATAGTCACTGTTGGCCTTGGAAACAACTTTCGGTTTCCATTGCATTGAAGATTGTAATTTTTTATCAGAACCTGAAAATGTTTCAACCGGCATCTTTAACGAAGACGACTGACTAGTTGTTTTAGAGTGCAGTAATCATGGTTCATCAAAAATTTTACCATTTTGATCCACATATTTTGAATTTTGGTGAACATATGCAGTCGTTGGGAAAATTGCAGCCATATGTCCAGGTCGACGACATGCATAGCAAACTTTTTCACGAAACTTTGGTGAAAATTTGACAAAATTCTTTGGTTTCCAACTATGATTCACGGCAGGAGAATCATAGTAACCAAAAAAATGATCGGAAGTAAATGAATCAAAGAAATTATCAGAAGAATCATACCGGGGAGATGCTCTTGGGAGTATATTGTAAGAATCACTTGAAGAACCTCCAAAATGATAATGACCGTTTCTTAATGTAAAAACATTTGGCTTCTTCTGATGAGCTTGCTTGTGTTGGGTCAGAATAGATTGTTTCTTTGAATGTTGATGAAGTCGAGGAACATGCTGAACAACAACTTTCTTCGGTTTCTTTGTTGTCTGTTGCACTAACACATTCTTAACTTCATAACCCAAACCTTTATGTTTGAATCCTTGATTCTTTGAAGAACTTGAAGAACAACCATAAGCTTCTCTTGCCTTAGCTTCGCTAGTAAATTTGGCTTTGATATCCTTCAGCTTGTTCTGTTCAATCAAAACTCTGTCTTCTTTGGTTGCAGATGAAAAACTCGAAGCAACCTTATCAAACACATTTTATTTTCCAACAAAACAGACTTTGACACAAATTTTGGAGCTTCACCCAAAGACTTTTCTTTCTTCTTAGACTTAGACTTGTTCTTCTCGGGTGGAGTGGCAAACTTGGAATAATCATGCAATTCATCTTTTGGATCAATCTGAGCAGAAGTAACTTCAATTAAATCCACTGGTTGAGGAACCATGTGAATATCGTCTCTCTTAGCATTCTCCTCACTTTTATCATTCTTATATAAGAAATTTAGCAACGTCGGTGACAAATTGCAATTCTTTACTTGGCTTTTTAACTTCAAAATTTTCAATTGTAACTCATTAATTTTCTGTTGAGCATCAAACACCTCTTTTTGTGACTTGATAAACTTGACATTGAGCTCATCATATTTATATGTTTGCACTTTATGAATGTGACATTCTTATCACGATAAAGAACATTTTCATCTTGAAGCATAAAAATCTTGTTTTGAAGCTTTTCAATAGTAGCAGCAGTTTTAACAATAAGAGCATTAGCCTTTTCATACTTTTGTAGAACCGGATAAATCTTCTTGAATAATGCTTCAAAATCGGCAGCAACATCTTTAGCTTCTGCTTTAGCTTTTTCACATTCTTTAGCCAAAACTTTCTTTTCTTTCATCAAATTCTTATTAATCTTAACAAGTTCTGCACACTTTGAACATACGAACAAATTTCCATTTTGAATTCCTTCTATGTCACTTTCATCCCTTTGTCATATATAACACCGGAACTTGTTTCAGAATCAGAATGAGAATCATTGACACAACCCTCAATTTGTCCAGTCTTGAAAACTATATCACAATCCTTTTTGTCTGACAAATCATTACTTTCAGATTCTAAACCACTAGATGCTGAATCGTATGATTTTGAGTCAGAAGAATCTGAGACATCCTTCATAGTCTTAATATTTGCAAATATCTCACCTTTATCTAGCAAATCAGTCCATTTATCCTTAGCAGTATAACCCACTGTGAGTTCAAGAAATAACTCTTTTGAGAGAGCATTTTCAACAATGTCTCTGGCTTTCTTTTCATTATTTGTATAATCCCTTTGTTCTACAGATAGATGTCGAGGAAGTATTACATCTCCTCTTATATCCATAGGCCATTTGAATTGCTTATCAATTATCTCCCTAAACTCTTTGAAATGTTTGTTGATGTAAATTTTCAAAATCAACTTTCCATTCATGATAATCTTCCCATTTCATCAATGTAAGTAATATAAAACTAGCTTGTGATGCACTAATCTTCAAACAATATATGAAAATTCAATTCAATATGCTTGAATCCACTCTTTACCAAAGCTGAAAACTAACACTCCAAAAACTTCAGACTCAAAAACGAAGGTCTTCCTAGAAGATTTTGGGGGTCAACCCAGAGGGTATTGGTATTAGCTCCTGTAACTCTTTACGGTTCTCAAGTTACGTCAGTTTTCGAGAAACACTCAAAATCTTGAATACTGTTTGTCCGAACTTGATCCGAACCTCGTCCGAACCACCTCCGAACTTTGCCCGAACTTAGACTTGACCGAACTCCCTCCGAACCTCACCTTCGGAAGAGTCAAACCAACTTGGACCAATCTAGTGCCGAACTCTGTCCAAACTGTTACCGAACAAGCCCTGAACTCTCACCAAACCAAGAAAACCTTCGAACTCCGTCTGAACCGAGAGTTCGAAGTGGTTACTCCGAAGTTGTCCGAACCTCAGACGAGACCAAGCTCACTCGACACCATTTTCTCGATTTTTAGTGTTTTTGACTGGAATATTCGACAGGAATTCAAACAAACTCGATAGAAACGATTTAGGAATGAATTTTTGACATGGAGCACACTCGAGAAGATCAAACGAACTCAAAAATACAACTCATTTTCATAAAATCTTGAATTTTGAGTCAAAGCTACAAAAAACAGAGATTTCCGACCAGTAGAGCAAACCAAATGCTTTGATACCACTTGAAATTGCATGAACGTGTGGATCGTCTACTTAATCGTTATAAAATCAATGTAATACGAGCTAGAACACAAAGAGTAAATACAAAAGACTTGTATTAACCACTAAGAGAACCACAGAGTACACAGAGAAGATATGACTCGGGAGCCTATCAAATCTATTACAAGACGACTATTTATACACATTGAATCTCGCTGGTCCGAACCTCAGGTTCAGACCTGTTCGAACCTGTCCGAACTCTAAGTTCGGCCAAGGTTCAGCCAGACCTAATCTTCCATGTCTTCTTCTCATATTCGATACTTCACATGACGATCAGGACCATGTATCAACATTAGCTTTTATCAATTTTCTTTTGAAAAACACAAACAAAACGTAAAGAAAAGAAAATTAATCAATCAACACAGATACTTTGCATTTTAAATTTTTTAGAAAAACTTGCAGGTTAGAAAAAATTATTAGGAAATTTAAGTTAAGCAGAATACTCCTCCGAAAACAACTTTGCACTCGTCGATAGGTCTTGTAGAAGTACCTGCACACTGGTCAAACTCATTAGTTTTTACTTGACCCGAAGCGATGCTTCTGGTCGACCAGTGTCCTGGTGCTATTTTAAAACCACCTTAGGTTTCCAGATTGATTGTTGTTTTGGTAACTCATGTTTTGATGAATCAATCACAGGTAACTGTGATGATGAACCTACAATTTGAATCTTTTGAAAAATAGGAACAAAACGTTTTTGTTCTTGCAAGAATGTAGCCTCAACTTCATCAAAAACTATGACTTGTTCATCAAAGAACTTTAGTTTGGCAAGTTTACCAAAAACTGGTATCTTTTGAAATCTCTAATTTGACTCATCAGAAATTGGACAATCTTTTGCCATATTCCCTTGTCGGCGGAAAATATAACATATGCGTTTAGCTTTGTCACACCGTTTAGGTGCCTGCATAGAATTACAAACATGAATATCTCTAATATGATCAAAAGAAGAATCATAAACCTGATGTCTGTGATCATGAACCCATTTGGATGTTGGGCTTCTAGAATAAGAACCATCAGAAGAAAATTTTGCATTTGGAGTCTTCATGTTTGGAAGCAGCATCTTTGACAAAGACTTCAGAAATCTTCCGTGCTTCAACGCAAAGAAGCAGAAATTCTTGATCAGAAAACAATTGTTCCGAGCCCTTGAGTTTGTAAAACCTCTCGGGTTGAACTTTTTCAGCCTTGAAAATTTCCTTCTTAACTTGCTTCATTTTGAGGTTCTACAGATCTTGTGGTTTTGAAGCTGAAACCTCCTCAGCTTTATCATACTATGCACTAAAACCCAAACCAACATTTTTTTTAGAAATCTTCTCCTCAGAAATTGATTCCTAATGTCTATTCTTTTCCAACCTTGAAAATTCAGCTTTGACTTCATTCACATTTTTCTGCTCATAGAAAATCGTCTCATCAAATTCAGGTTGAGAACGAACTTCTCACTAGATGTAGCTGACTTTTCATTTGCTGTTAAAGATGAACCAGGAACAAACTGAGGAGCGGGAGGAATTTCAGATTTCTTTCCCTTCTACTTTTTAGCTTTCTTGTTTTTCTTCTTCTTCACAATCTTCTCTTCTTCAGAAACTGATGAGGGAAACTTAGAATACTTATAATCTTCCACCTTTTCTTTCACATCTTTAACAGCTTCTTTAATATTTGCAGGAGGTTGTTTTGTCAAACATTCTTTCAAAATCGACATCATTTTCTAAGAAGCTTGTGAATAATTGTGAATTTGAAACATTATTCAGCAACCGATTAGCATCAATGACTTGAATCTTTAGATCTGAAATTTGCTGTTGCGCTTCAGCCAACTCCTTCTTGGTAGCTATCAATCTCTTTGCAACTTTGTGAGTTTTAATTTTTTGCAATCGGAGATTTTCGAGTCCCTCAAACAAATCCTTCTTCAATTTATCTTCATTTCGCTTCTGAATTTCCAGATTCGCGGTGTGCACTTTGTTAACACTAACCAACTTTCTCTTCCAATCCAACAACTTCTCCATATCAACTTGATAAGCTTCAATTTTGGCAACATATTCTTCATAATTCTTTGTGAGCAAATCAAGCTTGATTTTTGATTTATCAAACACATTTTAAAAATCATTAGCAGCATCTTCTGCTTCATCTTTCCATTTCTTTACTTCTTTAACCAACTCATCCTTTTCTTCTAGTAATTTTGCATTCTTTGCTTCAGAATTCTTTGAATCTTCTTTCATCATTTGAAGAACATCATTAATCATATTCACTTCCTTCATCAAAGAATCATTTTTCACCTGAAATTCCTTCTCTTTCTTAGAAATCTCCAAATATGTTTTAGCCAATTGAAGTTAAGAACTGACCATTCTGAAAATGTTTACCCTAATCATACACACCATCATTCTGAACAGTTAAATCTATCTTGTTTGAGTTACTTGATGACAGTTGAGAACCAGTATTAGTTGTAAAACCAGGTTTGTTAACATGTGCCTGTTGACATTTTTTAGCAAAATGTCTAAGCTTGGAACACTTGTAACATTTCAACTTAGACTTGTCAAAACCCAATCTTCCATTAAAATCAGAAGTAGCTCTTCCATTTTTCTTGAAAAACCTTTTTGATCTTTGACCCAACATAGCTTATTGCCAAGATAAATCCAATTCTTTAATTGATCATCGTCGAGTTCATCAAGATCACCCCTTTTTATGTTTACATCAGCAACATTTTTTATAACAAATCCAAAAGATGAAGATATTAAAGCAGCAATCATTCTAGCACAATCATCCGTTGTTTCAACAGAAAAAGCAGTCTGATTTGATGATTCTGGAATTGTAAAGCTACAACCCCGTGATGAATTATTCTCAGAATTTCCAGAAATATTTCCAATAAAAGCAGTAGGTGTGCAGAATACAGACTTGGTTTAGTCTTAGCTATCATACTAGCAGCAGCAGCATTCTCACCATGATACAATTCTGGATTTTGCAAATTAACCTTGGACTTGTTGGAATTCATCATTTCCATCTCACGGGCATGAAGTTTACCAGTTAGATCATGAAATGTCAATGTGAAAAATTCTTTATCTGTGTAAGCAACAACACATAATTTTCCCATTTTTCTGGTAAAGCCTCCATAATCCTTTCTTTTAACTCTTCATCCATTTTCTCAATTCCACAATCATCAATTCACTTATAAGATGTGACAATATTGATACAAGATCCGTGATGTTTTCATTCTCGTAATGTTGAAAATTATCAAACTCTTTACTTAACACCTTCTTCCGACTCTTTTTGTATTGGTCATTCCCTTCACACCTTGTTGATAAAGCATCCCACAATTTTTTTTGATTTCTTGCAAGTACTAAATTGATGTAACAGCTCAGTGGGTAATGCCATCGTAAGATAACCAAATGTTTTTTGTTCAAGCTCATATGATTTTCTTTCAACAATGTTGAAGGTATGAACTTCTTTGAAATCTCCTTGATCAGTTGGATGTTGGTAAAGCTTCTTAATCGGAATCCACAAATCGATATCATTTGTGCTTATGTAAGCAGAAAATCATTGCTTCCGAATTTTCATAGTCTTCCAACTTCAACAACTTGGGAACTTTCTGACTTGTTCCGATTTCGTTATCAAAGTCATCATTGTTTGCATTGCATTCTACATAGCGGCAAAAACTTGAAATTCCAACATTTTGAAAAAAAAATGAATTATGCTCGTCCGAACCTTATCCGAACCTTAATCTGTGATCCGAACTCTATCTAAACCTCTACTGAACCTAGCTTAGCCGAACTTTAGCCGAACTCAAATTAATCTGAACGAAATAATACTTTCGAACCTTTTCCGAACCCGAATCTATCCGAACTTTGAACGAACCTCAACCGAAACAGAATATTATCAGAACTCTAACCAAACTTAGACTTCGGACAAATGAATAGTATCCAAACGTGGAGTTCGGAGCAGTTATGCCGAACAAAGATACTTCAGCCGAACCTCACCATTTTTTGCTCAAAATTTTTAAAATTGGACAGATTTTGACGAAATTTGCAGCAGTTGATTAGAAAAAGTGATAAGGAATGATTTAAGGACAAGATTTTCACGAAATGCTCGATCGAAATGATCAAAAACTCGTAAAAACACTCAAAAATCACAAAAACAGCACATTTTGTTTCAAAATTCCAAAAATAGAAACCACATATCAGTAGAATGAACCAGATCGTTCTGATACCACTTGAAAATACGTGAGCATTGCATCGTCTACTCAATCTAGCTAATTCGGAAGAGAAACAAGTAATTCACTGATTGTTTTATTGATCAAAGTTGAACATTACAATCAGTAAAACACTTAGAACAGACTCAGAGAATACACCACAGAAAACACACACTTAAAATATGATCTCACTCACTCTGTCTCTCTCAGTCCCATATTACAAAGACACAACATATATAGCGATTGGCTGAACTCCAGACGAACCTGAAGTTCGTCTGATCCGAACCTCAAGTTCGGACCAGGCTCGGCTAGCAGCCAACCTTGTCTTGATCCTTGACTTGATACTTCACACGATGCACAGATCTTGTATCTACAATCTAGTATTCGACTTCTGATCTCACCGCTCAGCGGTATCCATATACGTCCAAACCTCATCTTGACATCGTAGCTGTTCTCTTCTAAATATTCTACTTGACCAACCATTCTTTCTTTCTTTACGTTTTCTTCTTTTAGCGTAGTCATCACAATCTTATACGACTTCACCCGCAGTGGAGGATGTTCTTTCTTCCGACTTAGAGCACCGACCACTATGTTAGCCTTTCCAGTGTGATCAAGGATTTCATAATCATAATCCTTCAACAACTCTAACCAACTCCATTGTTCCATGTGCAAATCTTTCTGTTCGAAGAAGTATTTCAAACTTTTATGGTCTGTGTAGATGGTGCAATAACTCCATATAAGTAATGCCTCCAAATCTTTAAGCACCACAGCTGCTAATTCCAAATCATGCGTTGGGTAATTCACTTCATGAGTGTTCAATTGTCGGGATGCATAAGCAATTACCTTACCTCTCTGCATTAGAACATATCCCAAACCCCGATAAGATGAATCTGAGTACACCACAAGATCTTCTAACCAATCTGGTAGAGATAACACTAGCTTGCTCCTTAGAATTGATCAAATAAGTCATCAATCCTTGGTAAGAGATACAAATTCACTTGCCATAGTTGGTGGTTGCTCTTGGTTAACTGGTTATTCACGAGGGTTTCATCATTCACAGGGGTTCTCCCACCACCTGCTTCTGCACCTGGATTAGCCCGAGTGTTTCTTCTAGGGCCTGTCGGAACTCTTCCCGACCTTACAGCCCGACCTTTATCTCGACCCCTTCCAGCCATCTACAAATGAGAGCATGTGACTATCAGTATTCACATTATGAAACTTCCTTAGAGAACAAATGTATATTAAATCGATAAGTACATACGTCTATGCAGTTATCCATTTAACAAACGTTTGGGCTCTAAGTAATTTCCACTATGTGTCCATCGATATTCACATCTCTATCTCTTACTTTGAACCATTTTTTTCCATCATATCTGGCCTTAATGTCCTTCCTTAGCATTCAGATCACACAACAGAGGGAGCCTAGGAAATATTCGTAGGAACAAACTCCTAATGGCATTAACTAATTGCTATTTGTCATTTATTTCTAGTCATACTTCCATAGTTCCTTCTATCGTGCACCTAATGCATCACTTACTGACATCTGGCAACCCTAACGGGCATCACTATATCTTCCTAAAGTCCTAGTTCTAAGTTTTATCACTTTCCAGTTGTGAGATCTTTATAGGGTTGGTGGCAACTCAAACGTAGCATCCTTAGTATTTGTGCTCAAATTGTAAATCTTTCACTTTAACTTGTATTTTGTACTTGGACAATTCCCTTAATGCTTATTTAATCACTCAAGTGTTTGATGTTTTGTGTTTCATATGTAATGTCTTAACTTGTGTTGATTATTGATATTGAAGAAATTGCCCTTAGACATTTCAAATGCAGTGTGAAAGTCTGAATCCAAGTTCTGGGTCATTTCATGATAGTCTACTTGGCTAATGTTAATAATTGAATGTGTCAGTCTGAATCCAAGTTCTGGGTCAGTCTGATGACATAAAATTCACTAACTTCAATAACATTCTCTTGATTTCAGTGTAATCATGACCTGTGCTCTCTCCAGTATAAATAGCAACACTAGAATAACCTAAAATAAGCTTTTGGACGGCTGTTTTGAAGAAACAGAGCACTTGTGTGTGAAAACCCACGTGTTCTTCAGTTTCAGACATGAAATGTAAGGATTTTAACCAACAAACACTATGATTTGATCATGGATTCATGATTTCCGCACTTGGATCCATGTATTGGATGAGTAAAGGCTCCAAATTGGTCCTGAAAATTGGTATCAGAGCCATTGTTCTTCATGTTCTTGAGTTTTCTCAAAAACTTGAAGAATTACTCATTCAAGTCATCAAATGTAGTTGTTTGTATGATTCCTTGAACCATTTTGAATGAAATTTCACAAGGAATCTGTTGGAATGCTTAGATTTCATCAATAATCACAACAAATGTGTCAATTTTTAAATTTTTCAGATTTATGCGAACACAGAGCATACGTGTTGTGCGTTTCTTTTGAAAAATAAAGTCTATCTTTCAATAATTTTGAGTCAAAATTGAACATGCATACATGTTAGACTCATGATTTAGGGATAATAGCAACTTTAATCACTCAAAAACATCAAGTATTGAAGATTTTAGAGCAAAAATTGTGTTCTTGGAAGTTTTTCATAAGAATCATCGTTTGATCTGATTTCACATAGATTAAGTGGTTTTTGGAGCTTGTTGTAGTTAACAAATCTGTTCCTAAGCAAATTCCTAAACTATTGGTGAAATAAAAACTTGATTTCATGAAATTTGATTTTGACCTAGTGATTATGCTCAAGAACATAGCTGAAATTTTTCTAAGTCTTTGAGATTTTGAAATTTTCAAATTTTAAATTGTTGATTGATTGATTCAAACTAAATAAGCTTCATGATGTTTGTTTTGTAATTTTTGAGCAATTAACCTCAATCTTAGCATCCGTTGAAGCAATTTTTTAGATTTTAACCCGTTTGACCCATTAAGCGTTTTCGTGAAGAAACACAACTTGTTTCATCATGTCTGAGTTCAATTCTACAAATCAAATGTTCCAAGGGCATAATAGGCATCCAAAGCTACTCGGGGCCGCCAACTATGATGACTGGAAAAAGAAGTTTCAGTGTCACCTCGAGTACCTGGATTATGACCTATTGACATATGTGAAGTGTGGTCCTAAGGAGTTCTATGTGGATCCTGTTCCTGTGGCTGGTGCTGACCCACCTAACCTTCAGAGACGTGTAATAAAGAAAGTTGAGGACTATTCACCTACTGAACATAATCAAATGAAGGTTGACAAACATGCTCTCGGGTGTATCAAAATGGCACTATCCGATGATATTGCCTTCCACTTCACTGAGGCAACTTCTGCTCATGAAATCTGGGTTACACTAGAGAAGAAGTATGAGGGGAACATTGAGAGCAAAGATAGGAGACTGGACTCTCTCAAATTGCGTTTCAACACTTTTGCTCACACTGCTGGAGACTCATTTGAGACTCATGTGACAAAATTCTGCAGACTTATCTGTGAGATGCAAAATAACCAGATCCGACCTGAGATGCTAGCAATATCTAAGAAGATTCTAAAGTCACTTCCTCGGGACTTTTCTCCATATGTTATCTATCTGATTGAAAGTAGTGACTTAGCCACTTGTGACTACATGGATCTCATTGGCAAAGTCAGAGGCTATGAAATTGCAGCTATTGAAAGAGATGGAAATTCACTCATGGGGAAGGTTAAAAATAAGAGTTCCTCTCAGATTGCCCCTAATGCTGCTTTCATCACTCCTAATGAGAATGACTTGGAATTTCCTTACTTTGCCGGTGGGTCATACTCTTCTATTCAAGCTGCTCCTATTCTTACTCCACAACATGTTTGTCAAGCTGCCTTCGTTTCTCAACAACCTGTCTCACCAGTGATTCAGACACCTGCTACATACCAACCAGGACCGTCAGTTGTAGGATTAACTGACAAAGATCAAGAGTTGTGTAATGCTCTTGTGGCATGCCTTGCTTCCCAAATGTCTGGAAGTATTGAGTAGTATGACTTTGTGCCGGGAAGACTTAGACCAAATTCCTGCTGATGACCTTGAAGAAATGGATACCAAGTGGCAACTTGGTATGATTGATGACCGCACAAGAAAGTTTTCAAGAAAACTGGGAGAAAAGTGTTCCAGTCACAACCCGGTGCAACTATTGGTTTTGACAAATCCAAGGCACAGTGCGACAACTGTCAAGGTTTGGGTCATTTTGCTCGTGAGTGTAAGAAGCCAAAGCCGAGACAAATCCCTGTGACATCTGGAGGAAACAATAATTCAAGTCAAAATCAAGGCAACTTTTCATACCAGAAGCCACAACCTGCTGGTCCTTCTCACCAGAGTTCTAGTTCCACAAATGGTAAGCGTGCAGACAATCCAGAAAAGGCACTTGTGTCACTGAGTGATCCAAACTACACTTGGTCCAATCAGACGCAATCACCAGCAAATGTTGAGTATGCACTAATGGTGAATTCATTTGATGAGTCCAAGATTGAGGAAGACTCATTCTTTGATCCACTTTATCCCACTGACTTTGCACTGATGGCTGATGTGGATGAAATCTCTGATGATGTTGCTTTTGTGTCCAACACTGTTGATGATGCTTCAAAAGATGAATCTGATGTTGAGCAAAAGTCAATAAACCGTCAGAAGGATCTCATTCCCGATACGGTAAAATCCAAATTATGCTCAGAGTCCTGTGTAGAGGAATTTGCTCGGTATCGCCTTTACAATGAAGAATTGGTTGAAAAGGGGATAGCAAATGAGTGCCTGATCAAGTCTATGTAAGCTAAGGAACTGGATTTCCTGGCCAAAATAAAGTCCTTGCAGGATGATATTGAGGTCATGAAACATGCTGAAGTGGCACTTCGCACTCAGTTAGAGGATTTAGTGACTTGTTATTCTTCCCTGAGCAAGCACTATGTTCAAGCTCGGGAAATCATTGATCTAATGAAACTCAATCCCTCTAACTTGGTTGGTGATGTGGCTAAGGATATTTTCAAACGTGTTCAAAGTGGTTTAGGTTTAATTAGGGAACTTGATGATGCTGTTGTTGAGCATCCTCTCAGTCATAATTATTTTTCAATACCTGAACTTACTAAAATAAACTCCCGAAGCCACATCAGGTTTTTGAATAATGAGTCTGTTCCTAGCTAGTCAGAAATTCAGCAAATGGAAGACAAACTATCTGGCTATGAAAGTGGCTCGAGTCTCCCATCTATTGAAAGTGCACTTAAAATAAACGATTTTGATTCCAGCTCATTTCAATCAGTTGACACTGGCATATCTGAGGATACTGTCAGACAAAAGGTAGAATCTGAGTTTTTGAAATTAATAACCAGTAATGAAATAACATCTCAATCATCAGTTTTTAGCGAATCACAATCTTCAGGTCTTAGTGAATCTCAAGTAATGTTTAAAGGAAAATCTATTTCCAAGACAACTAAACCTACTAAGACGCGAAAGCCCAAAGCTAAAACTGTTAACTCAGATTCTGGTCACACTGATCTCTCAAATGATCTGATTTCTGTTGCACTCAATAAACTGAATTTGGGTGATGGTAAACCCAAGGGTAGTACACAACACTTTGTCACAATCACTGATGGTAAAGTGATTTCCTCGGCTCCTTCACCTGTGATGATCCCACCTAAAATCACATCGATGTCTTCAATAAAGATGTTCAAGTCTTGCAATTCCATACCATCAAACTCTCAAAATGTCGCGAGCACTTCAAAATCTGTCAAGAAGCCAGCAAAGAGTAAGAAGAATGAACTTTCAACTGAAAATGCTGCTGCTGCTGAGAAGACTGTGGTAACTCAACCACATGTTGTTGAACCTGTTTCTGAAGTACCCGTGAACTTGGGAAGAAATAAAAGTGATGGTCAAGTTTCTAAGCAGAAAAACAACAACAAAAGGCGAAATAAGAAGGCTGCTGATCAAACGGATGGAGAACCTGTTGCTGAAACAAAGGTCTCTCCATTTCAGAAGGTGGTTACAATGACCACCATGAATACAAGTGGGTATGCAAACACTATTGGGTGTTTTGTATGTGGAGACCCAAATCATGTTGCTCGGGGCTGTCCATTTAACTCAAAATAGGCACACATGGGGTACAATCCTCCAATGTTTGCTCCCTATGGACCAAGAATGATGAAGCCTCCCTTCACTCAACCATGGCCTCAGTTTTATGATAACTACAGTGAAGAATATGACTACATGAATAATCAGCAAATGTTCATGCCAAATTTCCAGAATCAGCAGTTCTTCAGAGGGATGACCTCTCATACTCCACGAGGATTGGGTGCAAGTACCGGGTACTGTCAACCGGTGATCCCTGGAACTGGAAGCAGTCAAACTCCAATAACTTCAAGTCCTCGTGCTCCATGGTCACCTGTGGTTGATCCTCAAAAGCCTTTTGAACAAACCACCACTCCTGCTCCTCGTCCGCCTAAGAGGAAGAACAACAAGAAGAACCAAGGTCCTAAAGACCCGGGTTCTTCTGTGAAGTAATCTTTCCTTTGTTTGTGCAGGAACACCGAAAGAAATCAATAAATATGTGGTACATGGATAGCGGCTGTTCCAGGCACATGACGGGTGATAAGGATCTCCTGCATGATGTCAAACTGGTATCTGGAGGAGGTTTTGTTGCCTTTGGAGGAAATAAAAGGGGTGGTCAAATAATTGGAACCGGTCACCTAACGAATGGTGAAGTCACTTTTGAAAAAGTCAACCTCATGTCAAATATGTAATTTAATCTGCTTAGCGTCTCGCAGATATGCGACAATAAAATGCCAGTGTTCTTCGACGATTGAGAAGTATTCATTCTGAAACCTGGTTTTAAAGTACCCGAAGATCAGATTTTATTCCGGGCTAATCGTAGGGGGAACATGTACGCACTGGACATGAATGCTGCAAAGCCAACTATGTGGTACATGGATAGCTAAAGCATCAGAGGAAGATTCAAGCTTATGGCATCGGCGGATGGGACATGTTAATTTCCGTAACATGAACTGCCTGGTTAGGGGGAAACATGTATTTGGGCTACCCGACAAAGAATTCGTGCAAATCGATAATTGGATTGCATCTCAAAGGAAAAGCAACATAAAGTGTCTCATAAGCCTAAGCCGTCGGGAAGAATGACAATAATTCTTCAACAGTTACACCTGGATCTCTTTGGGCCTGTTAATATCAAGAGCTTAGAGGGAAAGTCTTTCTGCCTAGTCATCATTGACGATTACTCAAGATATTCCTAGGTATTCTTCTTAAGGGAAAAGTCTGAGACTCCGGTGATACTTAAAGATTTTGTTACACGCATCGAGAACGCAAGCAGAGAAAAAGTTCGAATAATCAGATCTGACAACGGGAGTTTAAAAATCATGTCTTCGACTCATTCTGCAACGAGAAGGGCATCACTCGCCAATTTAGCTCTCCCTATACTCCTCAACAGAATGGGATTGCTGAAAGAAAGAACCGTACAATAATCGAGTGTGCTCGGACAATGCTCACTGATTCTAACCTTAAACTGTGTATTTGGGCCGAAGCAGTCAATACTACTTGCTATGTCCTGAACCGAACTCTTTTGGTCAAACATGCCAACAAGAAATCCTTTGAGCTGTTTTCAAAACAAAAACCAGTGTTAAAACGCTTAAAGCCCTTTGGATGTCCTTGTACTGTATTGATTCAGTCTGAGCAGTTAGCTAAGTGTTGATACCTGATATGTGCGTCGTGTGAAGTATCAAACAAAGTACAAGTTCAAGCCGAATCATACTTGGCCGAACCTGGTCCGAACCTGGAGTTCGGACTGGCCGAACCTAGGGTTCGGACAAGGATCGGCCAGCTGGGTATAAATAGTTGTTTGGTCTTTGTAATAGTTTAGTTCTGAGCGTGTGAGATTTCTGCTAAGTGTGTGTTTCTGAGAGTGTTCTCTGTGTCTGTATTCTGAGTGTTCTACTGATTGTAATTGTTCATTGTGATCAATAAAACAATCGGTTAATTACGTTTAGATGTCCGATTAGCTATATCGGGTAGACGATCCGATGCTCACGCATTTTTAAGTGGTATCAGAGCTTTCTGGTTCACTCTACTGATCTGTGGTTGCTATTTTTGGATTTTTTGAAGCGTTTTTCATGATTCTCGAGTTTGTATTTGTGTTTTTCATCAATTCTATCGAGTGTTTGGTGTCTAATGTGCTTCTAAACCATTTTCTATCGGTTTTTCTGACTCACAGTATCGAGTTTCATCAAAATTAGTTCATTTTCGTGCGTTTTTGCAAAAGTATGTCGAAGTTCGGACCTTACTGGTCAGGTTCGGAGTAACTGCTCCGAATTCAGTGTTCGGACCAAGCTCGGTGAGAGGTTGTTGGTCCGGGATCAACAACCGTTCACGATATCTTAATCTCGAACAAGTGCGGAAACCTTGTAGGAGATCGATTCAAGAGAAAGTAGATGAAATAGACTTGATATGAGTGAAACACAACACAAAAAGATCAAATCTTGAATGATGAACAAACTAACTTTCTTGAGATGATGATTACGATCGTGAATACAAAAGTGGAGAAAGAAATCGTAAACCAACAACTAGGGAAATCATAAACTACTTGGGTTTATATAGTACCCATTACAAAACCCTAATCATAATCATAAACCCAATAGGGATAACCGGCCCAACAAGCCCAGATCGTAAACCTCCTAAGCCCAATCCAAGTTAGCTTCTCTAATGTTCATGCCTCGTAAAGTATAGCCCAACAATCTTCCCCTAGGCATGAACCATTAGAGCGTCTACGGCATCAGCAAATCAAATCTGAAAGTATTTGGCTTCTTGCTTGACCACCATTCACGCTCCACAATCCGGGTCGCTGTTCCATGAAAAATTCCAACCCTTATAGCATTTTCAAGATCATTCTCATCACTGAGAATAGGTTGGGAGGCGAGAAGCTTGATATCACGTTCACCAAACCTCAGTAGATCGACCGGATCATAAAAGCAGAATTCTCTCATCTTCTTGCAGACCACCACCACCTCGTGTGTCGTTGGATCATAAAACCAGCTGTCAAAATTTCTCACCAATGTACCATCTTCAATTTCGTCCACATATTTATCACTCTAGTTCTCTTGGTGGGTGGTTGCCTCACTTCTCCAATAGGCTCTCCTGTTACTGGGTCAGTTCCAGTCTCAATCCATCTGGCCTGTTTGAGCTCAAAGTTCACAAAGTTTTCTGCCAAATGGCTCATCAGGTTATCATGAACTTGATCTCCTTGTGCATTCCTCCATCGATTTATATATGGTGCCCTCAACAAGTTTCTGATCTCAGGCTCTGTCCAGGAGTGAAATTGGCCTCTTTGTTCTATAATACTCCACTGGACTGTATCCATCTCGGATTACTGCAAATAGCTTCTTCTCGCCATCATAGTGCCAGCACAAGATTGGTTCGCGGCTTCCCCTTTTGTCGATTTCGCTTACACCGACATCAATCGAGTACAGCGTAGGGGAAGGTCCTTGGTAGAAATCCTTGAACCAGTTATCATGACCTTCTGGTGCCTTAGAGATGATTCTTCCTGCTTGAGCATAGTCAGACATTACTATGGTGTCATCACCTTCATCTTCATGCACTATTTCAGCAGTTTCAGTACCTTGAGACGAAATCTGTCCTGGGACACTCTGAGCACTTAGGCTTCCAGACTTCTGCAAGTCCTCTAGTTTCTTTCTTAGATCATAGAATGCTGCATACAGGAATCCAATGTTAGCTTCATTCTTGCTTTCCTTCTCCTTCAACCTCTTGTTTTCTTATTTAAGCTCTTTTATCTCTCCCTCTCTCTTCCTGTTTTGAGATACAAGGAAGTTGATTTGAGGATCAGGACTTATCCTGAGGTCGACAGGGAGTTCACTAGCTTGAGCAAGTTCTTCAACAAGCGCTTGGTACGGACGAAAGCTTGGAACGACAGGGGGCTGGCTTGATTCTGTAGATAGGTTTATTCTCACCGGACTTGGCTCAGCAAACATGTTATCTACATCAAAGAATTGCCTTTCATCATGAGCTGGGCTATGTTTAGTCTGAATATGACTTTCAGTCTGCATTGGTGTTGGTTCTAGAACATTAGCTTGGACATCAGCTTGAGTTGAGCTTTCAATATTTGTCGGTTCAGACACATTCTCATTCTGAACATTTGTACCACTGGGTTCAATCACCATCACCCCTGAGCTTATTTTCTGAAATTTGAACCTGATGCTTCTAGGATCCGACTTCTTCCTTGGAGACAGTTCATGCACAAGAATAGGCTCTTCAATTACATCATCTACTGTAAGATGAGCATCCAACTCCTGTGGAATTGAGCCACTGCTAGAAGAGGAGTTTAAGTCATCCCTCGTTCTCTTGTGGCTAATAGGCCCTAGATCCCCATAGATATCGTCATTCAGATTATCATGTTCAGGGAAAATGTCATCCATCACATTTTCTTCATCAGAAGGTATATCCTCTGTTTCTCCCCGAACATTCACAGGAACAGTTGCTGTCACATCATGGTCTTCAGCAATAGACACATTGACAGGATACACTTCTGGCTCGGAATCAGATTCTTCTTGATCTTGTTCCCTTGGTACTTCAGGGAATGCACCTCTTTTAGACCATTCAAGCCTCCCTTGAAAGCTACTCTTTCCCTTTCTATCTTGGGTTTACAACCCGAACACACTGCTATCCATAAATTTGATATCCAGCTTCTCAATCCTCTCTTGAATCATTGGATATTTCTTCATAACCACCATCTGCACAAACCTTGGCGTCATAAGAAATTGTTCTCTGGCGCTCAAATCAGCATTACCAATCCAATCCAACAGCATCATCTTTGAAAAGTTGAAGTCCCAGTCCAAGGCCAGTGCAACGAATGCAGTCCCATGTACCTTGTTTAGCTGGTCAAAACTTGTTCTCTTCCCCAAGAAGGATTTCTGCATGTAGTGAGCCAAACACCTCCAGTAGTGCGGCAGTAGCTTCTTGAAAATGGGAGGGAATTTTCCTTTATACCCCAAGGACTGAGCACCTTCTAACACAACAGTCTTTGAATACTCCATTGTATCTTCAGCTTTGTCATTTATATTCAATCCTTCACGAATGTCTTCTTCAGTAATCTCAATCCGGCGGTTCTGAATGGTTGCAGTGATTCTTGTTTTATCTGCATTTGCCCTTGCAGTTCCCCAGAATTCTCTGACGAGCTGTTCATCAATTAGCACATTTTCCCTGAGAGCATGGTTGATCTTGCACACGTTCAGTCCAACTATCAATGAGTAGAATAACTGCATGTGTTTCTCAGGAGGGTCGTCAAGATAAGCGGGTATACAATGATCACTCTCAAAGTGAATTTCTTCATCAAGCATATCTTCTGCCATCTGATACAACGAGACAAATGCATCAGGTTTAAACTCATCAAAGAGCAATTGTGTTTGTTAACATCATCTTGATGATTAAATGATTATCACTTTTAACTGTTAAGTTCAAAAATCTTAGTTGATGCTTTCAAGAAAAGGATTTGGTTTTGAATCACTATTTTAACAACTCATTCTCAAAATCAGCACAATAAAATATTTTTTTTTAAAATTAAGTTTGATAAAAACATTTTGTGTTTAATCAAGTGTTTACGATTTTAATTTCAAATTTTCTAAATGTGTTTACGATCCAATTAAGTGTTCACGATCGGGTTAAATTAAGTCCAACATAGGCCCAGTCGCAAACCCGAAGGCCGGTCGTAAATGGCCTTTTGTCGTAATCAAAGGGATCGTAAACACCGAACGATCGTAAACACTGATCATGAACGCCAATCGTAAACATCGCTCGTAAACGCGAATGGTCATCTTCAACCTCGAGCCGATCGTAAACGCAGAAACCGCCATTTTTGAACCTGCAACAAGCTCGTAAACACATCAATACACATTAAATAAGCAAACTAAACCTCTATCACTACCTTTTTTCGATTAACAGTCACAAAACCGACTTCAAATCTCGAGTATCAACGCGAAACACAAGGAAATAAAGAAAAAGATCACCGAATGAGGAACACACACAAAAACTGAGATCACACCGACAAATCGAAGTGGAAACAGCCGATTGAAGGGTATTTTTTCGGTCGGATCGAGAAGGCGAAGGTAGTGGTGCACTCGGTTTTGAGAGACAACGGTCGGAGGTGGTCGGAATGCGGTTTCCGGCGAGGCAGCGGTGGCAGCTAGGGGTTCGCACGGAGGATCATAAATGCAGAGATGAGAGAGAGAGAGGGAATCGGAAACAGTGAGTAGGAAATGAGGGGTGAGGAGGTTTTGTTAAAAAAAAATTCACAATGCCCCCTTAATGTTTTTCAATATTGTCAAATAACTCCCAAACCTCATTTAAATGTAAAACCACTTGAAATGTTGTTAATTTTGAAATATTTGAGAATTGCAAAACTTCCCCTCAGACTCATACCCCGAGTATCTGATCTTGATCAATAAAAATTTAAATTTTAACTATTCAAAAGCTTAAAAAGAATGAATATAAAAATCATAAAATTAAGATAATCTAAAACCTAGATAAAAACATACTCACCTTGAAGTTGATGTTTTTCATGGATCAAACCAGACTTATCTTTGACTGAGGAACCTTTTGCAGCTTCTGTTACTCGACGCTCTAGACAATTGCCAGAATTTTATACCACACAAACTCACATCAAGTTATTTTGAAGTGCTTAAATTATGGTACAGTATTACCCTCATGTTTAACCGTCCCCACATCCAATTGTTCATAGAAAAACCTACCCAATCTCAGAGTTTATTGAGGATTCACAAACCCCCAACTTGAGGAACCATGCAACACCGTCATGACAAACACTTATTTCGTTAATTATCAGTTGGTGATCAGGTCGGCCGCATAAGCACGCAGAGAAGACCAAACAAAATAATTATTTTATTATATATTATATATCTATATTTTTTTTTTTCATTTTTCATTTTCCTTTTGATTTTTCTTTTTTATTTTTTGAGGTGTTGTCATGATAGCAGAAACATGGCGTGTGAGAGAGTGAATACTAGGTACAATTACCACTCTCAACCCGTTTTTGCTGGGACTCAGTCTTTTAAACCATGTAAACTAGGACGGGAAACTAAACATATATAGAAGTTAAGTTTACTGCACTTACATTGATGATCATAGTTTTGGGTTGAACTTACCGACAAATCATCTTTGAGCAATCTTTCACTTCAGCCTTACACGTGTCAGTCTCCGATTGTCTTGGACATTTATATCACTTCCTACCAACTCAAGGCAAACAAAAGACTTCATAAAAACCTCAAACAGATTTTTCAGATTTTCTGAAACAATGACATTTCTTCCCCTGTTTTTATGAGGCTTTTGAAAAATAAACACCCCTTTTTTTTAATTTTTTAATATGTTTTTATAAAGAAATTTAAAGCAAAAGTAAGCCGAAATAAAAGCAAAACTATATACAAAAAGTTTTGATCAGATCTATTCCTCGAAGGCAATCATCCTTAGGCCTTCAACACACATTTCAAAATTTGGACGAGGAAGGGGTTTTGTGAAAAGGTCAAAAACATTTTGATCTGAGCTTACCTTTTCCAACTGAATCAACTTCCTATCATAGCAATCACGAATGAAATGTAACTTGATATCTATATGCTTTGTTTTGGAATGTTGAACAGGATTTTTGACAATTTGCAGAGCAGCAACATTATCACAAAAGATTGGAGTATTAAGAAATTCCATACCGTAGTCAGTGAGCTGATTCTGAATCCATACTACCTGTGAGCATCCAGCTGATGCTGCCACATATTCAGCTTCGGCAGTTGACTTGGAAACGATATGCTGCTTCTTGCTCTGCCAAGAGATGAGTATGTCTCCTAAGTACTGACATCCACTAGTGGTTGATTTCTTGTCAAGGTCACTACCTCCATAATCACTGTCAGTAAATGCAAACAATTGAAAATCAGTATTCTTGGGATACCAAAGTCCAAGCCAAGGCCTGCCCTTTAGATACCTAAGAATACGTTTAACAGCAACTAAATGAGAGAGTTTAGGATTAGCCTGATAACGTGCGCACACACACACTGCATGCATAATATCCGGCCTGCTGGCTGTTAAATACATGAGTGATCCGATCATCGAATGATACATGAATTCACTCACTGATTCTCCATCTGCATCTGCTTTCAGTAGTGGTCTGGATGCCATAGGAGTGGAGATAGGTTTGGAGTCTTGCATCTTAAACTTTTACAGAATCTCATTCACATATTTTGCTTGATGAATGAGAATTCCAGTTTCATCTTGCTTCACTTGTAACGCCAAGAAAAAGTTCATCTCCCCTTGATCACTCATCTCAAATTTCTTTCTCATGATATCCTCAAACTCGGTGCATTATTCTTCATTTGTTGATCCGTAGATGATGTCATCCACATACACTTGCACCATGATGATATCATCATTCACCTTCTTTCTAAACAAAGTTTGATCAACCACTCCCCTGATGTAACCATTCTCCACCAAATGTTTTGATAGAGTCTCATTCCATGTGCGTGGAGCTTGATGCAAACCATATAGGGCTTTATCCAGGAGATACACATCATCCGGATGCTCTTCATCCACAAACCCTGGCGGCTGAGCCACATAAACTTCTTCATTCATTTCAGCATAGAGGAAGGCTGTCTTCACATCCATCTGATGCACCGTGAAATTGAGATACGTTGCTACCGCAAGAAAGATCCGAATTGCTTCCAATCTAGCCACCGGAGCATATACCTCATCATAATCAACCCCATGAACCTGTCTATGTCCTTGAACAATCAGCCTGGCTTTGTTCCTAACAATTACACCCGTATCATCTTTCTTGTTCTTGTACAACCATCTTGTGGGTATAACCTTTTTATCTTCTGGCCTTTTCACTAGACGCCACACTCCCAATTTTGAGAATTGATTCAGTTCATTGTGCATAGCCTCAATCCAACTTGGATCTTTAAGAGCTACTATCACATTTGGAGGCTCTATCTGGGAGATGAAACATGAGTACATGCAATGGTTGATGTTACCCGTGCGGCTTCTAGTGGTGACACCAGCTGACACTGGCCCGACCACATTGCTAAGAGGATGATCTCTGTTGATTCTTGTGGTTTGAACATCTGGTACTGAAACAGAAACAGGCAGGTTAGTATCATTAACATTATTATTCATACCTTGGGCTTCAGGCTCCTTCTGATTATCATGAGTTCCTGAAGATCCTGGAACATCCACAACATCATCCTTAGAAGCTGCTGCTGATACACTGTCTCTGACATTTTCCACAGATGGCCTCACTTCAGAAGCTGGAGCAATGATGTCTTCTTCTTCATCCAGACCAGGAAACATGCTTGAGTAGTTGAAACCTTCAAACAGTGATCCATAATCAAAAATCCAGTCTGGTCCAGTTCCTGCATCAGTTGGATTGTCTTCTAACCAGTCAACATTAAATGCCTCGATTATCATTTTGGTGGTTTTGTTGTAGACCCGATAAGCACTGTTTGCAGAATATCCGATAAAGTAGCATTCATCAGCCTTTGCTTCGAACTTCCCCACATCAGACTGAATCAGAACTGTGCAAGGACACCCGAAGGTCTTGAAGTATCCCACCCTTGGCTTTTCTCCATAAATAATCTGATAAGGCGTCTTCTCATGCCGCTTGTTTAAAAGTACTCGATTCTGCACATAACAAGCAGTGTTGACTGCTTCGGCCCAGAAGAAGATTGGTAGTCTTGCTTCACACAGCATAGTTCTGGCAGCTTCAATGAGTGTTCTGTTTCTTCTTTCAGCAACACCATTCTGTTGAGGTGTGTATGGTGCACTGTACTGCCTTTCTATGCCTTTCTCTCCACAGAACATATTCAATTCAGCATTCTTGAACTCCGTTCCGTTGTCTGATCTTATTGCCTTCACTTTCTTGTTCATCTGATTTTCTATGAGAATTACAAACTGTTTCACCAGTTCTGGAGTTTCATACTTGTTTGACAAAAAGAAAACCCAAGTGAATCGAGAGAAGTCATCCACTATCACCAGACAATACGCGAACTTGCTGATACTCAGAACTTGCCTTGGGCCGAAGAGATCCATATGAAGTAGTTGCAACACCGATGAGATAGAATTCCTCATTTTAGATCGATGTGGTAATTTGTGATGCTTCCCCTTAGCACATGCAACACACTTCTCAATTGATGTGAAGTCCTGGATCGGAAGATTTCGAACATGCTCTCCCTTTGCCAGCTTGTTCAGATTCTTCATGTTAGCATGTCCCAAACGACGATGCCATAACAGAGCCAGATTTTCATTTTGCTTTGATATAAGACAGGCTTTTTCAGATGATGGAGGATTACCCATGTTAAGAAGATAAGAATTTGCTCGTCTTGGAGTATGCATCAGGACACATTCCTCAGGAATCTTGACACCAGGCTTGAGAATGATACATTCCTTCTTGTTGAACAACACAGAATATTCTCGATCATAAATCTACGACACACTGAGCAGACTATGTGATAATTCTTCTACATAATGCACATCTGAGAACGTTCAAGCTGCCACTCTTCACCACACCTTTCTTGCTGATCTTACCACCAACTCCACCAGCAAAAGAAACGCCTCCTCCGTTGAAATCTTGAACATCTTCCAAAAGTGACAAATCTCCGGTCATATGTCGGGAGCAACCACTATCAACGTACCAGAGATTGTTGACAGTTCTTCTTGGCTGTCCCTACATGAATCAATGATCAGTTAGAGTCAGGTACCCAGGCCATAACAGATCTGGGCACACCTTTGGAATCAGTGTAATTAACTAATTGAGGAGACATTCCTGCTTTTGATTCATGTACACTCAAAGTTTGAGTGTTGACTTTTGGTTTCCAAACAGGGTGTTTCTGTGATTTCATCACATTGGTTGAGTTCTTTACAGATGCAGGTTTCTTTGGTGGTGATGTGGCCTTTTTACCTGCTGGCTTTTTAACAGGTGTCCACTCAAGTTTCAATTTTGTATAAACAACTTGTTTCGTTTGAGTGACATCTTTTGGTTTTAAAACCTGTTTCTCAACCTTTGTTTTCCCATTAGGTTTATTAACTCTTTTGACTTTAGACACTTGTTTCTCAAAAAATTCTGGTTTCATCTTATCACTCTTTTTGTAAACTCCTTTAGCGTATGTAAGTTGGTTTTGGAGTTTTGGCCACATTCCACTTTTCATCAACAGGCTTCGTCACTGGAGCTTCTGTGTTTAAAACCTTAGACTGTTGAGTCTTCATTGGTTCTGAACACTGCTTCCCCTGTGACAAAGCTTGTTGTCTTTGTTTTTTATCACCAGCTGTCATCATTTTCTCCAACATACTAGTCTGTGGGTTTTGCGGATAGTATGGTTGGTAAGGTCTGTTCACACAGTTTGCAGCAAAGTGTCCTGGTTTTCCACACTGAAAACAATTCATAAGTCTAGGCCTATTAACATGACTACAGAGGTATGAGCGTCTTGGATAAGACGACTTCCATTCAGGCTTATCATCCCATTTGTGTATTACATGTTTTGGAAATTTTTCTGGTTGTGTAATTAAACAAAATTGTTCCGATTTTGATCTGTTTGTTCTGTTGAAAGTAGACACAACCTGGGGATAAGGGACAAAGTCCTTGGGCTTAGAATCACGGCCAACTCTTGTGTTAGGCACAGGAATCTTAAAACCATTAACTTTCTCATTCGAATCAGAAACATGTTTTGATGACAAAGACACAACAGACTGTTTGGACTTGGACATAGTAAGTTCTGACACAGATGCCAGAACATCGTCCTTAGGTAAATCAGAATTTAAACTACTAGACGCATGACACTCTTTGACTCTTAAGCATTCACCATCCTTCTCAGAAACATCTTGGATCCTTACTTCATCTGCACATGAAACAAAAATGTCAGACGAACCAACATTATTGTTTAATGGTTCCTGATATGGACCTGGTTCACTAGTGGATGCCACAATTCTATTCTGATTACCCAGCCCATACATCATATGTTTCTCATTTTCTAGTTCCTTTTCTGTCATAGGTGTCACACTAACCAATACACTATCTAGGGGAGGTCCTGCTTCATGCATTTCTGATTCAGATCTATCTACCTGATCCTCCTCATAGATCATACCTATTATATCTCTAGGCACAGGTTTAGGAACATTATTCTTGTTTTGTTCAGAAAAACTAATTCCTATTCCTCCTTTATCCTTACCAAACCTAACATCGGTTATGCAGTTGGACAAGGCCTTTCCAGCTTCAAGCATTCTCTTATATCTCATTTGATTCACATCTAATTTTACTTGCATCTCATTGTTCTGATGTGTGAGTTCATCTACCTGCTTCCTAAGCTCAGCAATCTCTAACTTAGCATTGTCATAAAGAACAGACTTCTCAGAGGCTAGGGCTTGGTATTTCTCTATATCCAATTTCTGAGCTTTAACTTTCTCCTCACTCTTTTCCCATCTACCCTTAAACGAACTTCTGGAACATTGCATATCAAATAATTCTATCTCATTATTTTTCCAAAGTTTTCTAAGGCCAGGAATTAAACGAGCACAAGTGGGATTAGTACATACCTTTGTGTTATCAACCTCGGCTGCAAATGCCTCTTTGTCTTCAACCTGGTTCTCCTCATCAGTGACCACAAAGGCATGTTCTTCATCAGCATCATTTTCCATCTGAGCGATCATAGTACCCGTCAGACTGGGTTCCCTTACCTGCGAAGCCCATTGATATTCCCCGCAATCCTGAACGACCAAAGCCTTTGTCTCTGGCTTCCCTTTACCATCTGCAGCTTTCTTCTCTTCTGGCTTCTCTCACTTTGGCTTGGTACACTCCCTTGCAAAGTGCCCGTACTCATCACATTTGAAGCATCTGAGCATACTCTTATCAAAACCCATCCTGATCTTGTCCTGATCCTTTCATACATCCCTTCCAGTCTTGGCCATAAACTTCTTCGCACGGAAAATAGCCATTGCCATCTGCCAGGAAACATCAAGCATTTCCACATCTTCAGGATTGATCTGATTCAGTTCTCCTGACAGCATATCAGTAGGCACCAATGTTCTAGCCATAAGTGCATGGTAACTGTTCATGAATCCCATTCCAAGGGAAAAGTTGGGATCATTGGTAGCATTAACGTCATCAGCGTTGACCATTCCACTTGAACTTGCTTGAGATCGTGCCACGAAAGCAATTGACTTTCTGTTAGCACTTGAATCATTTCCAGATGAACTCCAGCTTGTGTTAGGACCGATTTCTAAGCCAAAGATCATCATTTGATTCATCACACGAGTGCGGAAATCACGTGTTGATGATCACTCTTGGTTGGATCAGCAACATTGCCTCACCATTCGCCTCTGAAACTCAAGAAAAACACCAAGAACACACACACAAACACACAGTGCTCCTCAGGAGGTTCTCTCAAGGCTTGTTTAGGGTTTCCTAAGGATTCCTATTTATACCCAATTAGGAGCACAAGTGTCAATGCACAGAATACAAGGAGAATTACACATCACATCAAGTAATCATTAAATTCGTCTAACACTTTTGTCAGATCGTTAAGTTGTACAGGTCAGGTCGTTAGTCATTTGGTCAAATTGATAACATTATAGTCAGATCGTTAACCAATAGTCAGATCGTTAAGACCAAAGTATCTAGTCGTTAAAGCTCTTTCAGACTACCAGATCGTTAAGCATATATAAGGTAAGTTGTTAAGGCATAAGAGGCAAATCGTTAAGAGGCAAATCGTTAAGTAGATAAGAGGAGGCAGGTCGTTAAATAGAACACTATCAGATCGCTAAGTATATTTATCATGCAAGTCGTTAAGGCCAAGAGCATTCAAGTCGTTAAGACCTCTGTTAGGCAGATCGTTAAGCACAACATGGGTCAAATCGTTAAGAGTAAATCTGCCTGATCGTTAAGAACAACTCAAACATGAAAAATATTCTAAGTGTTGAACAACCAAACAACCATACAAACACAAGATTAACACATATGTAAATCAAGCTGAACCAACATAAGATAATAAGCAAACATACAAAGTAAGTATTCAGAGTTCAACATTAACTAAGTTATTACAAACCAAAATGTTCAAAAATATAGATAACAAAATACATGTTGGTTCTGCAGCTTCATTTGTGATCTTGTTCTTTGGTTCGTGTGTTCGTGTTATCACCAACCTCCAGGTTCCAACAATTCCCCCTTTGGTGGTAATGCGAACAACATCCATCATCTTCATCTTAACTGTCCAAGAAGCTTTAATAGGAATCTCCAGTATCTTCTAGCCAACCTGTTGTACTTGCGGTCGTAGCAGTCGATTTGGGTTTCCCATAGCACCCAAAGATCTTTTCTTGCAAATTTCTTCAGATCTGAGTAGTGCCATATTTCAAGCTTCCTGTCTGAGCCTCTACACAGATGACTTATTCCATGAATTTCTATTTCCCATCTTTCCAATTTCGCCATAATTTCAGTTTTCATCCTTCCAGCTTCTTGAATAGTGAACCATGTGAAGATGAGGAAACGCAAATGCAGATCTACAACAGCTTATAGTATCTGGTGCCACCGCTTGAAAACCCAAAACTCGCAAGATTTACTACGGCTGCACTAGAAGCTGCTGCTGCTTCTTCCTCAGGAGCCCCACTGGCTATCACTGCTGGTGAAATTGGAGTTGCTCCAGACATTCCAAGGAGTGTATCATTACAGCTCCAACTTGCTCCTCCAGTCTAACCGTTACAGACAAACCTTTCAAGTACACTGATTCCACCAATGGAAGATGTTCAACATATGTCTGTTGACCCAACCTTTCTGGATGCTGGTAGAGAAACCTTCAAGGACTTCTACTCTACTGTGCTTGCTACTGATCCCAGCTCCAGAAGCATTGTGATTGTCAATGATGAAAATCCAGAAGAGCAAGCTGTGGAAGACATCTCAGTAAATCCAGATGATTTAAATGACGCTGAAGAATTGGGTGACCGTCTTGACCTACTGGTAAACCGGTCAAACCTTCTAAACTTCATAGATTTGGAGTTTGCTGGTGATGAGTATGATGATGACATCTTGGACAATGTCAAGGAAGAAGAAACAGAAGCTGATATGACACACCCTCATCCCATTTCTCCAATCAATGCAGTACCATTTGTGGGAGAACAGGTAGATATGGAGGAACATCAATTAGCTCTGGCATTACCCTCCACTGAAAGAGATCAGAACGAGCCATTAGACCATGTCACTGAAGAGCAAACCTCTACTTTACCCTCTGACTCTGCTGAAACTGCCATTGGTTCATCTGTGATGGCTACTCAAGCTGTCCAGAGAAGACCATATCCTGAGGATATTTTTGGACCAAAGCCTGATGATCGTCCAGCAAACCCTTGAAGAAACTGGTTGAACATGGCAAAGCAAGATTGATCGAAACAGAGGCTTTTATCCATTAACCCTAGAAGAACATTAATTCAAAACAGGGATAAGGCAGATTGCTCCGGAACGATTAAGATATCGTCCTATGGGTCTCCCTCCTCGACCAGAATCACCATTGGTTGGTGATACCGTACCTGTAAACGTGGTGGATCCAGAGCTTCTGGAACAACCTACTGCTGTGAGAACTTCTGCAGAAACAGGTCCTTCTGGTACCACTCGAACGCTGAGTCGAAGAGACAAAGGGAAACAGAAATGACACCGCAAGAGGAGTATGAGGATGCAGAGAATAAGAGGAAAGCTAAAGAAGAAGAGTTTAGTTTACCTCAACAGGCAAGGGCAGAGGAAATTTTGAAGGTGATGGATGATAGAGAAGCAGAAATACTTCGTCAAACCCAACTCCTGAATAATACCATTTTGGGAAATGATTCAATGCCGATGGAACCAAACTCAAATATCTCTGACCCATTGATCCAGGTGATTCCCAATGAAACTGGTGATGGTGTACACCCTGATGACCACTCTGAGGCTGCAAGATACGTTAGAGCACTTGTAGAGCGTGGTTTATCCTTCCAATATCTCATGACTTTCAACACCTACCAGATTTTGTTGAAATGTATACTGATGAAATGGATTTGGAAAAGCTGCTAAAGGAGAACCCTGACTATAGCCTGAAAGATCCGAAGAAGGCATTTGTGAATCCGTATGCTGACACTAATCAAAATGTAGACTACGTCCAATTTTATGACGGCTTGTCGGAAAAACTTTATCAAATGCATACCAGATATCAGGCACCCCCTGCGACCCAGATTGTCAACTGCCCAGCCCTCCTAGTCCCAAATCTATCCAGGACAAGGTCAACTCCATGACCAAACGAGAGCTTCGAGAATTCTTATCAGTCAGGAATGTTGCCAGAAAAGACTACATTTTCAAGCAAATGCCCGGACTAAGAAAGATGGCCAAGCAATTCATGGATGATGACGCTGAGTCCAGGAACAAAAAAATCAACATGATGGAACAGGAGAGGGTAGAAAGTCATCGAGTCAGAGATGCTCCTACTTTGGTAGACGAATGGTAGGAGATGCTCCCGCACACTAAAGCTATGATGCAGTTCACTGCGCGTATGCTGAAGGAGATGCCTTCTACTTCTGAGCATCCTGATGCAATGAAAATACTGGGATGGAAGTATGATCACGAGTTCGGGGCCTTCATCATTAAAAGAAGAAATGGGTTCGTTCAATTCTTCGCAACTATCAGAGACCTCATGAAGCTCTTCTCCTGGGAACTTAAAGAATTGAGACGGTTTGACATTGTCAATCACTCAAACGCTGAGATTGCTGTGATAGCTCAGAGTTTAGTGCATAACACATACCTCAACAGATACCACAAGCAGACCAGAGAGCAAGAGAAGAAGGATTATGAACGGTTTGAGAAGAAACGAGCTAAAGTCCCTTACAAGCAGATCTACTCCAATATTGGAAAGAACATCAAGACTAAGAAGATTGAGGGTAATTTGAAGAAAAATCCCATCAAGGATTGGTACTACAGTGCTCAAACGCATGAGTTAGTGATTGAACGAGAAAATGCAGAACCAATCAGACTCTTTGCTGCCATTGAGCTCAGGTTGTTACCCATATGCTACTTACGTTGGATCTTCTATGGTCGTCTTGAAACAGTTCCACCCAGACTGAAGCCCTATGAGGTAGTTTTATGCAAATTACTTCCTACTGTTCCTTAAATGGTGGAGCTGGGAATGTTGAACCATGTAGTCCTCACCATAATCCAATTATACATTGGGGCCACTAGATTTCCTTGTGTGTAGTAATGAACAGGAGGTAATGGGGCGTTGTCAGAGGCAGGACAACCCATGTTGTATAGACACACCCTTGCATCATGGTGTGGAATCCCGCAAACTATACAACCCAAAGTCTCAACCGTTTCACTAGTGTCAACCACAATAGGTAGTTCAGCAACTTGGGGAGCTATTGGTTGTGGCTCATTGGATGTTGCACACTCATCCTTTTCTGTTTCAGTGACCACAGTCTTCTTCTTCCTCCTTCTGGTTTGTTTCCTTTTCTTGGGGGTGTTCTCAGTTTCAGTAGTATCAACGGTTATTTCATCTAGCTCGACCACAGTGGGATGATCTTCAACACTTGATTGACCAGTCAAAACAGGTTCATTTTGTGGTCTCTTCTTATTTGGATCACTTGTCTTGAAAAGAACCATAGTGGATTTACTAGCCACTTTGGGAGCAGTGCGAACAGATGTATCAGTTGGCTCGACAAACATGGATGCAGAAGTTGCATGAGCAGGCATCGTTGGAGTGTTTGGTTGTGCAACAGGAACAGTGATCACCTTACCATAGGTTATTGTAAGACCAGCTTGTGTGTGCATAACGGTCTTACCATGTTTTAAGGCCATTTCGGCAAAAGCTCGATTAAACTCATCATCATCGATGTCCTGCTGAATCACAAGTTTCTCATTTGCAACCTTCTTCTTGGGCTTGCCCCTTCGAGTGGTTTTAATTCTTTTAACAATTTCATTTGTGTTAAAAACATCATAGTTTTCATTAAATAAAAATTATTGAGCCTCTGATGTATTTTGTGTACACAAATTGAGAAACTCGGTTTCAGCAGCTTTTTGCACATATGCTTCAGACAAACTAGTATTGACAGAGTTCAAAGAAATAGCATCAAAATCTCCAAATTTTAATGTTTCATCAATCGGGGGGAAGATCAGCGGCAGTTTCGGATCTAGCCAGCTGTTCTTCCATCGATTTGATTTCAGAAGTACACGGAATCAAACTGGGGTCGATGAACTTAATACAAATCTTAGGATTAATATTATTCAATTCAGGGACACAAAGATAGTTGTGGTTGAGTGGATGCTCAGCCGCACTTTCTAGTATCTCCCGTGTTATACCCAAACCTGTCCTAAGACGCGACTTTATGTTCTTAGCGATCGCGCTTCCCAAAGTTTCAGGGTTAAGTTTCATCAAATCAATTGTTTCTCGAGCTTCAGCGTAGCTGTTTCTCAGAGAAGTCAACGTTTTCAACAAATCAGCAATTTGAATGTTTAGGGTTGATTCTGTGTGCTTCATGATCTCAATGTCATCCTGAAGTGACTTGATTTTGACCAAAAAACTTTTTCATTAGCTTGAAGAAGCTCAACATGACTCTCGCTCTCTTTCGCTTTAGCATGCAACTCAAGGTTGTACGCGCGATAGCGAGCGACAGTATCACGACATTTATCAGTACATAAAGACGATCTTACCTCATCAGGAATTGTATCCTTCTGAAGTTCCAGAAGACGCTTGCTTGCTTATGTCACTATCTCAGATGGATTCACAGCAGTGACGTTTCCGACAGTAGGAGAAGACTTTTCAAGAATCTCATCAACTCCAGCCATTAGACAAAAATCCATTGGGAAGAGAGGGTCAAATTCAATTGTCCCATAATGCCCCTCACCATCAGAGTTGACCATTAGTGCATAGTCTGACTGGCTTAAAGGTTGAGATGATGAAGACGAAGTCCAGTTATAAATACCATCTTCGAGTGAGAGTAATGCCTTTCCTCCGTTGTTGACTCCTTGAGCGGCTTGAGAGTTAGACAATCCAGGATGAGAGACATTAGAGTTGGCATTCTATGGTTTCTGATAGGATGAGTTGCTTTGCTTCTTATATGACTGGTTTATATTGCCAGTTTGTTTCTGAAAAGCCTGATTATCAGCTATCATACCCATCTGCCACTTGATGTCGATCTCTTCCAGATCATCAGCATTGGTCAAGATCTTCTTGACAAACAGACATTGTATCAATGTTCCCAGACATTTGAGAGTTCATGCAAGCCAGGAAAGCATTGCACAAGTCTTGGTCCAAACTGGTGTTGTTAAATGAAATTGGTGCTGACTGCTGAACCATGAACCCAGACGGTGGCTGTTGAACATATGTAACATTTGAAGGTTGATGAGTGGCATGAGATGCAAATACTTCAGTTTGGATAATAGCTGGTAAAGGAGATGAAGCAGTTGCGGGCAGTGAAGAGCCAGACGAGTTGGAAAAATGGAAAATCTCATCACAAGTGTAACACCCGTGTTCGACCCATTTACAAAACCCGACTTGATTTAACGATTTTCAAAAGAAATTGTCTAAAATATACAATTAAATTATGTTCGGGATACTCGATAATCATTTTTAAAAGCAAAATAATAAATTTGCAAAGTTTTAGGGGAAACAATTTGATTAAAATAAAAATAAAGCAATTTTATGTTTTTACGCGATTTTGGTATTCGATTTATCGTTTACCGGGAATCTCGGGATTTTTATCTCAAAATATATACTTTGGAACATTATAATATCATTTTATAAGATTAAAAATCAATTGGTTAAATTTTAGATCAATTTTGTTAATTGAAACACAAATAAATAAATTTATCATTTTTCGTGCAAATCCGTTAATAACCAGGAGTCACGTAAATTTCAAAAATCATATTTTAATGTTCCTTGGTGTTTTATAAGGTCAATATAAATCACTCGTAAAATTTTAGAAGTTAACGAGTTGAAACGGGTAGCGAACGATAAAAAAATAATAATAATAATAAAGAAAGAAAGAAAGAAACAAAGAAAGGAAGGAGGAAGATAAAAAGAAAAAAAATATATGCTAGCCACCAGTTTCGAACCAGGGACCTCCTGGTTATAACTTCAGCCTTTTACCATCAGGCCAGCGGGACTTTTGGTTTCAATACTGGTTTTCATTTTTATATTGTATACCTGTCGAACGAAAATCAGGTCGCAGAATTCCTTTTGGTCCATTTTTGTCCACGTTGTTCGACTTGGGAAGCAAGATTTGCTCATCTACGCGTCAATTGAGCTCGGCTAATCACCCCTATACGTGTCCACACTCAGTTGCGCACCTAATGGGTATAAATACCCCATCAATTCGTCCAAATTCATCATAAATTCACTGATTCTTCACCTCAAAAACCCTAAAACGAACCAGAAGCTTCGTCAATCAAATTCTCTCAAACGGTGAAAGATTTGGATCCGAATTTCTGCAGTCAAGCTTCTCTATGTATGATCTAAAATAACCTCTTTCGGTTTTGGCTAAATCAATCTCTAAGTATGCTTTATAAAACTATGCTAAAATAAGGTTTCTTGAGTTTGTTTTGTCAAAATCGGGTGATCGGGTTGGAATTAGGGTCTGAATTTTTGTAGGAAATCCTAAAATAATGTGTTTTAAGAAAGACCTAAGTTAATTTCAAGTTTTGGAAAGGTTTGGTATTTTATTTAAAAGACGGTCAAAATTAGGGTTTTCACGTCGTTGTTCTGCCCAAATTAAGTAAACGGTGTTGAATTAGGGTTTACTATTTTGAGGAATATTATAATATATAAAAATGAATAAAGCCCTAAGTTTTTACAATTTTATAAATTGTTTTGATATTTATTTAATAAATACGATTAAAATTAGGGTTTTCTAGACGTTGCTTTGCCAAAATGGAACAAACGGGTTAAATCTAGGGATAAACTTTTACAATATATTATAAAATAATATTTTAAGTAAAAGCCCTAATTTTATTTAGTTTTATAAAATATTTTACTATTTATTTGATTATTATTTCAAAATTAGGGTTTTAAATATGATTATTAAATATTAAACAAACCGGAAAGTATTGAAACTTGAGTTTTGGTCTTAGAACATATTTATACATATAATAAGTGTATATGAGTTCAAAAGTGATAAATGAATTAATTATTAAATAAATTACCAAAACCCTAATTTACCAATAAAAGGGTAAAATGGTCTTTAATCAAATAAAACCTAACACTCCTTAAGTTTCTCGTGTCCTTAGAACTATAATCATTATCATTCCCTATATTCATTTAGCATGTTCGTTTCATTAGGATAATCTTCAAATTGTTATCTCTCGCGATTGGTCCTATCTTTCGTTTCCGATCTACTTATCAGGTGAGTAACCACTAAATCCCCCTTTCTTTTAAAATGGGATATGACTCAATATTCAATTCGTATTATCATTACTAATGGTGATTCATTCAAATGATAATACGACTTGTGAGAAATCATAGCTCCATATCTTTAACCTTTTTGGGGTGTAACATGTATCTCTATATTCAAATTGTTTCTCTAAACCACAAACACGATTATATGTTGATTTGATACGTTCTATGTATGTTAAATATGTGTGGATTATTGTGATTGGTTTGATCTAGCACTGTTACTATCTTTATCTCGAAGCATACTCATTAACACACCGAGTCGGGGTAACAATAATAGATCAATTGGTTTGACAGACCATCTGGCATGCTTCGCGTGTAGCACCTTGTGATTGGAAGCCTAGTTGTCTAGGGTTTGATGCGCTCATTCATTGGCTTTAACTCACTACTTGTTTGACTATATATATAAAAATATCTAGTTAGACATATATCGCTGTTATTGAAATTATACTATTATTATTTAAACATGTGTTTACTCACCAACTACTTTTGTAGTTGACACTTTATCTTATACATGTTGCAGGAACCTATACATGAGCTATGTTGTGATCTCGCTAGGATTGCTGGACCTAGATTAAAGACTTTAAATCAGTTTGATATGTATTACGGCATGTTTAATATTTTGTACAATATCTTAAATTGATTAATGAAAAAGGGCATGTTTAAGTATTACAACTTATGTTAGTTGTCATGTGCATTTGGACAATCATCGCGCCCCGACATTTTCCGCCGTCGGTTGGGGTGTGACAGATTGGTATTAGAGCTTTGGCTATAGGGATTTAGGTTATTAGAACCGGTTGACCTAGACTATATGCCTTAGGTGTCCTACATGATTAACTCATGTCTGCATGCCTATTATTATATTATGTCTATAGATGCTGCTTAAACTTGCCTCTCTTAGATCTCACCGTTGCCTTAACACTTGACACACACATGTACACTAATCCCTCCTGGCTTCCTAGCCTCTATCCTTAGTAATGGTGCCTTACGTGCCATTTTAGGAATTTAAAAATCCTGATTTTGAAAATTCCGTCGGAGTTAGGTTCCTAGCAGTAGACATGTAGTAACTGGAAGGGGGAAGGCACCGGTAGCCGGAGATCTATCTAGACAGGCATTGTGTATATAACCTGATCAACCGTGTGGACCGGGATGCCTACCTAGAAGTCTTTGGTGAGAGTGTTGGAACCTATTAGGCCAAAGCATGTCAATTACTGCTACGGATCCCAACTAGCTCTGATTAGTCACGGGTTGTAGTTTCTCACTCGAGAAACGAAGGCCATTCCATTATGTTTTACTAATTCAACATGATTTCTTATCTCCTGATATCTGAATTCAAATGTTTTATAAAATATTCATCATCATGATCTTGAATTGATTATCCCTTGTCCCCTAAACATTTTCCATCAGTATGAATCCAGACGATCAACAAATGACCCGACAAATTTCTCAACAAGTGGCAGCTTTCATCTCTAACGTTTTCCGACAAGCCCTCAACGATAAATTTGGCAACAATGATGCTGCTGTGAATCATGTTTGCCCTTCCAAACACTGTAAGGCGTGTAACTCTATGAAGTGCAGTAGTTCTGAAAACCCTACTAAACTACCTCAATGGTTAGAAGTCATCGAATGTCCCGCTGCCAAAACCAAGAAGAGGAGGAGGAAGGCTAAACATCTTAATGAAACGACCGCACCTACAAAAGCTGCTTTACTAACTACTCAGAAGACTCCCGAAATCGGCCAACCAAGAAACCTTATACTGGAGCCCACCCTCTTTGCAAAACTTGTAACTACCATCACTCGACTCAATCCATTTGTTGGCGTTGTTCCAATTGCGGCATATTTGGTCATCTTATGAATGTATGTCGGCAACCTATTCGAGCTCAACCATTATCCGCTCAGCCTCAGATGGCCCATTCTATGATACCTGCTCAGGCTACTTTTTGTACCTGCTATAACTGTGGTCAACCTGGACACTTTAGAAACGCTTGCCCTCAGCTTACTACTGCTGTTATTCCCAACCCTCCAGCCAACAATGTAGAGCATAGAACCCAACCTCCAATAGTTCAAACTATGGCACCTGCTCCTACTCATATCCCTTCTACTATCCCGATGCATTGTTGTTATCATTATGGAAACCCTAATCACTTTTGAAACATGTGTCCTCATCCAGCCACTATCAGAACTCCTCTCCACAACAATTGTCAACCTCCAAGCAACTGCTGGAACTTTCGACGTTATTGATATCTGAAGGAAGTAATGATGATGATTGAAGATCGTTTGGACTTTGTTAGTACTTGAATAAATCAATTACCCTGTACCAATCGATGTTCATCCTGTATATATATCAGAAAATGAATTTTAAAACTCTTTGCTTGATGTCCTCCTACTTACTCAATCATTTCTTATATTCATTACCCTTAAACCTCTCATTATGATTAATTAGCGGACAAGAAACCTATTACCCTCAATTTCCGTTATCCTTAATTGCAACTCAATCCCTGACAAACATACTCTCGGGAAGATCAAACGTCATCATTGAATTGAGTATCTCAAACATCACGTGGAATTTGTTCCTCGTTTAGATAATCCAGACTTGACTATCCGTTATCCAGTAAATTAGAAACACGTTTCCTTCATCAAACCCGTAACGAATGCGTGGCATCCTTGTTAAAATGTCACTTTATCACAATTCATTCGATCTAGTTCCCCACTTTGAGGAACACCCATTCATTTAAAAGATGATACATCTCGAATGTACATCACCAGTCTGATGGACTCATCACAAAATATCGAAACTCTTATATTAGCAACATCTTCGAAAGAATTCACAGAATCGCCTATCTCCTCAAGGTCAATTCTTGTTATCCCTATAGGGAACAATTGTCCGTTAGTGATTCCTGAACATTCTCAAGACCATGATTTAATCTGGTCTTGACTCTCTTATTAATCTTAATAAAGGAAACATTATGATATCCACTTTGTATTATCATTCGAATGGTGATTCATTCAAATAATGATTTGCAATTTGATATAAAGTGATCAATTCGTGTTATCATTTGAATGGTGATTCATTTAAATGGTATTGGTGTTGAATCACTATCTTTTCCTCAAACGGATTAATCAAGTATCTATGTTAAAAACAACCCTCTCGCATTATCACCGCCTTAAATGGCAATGATTGAATTTGCTCTATATTATAAAGTATCTCTAATTTATCTGGCCAGTCCAAGACTTATACGTACTACACCTAAACACTTGTGTGTGATGCTAGCTTAGCATACATTTGGTTTTGGTCATAGGCATTAATTTTGGGTTTTAGCCAATTTCTAATCCAGATTATTAACAAGACCTCGTGTCTCGTAGGTGAATTGAATGTGGCTTGCTACCCATTTAGCTCACCAGTACTCGACCCGTTCTCTCGTTAAGAAATCTGTTATCCCATTTTATTGTGTGGAATGATGTTTTTGACTTAATGTCAAAATATCAGTTTCAACAATTTAAAAGTAAATCATGTTACCCCCACCACTCTCCTCATATTCCACCGGTCTTTTCCTTGAAGTAGGGGAGACGGTGATAAATCCAATCTATAAATCTGATGGTTACGGACAATCATGTAATCATAATCCATAATTCAATCTCTATCATATCGTTGCAATCTTAAGTTCATTCGTTAGTATATGGAACATGGTGGTTCTCCGTATATTACTAACACATTTTTAAAGTATTACCGATGTGGTGGGTTAGCTGCGGTACAACCTATATATAAGCATCGAAGGTACTTTAAAAATGAATTATGAATCGAACTTAGAACTAACCATTTTTGTTGTTTGTATCAAATTCCCTATCACCATTGATATATTCCTTCCACTTATCTCGAATTTCTCTTCTAATTTCGGGACGAAATTTCCTGAAGTAGGGGAGACTGTAACACCCGTGTCCGACCCATTTACAAAACCCGACCCGAATTTGAACTTGTAACACAAATAGGAGTTTTGATTTAACGATTTTCAAAAGAAATTGTCTAAAATATACAATTAAAATTATGTTCGGGATACTCGATAATCATTTTTGAAAGCAAAATAATAAATTTGCAAAGTTTTAGGTGAAACAATTTGATTAAAACAAAAAATAAAGCAATTTTATGTTTTTACGCGATTTCGGTATTCGATTTATCGTTTACCCGGAATCTCAGGATTTTTATCTCAAAATATATACTTTGGACATTATAATATCATTTTATAAGATTAAAAATCAATTGGTTAAATTTTAGATCAATTTTGTTAATTGAAACGCAAATAAATAAATTTATCATTTTTCGTGCAAATCCGTTAATAACCAGGAGTCACGTAAATTTCAAAAATCATATTTTAATGTTCCTTGGTGTTTTATAAGGTCAATATAAGTCACTCGTAAAATTTTAGAAGTTAACGAGTTGAAACGGGTAGCGAACAATAAAAAATAATAATAATAATAATAATAATAATAATAAATAAAGAAACAAAGAAAGGAAGGGGGAAGATAAAAAGAAAAAAAATATATGCTAGCCACCAGTTTCGAACCAGGGACCTCCTGGTTATAACTTCAGCCTTTTACCATCAGGCCAGCGGGACTTTTGGTTTCAATACTGGTTTTCATTTTTATATTGTATACCTGTCGAACGAAAATCAGGTCGCAGAATTCCTTTTGGTCCGTTTTTGTCCACGTTGTTCAACTTGGGAAGCAAGATTTGCTCATCTACGCGTCAATTGAGCTCGGCTAATCACCCCTATACGTGTCCACACTCAGTTGCGCACCTAATGGGTATAAATACCCCATCAATTCGTCCAAATTCATCACAAATTCACTGATTCTTCACCTCAAAAACCTTAAAACGAACCAGAAGCTTCGTCAATCAAATTCTCTCAAACGGTGAAAGCTTTGGATCCGAATTTCTGCAGTCAAGCTTCTCTAGGTATGTCTAAAATAACCTCTTTCAGTTTTTGCTAAATCGATCTTTAAGTATGCTTTCTAAAACTATGCTAAAATTAGGGTTCTTGAGCTTGTTTTTTCAAAATCGGGTGATCGGGTTGGAATTAGGGTCTGAATTTTTGTAGGAAATCCTAAAATAATGTGTTTTAAGAAAGCCCTAAGTTAATTTCAAGGTTTGGAAAGGTTTGGTATTTTATTTAAAAGACGGTCAAAATTAGGGTTTTCACGTCGTTGTTCTGCCCAAATTAAGTAAACAGTGTTGAATTAGGGTTTACTATTTTGTGGAATATTATAATATATCATAATGAATAAAGCCCTAAGTTTTTACAATTTAAAAATTGTTTTGATATTTATTTAATAAATACGATTAAAATTAGGGTTTTCTAGACGTTGCGTTGCCAAAATGGAACAAACGGGTTAAATCTAGTGATAAACTTTTACAATATATTATAAAATATTATTTTAAGTAAAAGACCTAATTTTATTTAATTTTATAAAATATTTTACTATTTATTTGATAATTATTTCAAAATTAGGGTTTTGAATATGATTATTAAATATTAAACAAACCAGAAAGTATTGAAACTTGACTTTTGGTCTTAGAACATATTTATACATATAATAAGTGCATATGAGTTCAAAAGTGATAAATGAATTAAATATTATATAAATTACCAAAACCCTAATTTACCAATAAAAGGGTAAAATGGTCTTTAATCAAATAAAACATAACACTCCTTAAGTTCCTCGTGTCCTTAGAACTATAATCATTATCATTCCCTATATTCATTTAGCATGTTCATTTCATTAGGATAATCTTCAGATTGTTATCTCTCGCGATTGGTCCTATCTTTCGTTTCCGATCTACTTATCAGGTGAGTTACCACTAAATCCCCCTTTCTTTTAAAATGGGATATGACTCAATATTCAATTCGTATTATCATTACTAATGGTGATTCATTCAAATGATAATACAACTTGTGAGAAATCATAGCTCCATATCTTTAACCTTTTTGGGGTGTAACATGTATCTCTATATTCAAATTGTTTCTCTAAACCACAAACGCGATTATATGTTGATTTGATACGTTCTATGTAAGTTAAATATGTGTGGATTATTGTGATTGGTTTGATCTAGCACTGTTACTATCTTTATCTCGAAGCGTACTCATTAACACACCGAGCCGGGGTAACAATAATAGATCTATTGGTTTGACAGCCCACTTGGCATGCTTCGCGTGTAGCACCTTGTGATTGAAAGCCTAGTTGTCTAGGGTTTGATGCGCTCATTCATTGGCTTTAACTCACTACTTGTTTGACTATATATATGAAAATATTTGGTTAGACATATATCCCTGTTATTGAAATTATACTTATATTATTTAAACATGTGTTTACTCACCAACTACTTTTTTAGTTGACACTTTATCTTATACATGTTGCAGGAACCTATACATGAGCTATGTTGTGATCACGCTAGGATTGCTGGATCTAGATTAAAGACTTTAAATCAGTTTGATATGTATTACGGCATGTTTAATATTCTTGTACAATATCTTAAATTGATTAATGAAAAAGGGCATGTTTAAGTATTACAACTTATGTTAGTTGTCATATGCATCTGGACAATCATCGCGCCCCGACATTTTCCGCCGTCGGTTGGGGTGTGACAACAAGCAGTAGCAGCATATGCAGCATTTGGAGCTGAGTCAGATCGGTACTTTCTATCAGGTAAGTGACATGCCACTATGTTCAACTGCTCTTACTTCATAGTCTCTCACATTGTCTATCATATCCAGATAGTCAGCCTGAGTCAGATTGGTACTTTCTATCAGGTAAGTGACATACGAGGCAAATTCCTGAGGAAAAGAATGCAGGATTTTCCTTATGATATCTCCAGAGTCAGGACGAATTTTCTTGGTAGTCATTTCGGTAATGATTCTGCAGAAGCGGTTGACATGTGTTTCAAACGACTCTCCACTTCTGTAAGCGAAGGTGTTAAAAGCCAACTTCACTTTCTCAAGTCTTCTCTCCTTTGTAGCCGAATTGCCTTCATACTTTTTCTCCAAACCAACCCAGATCTCATGTCCTGAAGTAGCCTCGCGAAATTGATGTAGCAAGTCATTATTCAATGCCATCTTTATACAACCCAATGCACGCATGTCAAGTTTCCTTTGTGCCCTTTCAACAAGAGTTAGCTTATCCAAAGGTTTTGGAATCATCTTCCTATTGTTAGGTGGATCAGCGACAGTAGCAGTAACAGTGCGAGGAGCAACGATTGAAGTCAAAAGATCATAATCAACGTACTCCAGAAATATCACAAACTTCCCTTTCCAGTCATCGAAGTTACTTGCACCCATTAGTTTTGGTGGACGATTGTGAGCTTGCATGACAGGAGCAAACTGATTGCCTTCGGCCATTGGAAGTGAGAAACACGAAAATTTAGCACAAACTTGCTAAATTGACTAATGGTTCGGACGGATTGAACGCTTGGTTCAAAATGCTCAAATGCTTGTAGAATGCTTGAATTCACACAAATCCTACATTCACAAACATAAACAAACATAATTAGTCATTGACAAGTGAGATTTGAGCAAAAAAATTTGAAAAATCAAATTTCCAGACTTAGCCAAAATTTGAACAGCTTGTTCTTAAGTGATTTAAACTTTAAAAATCAATGTTGACAAAATAATTGTTTACGATTACTTTACTCAACTGACACAAACTCCAAAAACCACTCTAAATGACCTAATTTGATGGAATAGTAAGATTATGTGAAGAACACCAAAAACCACCACTTTTAGCCTCTAAAATCTTCAATACTTGATGTTATTGAGAGAGATTAGTGCCAATAGGTTCGGTTTTACTAGTGTGAATCTCGCCATTCATCAATTTTAGCAAAGATTCAACAGATTAACAAATTTGAATTTTTTTTCTCAAGAACAGACTTGTAAAATTGCGTACTGTTCATGGCCAAATCTTAGAAATCCTACTATTTTTCTTGAGTTTTACAGAAATCTGAGTGAACCATTGTGTTTCTTGAGTGATTTCTACCGAGAATCAACTCAAACAACAACCAAATCCATCCAAAATTGACAACTCATATGAGATTTTCTCCATTTTGAGAAAAACTTCAAAAAATAAAGAACATGGCTCTGATACCAATTGTCAGGACCAGATTTGAACAACATGTTCTCATATGATTCATCACACAAGTGCGGAAATCATGTGTGATGGTCGATTCTGGATGAATCTGCATCAATGTTCACCCATTGATGATTACTAAAGCTCAAGAACACACACTAACACCAAGAACACACACACAAAAGCTCTCTTGTAGGATATTCCAGGAGTGCCGTCCCTCAATAGGATTTTCTCAACTATATATATACTACAAGAGAGCATAGGACAAAAAGAATGTTTGACACACACAATCATTACCTAGATTTCAGCAAAATATTCTATCAGCACAGACAAGTTCGCTAGGCATTAGACAAGTTCGCTAAGCAGTAACAAGTTTGCTAACAAGTTCGCTAACAAGTCCGCTAAGGAGTAACAAGTCGCTAACAAGTCCGCTAAACAGAAACAAGCTCGCTAAGCACAAACAAGTTCGCTAACAAGCCCGCCAAGAATGGACAAGTCTGCTAACAAGTTCGCTAAGAGCAAAACAAGTTCGCTAAGTTTAGAAACAAGTCTGCTAAGTAAACAAGTCCACTAGGAACAAATCAAGTACGCTAAGACAAACTTTGAACAAATATGATAAGTGTTAAACAAGTCCGCTAAGTTCAATTCACAGAAGTTCGCTAAGATAAAGAAACAGGTACGCTAGATTCATACAAAAATGTTTCTAAGTATAAGTTCAAAGTCTATTACAAAACAAAGTATCAAAACTAAATAGGACATCAAAAAGGTCTTCACCAGCAATACTCAACGGTGAATAGTTTGTGTTGCCAACAAAATAGGTTCCAACAGATTAGTGTTGTAGGCATGATTAATTATGATTGAACCTTCTCCATTCCCTAGTATGTTAGTATCTTGACTTCATAGGTTTAGTGACTTAGGAGTGTTATCTATTTTCTCTTTATGCTTGTTTGATTATATTTTCTATTCTTACCTTTAAATTGTTCCTGGTCTTTTATTCTTTTGACTCTTTGAGTCATTTTTCAGGTTTGTCTGACCTTGATTTGACCTAAACACTTTTGTTTGTGGTTTTCTTGTGTCATGTCTCTTTTAAAAGATCAAAAAGATTTTTCTTGTTTATTTCTGTTTTTGTGTTAGTCTGTCGTGCCTACAATGTGGAAGATAAACTAAAAACATTGAAAATTTGAAAAAACAACAAAAATAGTATTTATTTTTGTAATTCATTAAGTGCTTTTAAACACATGTCAAATACAAAGAAAAATCAAAATCCTTGGTCTGTGGTCGGATAAAATGTGAGGAACATGATATGATTCTGGTCTTGTAGATCTAACCATAGGATATGATCCAATCGACCGGTAACTCTATCATTTGATGTGTTCGTAGGCTCAACATACTGAGAAGTAAACAAGTCTCTGTGATAACACATTAATTTCATTGAGAAATGTGGACCTTGGGAGTTTAAACAATGGCATATTCTTTAAAGTTGCCCTTCTCATTAGTACTAGTAAGAAAGCTCTAATCACACATCCTCTATTTCTTTAGTATTAAGATGACTTATTTCAAAACCAACACATGAGACTCATCTGCTGAGGAAACTCTGACCTAGAGTCTCATCCATAAATAAAGCTGAGACACATCCGCTGTGAGAAATCACTGACCTTGTGTTCTTACGCTTCATCATTCCATAAAATAAAGTGAGAGGTCATTTGCTGAGGAGACTTTGACCTTGAAGCTCTCACCCCGCCAAAATTCAATCATCTATAGTCATGAAAGAAGGGTTATCATGATTTCATGACTATATCTATGAAATAAGTCACTTAACACTAAAGAAAAAGGGGAAAAATTACTTTTAAAAGTGTGATTGAATCTGAAAAGCTATTTGATGATTGGTAGAATACTGTTAACTTCCAATCTAATAAGGACCCCACAAAATATCTCTCTAATTTGAACAGAAAACATGATAAATACATCACATGAGATAAGTTGAAAATTACCTTGTATGAGCTTAAGTGGATAAACAATACCGACAATCTGACTTAGGGTAATGGACCCGAAAGGTAATTTGAATTATAAGTGTTATTGATCACGTAATTGATAGGTATGATTCTAAACATGTCTGACCACGACCATACAAAAATAGGTGAATTTTCAAAGTCAAAGTGCTTAAATTTCCAAGTTTGATGAAAAATTGACCAACTTGTGCTAAAATCAATCTTTGTATTGGTTTGAAGTTAACCAACTTAAAAGAATATGGATTTTTGAGTTCGGGTGGAAAATTGACTCGACTCGGATGAAATTGAAAATTTTGAGTTCGGGTGGAATTTCTTGACCAATCAAGTCAAATTTAGGTACTAGGTAGGTCATGGTCAAATTTGTTGAAATTAGCAGGTACTTGACTTATCAATACAAAATTTATCTTCCTGGTAGGTTACTGGTAGTAGACATGCTTTTCTTTATAGTTTTGGTTATGTTCAAATTTTTTATTACATTTTTTCCCTTTTGTCATAATTCTGCTCTTAGCGGACTTGTTTATTGCCTTAGCAAACTTCTGTCTGAGGCAAGTCCGCTAAGAATGTTTAACAGGTTTGCCTTTAGCGAACTTGTTTAAAAGACTTGTAATTTTTGAGTTTTTTCTTAAAGTCTGCTAAGAACAAATTGTTCTTAGCGAACTTGATAGTTTTTGTGTCTTTTAAATGGTGAGAAGTCCGCTAAGTTGAACTTGTCCTTAGAGAACTTCTCCCATGTTTTATTTTTTGTTTAAGTGTTTGAGAAGTCCGCTAAGAAGGATTCTTGATGTAGAGAACTTCTCCACTTGCATTATAAGTCTACTGAGGTTAAACTGTTCTTAGCGAACTTGTTTATACCTTAGCGGACTTCTTTTTTACTTAGAAAATTTTTGCATTCACAAGTTCCAGTTTGGCCTTAACGTACTTGTTTTAGCTTAGCGAACTTCTTTGGCCTTAGTGAACTTCCTTAGGCTTAGCGAACTTCTTTAGGCTTAGCGAACTTCTTTTGTGCCTAGCGAACTTCCTAGCCTTAGCATACTTCTTTTAGGCTTAGCGTACTTCTTCGAGGCCTTAGCGAACTTGTTTTAAAAGTCTCCCTTTAGCGAACTTGTCTCATTCTTAGCGGACTTGGAGACAGTTCTTAGCGAACTTGTTTAAAAACTTAGATATTTCTAAGTTCGCTAAACCTAACACTATAAAAGGGAGACTTAGCCACTTTTCTCATTCACCTTTGTCAAAATCATACACCCGCTTCACATACTCTAGAACCGGCGACGAGAAATTCTCACTGTTCAATCGAAATCCCTCAATTCACTCTCGAGTCTGTCACTTTCATTGCATTTAGGGTTGATTCGCTCACTCTTCTTGCATCCACAGGTTCGATTACCCTCAATTTTAGGTTGATTTCGGTTTTGGTGATGTTCATGAGCAGTATGGTGCGATTGTGTATGTTTTAGGATTCTAATGTGATAATTTGTTGATTGAACAAAATCGAATCGATTCTTTCTTGTTCCTAATTCACTTGTGATCAAGATTAAGGTATGTGAATCTAATCTCACGAATTTCACACTTTGAATCCAAAAATTTTATATACTGGGGTTTGGTTGAATGTGGTTGAACATGAAATTCCTTTGAGTGTTACATAACAGTTGGTTACCTTATGTTCTTGTTGATCAGTTTGAACCATAGAGATTGTTTATATTGATAAACTTAGAAGCTGTGACCTCTGTTATTTGGATACTTAGGAATTTTTTATTTAATTGTCAAAATCTTGGAACTTTGGTTAGTTTAGTAGAACTCATTATGGCTGCTGCCATCCTTGTTAGGTTACACAAATCAGATTGTGCATATATGCCTATGAGTCTAATCTTAACAATTTAGAAGTTTCAATTTGTTTTTCTCTCAATGATTGGATTGACCTAATGAATTTCACATAGTGTAGAAGTCATCTAGTCTCCAATTAGAATCTCTTACCCTTAATAGACTATGACTAAATTCATGATACTTGAACTTGGTAAACTGCTACTAACTATTGATTAGCCAAATTATTAATCAAATTGATGGATTAAGGTTAAAGTTTCTAAATCTGGTCCTTAAATTCAATTTGCCTATATTTTTAGTGTTTTTCTATTTTCAGAGTTTAACTTGGCTTGTCTGATCCTGTAACAGAAACTGTTATTGTTGTGATTTGATCAAGACCATTGCATCTCTTATTGTGATCTTGACTCAAATTAGATCCTCAAAGAGGTATGTCGTTCTAGTCTTTTGGCAAATTGAGTCAAACTTAAACTTGGCTACACAGGGGCAAATCCTTCATATTATTTCCGTTATTTGAAGCCTACTTGATGTCTAATATAAATTGCTTGATCTCAGCAGATTATTCTTACCGAGTCAATTGAGAACTCATTGCATCTTAGATTAGATCTTAGTCACCCATAGATCTTCACAAAGGTATGTATTTCTCAATACAAGCATTTATGTTGTTAATCAGGTAGTGCATCACCTTGTTTCATTCTTGTGTGCATATAAGTCTTCCTTTGTGTAAGTAGACATCCAATTGAGCCTAACACTGATGGTTTAGACTGGCTATGATCCACATGGGTCTGAAAACAGTCTATGACTCATGTGAAAGGATCTTGGACTCATTTAACACAAAGTTAGATTTATTTTGTCAATCTTGACCTATCTAAGTTAATTTGACCATCTTGGTGATTTATTGAGAGCATATCTACAAAGGATGTGATTTGTGACACCTCTAAGGTTCATATGAACTATCTTAGGTATTTAAGCTCTGATTGAACACTTATCTGGTCATTTTGACTTTAATAAATCAAAATTGGCATTGAATTGTTTTTATGAGACTTATGTGACTATCTTTGCTTGAATGTGAATTTGGTGACTTGGTTATGTTTTGTTTAATCCATATGTGCTTATACTTGTATGTTAGGATTGAATTTGACATGTAAAGACACCATCTCATCTGTTAAAGCATAAATTGTCATTTTTTTCCTTTAAATGATCAAATTGGAACACTTGACCCATTAGGACCACTTGCATGTTTATAGGTGTTAATTTGACTCTGTTGCTTATAGACAATCCTTGTTGATGTTAATATGAGATTTATACACTTTGTAGTCAACTCTAAGTGTTGTGAATCTGCATGTGAGATCCTGCTGGTCTTAGCGAACTTGATTCAGTCCTTAGCGTACTTCATGCCTGCTTAGCGGACTTGTTTTTTTCCTAGCGAACTTGTTTCCATGCTTAGAGAACTTGTTTTAGTTCCTAGCGTACTTGTTCTCTCTTTAGTGAACTTAATGAGTTCTAGCGGACTTGTTCTTCTGCTTAGTGGATTTTGAGTCAATTCATCATATCTATAGATCAGTATTTGTATTTCTGACATACTAGGATCGTTCTGATAGTTTGACAAGTTAGTGTTACACTCATTACATGCATAAAATTGGCATTTTAGATAGGATAGACATGTTATATCCTAACTTCCTTGTCCTACACCTAAAAGTGTTGATTTCAACTTAGTTGTTCGTTGTCCTAATCTTAAGACATCAAATTAAGGAGTTCACAAGCTCGGGTGGAGCCAAGTCACAATGTGACTTTCCCTGAACTAACTTGACAAACTGGGATCTCAAAACCTCACAGTATGCTATTTAAACTTAAATTCAATTGGTTTTTGATCCCAGATTGCCAAAACCTCCTATATTTGATGTCTCTGACTGTTGTTGAGACTCAGTAGTAGAATTTTCAATAATTCCTCTTTGACCCACCAACAAGTTAAAATCTGGTTGGTTCAATCTAAGTTTTGGGTCATTTACAGTTTTTATGCAATACTTTCATTTAAGTCAAAATTTTTGGAGATTTAGATCTGGCTCCTTATTTTCTAGATTTTAAATGTTACACACACAAATTATTTACTTCCTATGATACTTACCTTTGTTAATCATGATATTCCGGTTGCATGTGATCATTTTTTAGTATATGCACTATGTGAGTTGGTTTATGTCATTGATTCTAATATGAAAAGCTCTATCACTATCACGAGTCCAGTGTGACACGACATTCATCTAGTGTCAACTTGGATATAATCCTTCAATTCTATATGTGTAGATGCCTCCCAGATAAGCTGTTGAAGCTTTAGAGTTTGGTCATTTGCATAACAGAAGGTGCGTGTTTAACAAGAACTGGGAAGGTGCTGATGAGGAGGCAATTGACTTACTGCAACAATCAAGATGGGAAACAGCTATGCAGATCAATCCTGACATCTATAAGGGCATTATTGAAGCATTCTGGAGCACTGCTTAACTTGTAGAGCTTGATGATGGTTCAGATATTATAAGGTCCAGGATCCAGAACATTGATGTTGAGATCACTGAGGAAAAGATCAGAACGGTCCTGAACTTACAAGATGCTGACAAGGCCAAGACTTTCACAAAGACTCAATGGCAGTCAACAATCACAAGAATGGGATATTCTGGTGTCTTTCTCCCAGATTCAGCAACAAAATTCACAAGACCTTATTCCCGATCAACTGGAGGTTCATAATCAGCTTCTTCATTTCTGCCTTCGGACACAGAAAGGCGGCTCCCAACGATTTTGTTGAAGAAACTGCATGTGGTCTACATGGGTTTGTCACAGGTGAGGGGTTCAATCTTTCACATCAACTCCTCAAATGGATGATTGCTAATTTGCATCCCAGTGGAAGAGCAAAGAAGTTCCTGATGTACCCCTGGTTCATCCAGGCTATCTTGGATCATTATTACCCAACCTTGATCAAGCAAGGAGAAACCATCTCTACAAGTTCAATGAACACTGGCTCATACAGCAAGTACCATAAAGTTAACTATCAAGGGAATGTTGTACCTTTCTTTCCCGAGATGATTGCTCGGATTACTCTCACTGATGCTGAAGGATATATCCAAATGGGTGAAGCAGCTGTTGAAGCTCAAATAGAACATAATGAGGCTGATCAAGTCCACACTGAGTTGGATTTAAATGCACCTGCTACTGCTGCTTCTGATGCTGTTGAAGACCCTGGGAATCTCCAGGGTACAAGTGCTGAAGCTTTTGAACCTACTGAACGCTCCTCAAGTCCTATGCTGGTGGATCTATCTGAAGAAGGAGAAGGGGATGACAATGATGAGGATGAAGGGTCTGACTCCTCAGATTCTGATGACAGTCCCACACCACCTGAGGGCATTCATCCTCGGAAAAGACAAAGGACTGGAGACTATTTCAGGGCCTCTACAGCTACGACACCACAATCATCCTCTGATAAAAGCTATAATCCATCACGGGATGAACATGATGATGAGGAGGATTCAGTGTCTCTCAATGAGGACGATCTTAAATATAACCTTGAAGATGAGACTGATAGTCCTCCCGAGTATCCTCCTAAGACTACTTTACAAACTCTGACAAAAACTGGCGGGAGTAGTTATAAATCCCCTGAGTTCTTTGATGTGTTGCAAACACATCTCATTTCCGGGGTTATTTCTTTATATAATTAAGTCAATTTGAGTTGGTTTCTATTTGTTTTAGTTGTTTTTAGTTAAGTTTGAGTCTTTGGGTCCTTTTTATATTTTTTTATGTAAGTTTTCCAGTTTTGTGAATTGTCGAGGCCAAGAAAGAAGTTAACAAGAAAAGAAGGAGAAGTGCTGAACAAGCAGTCCCAGGCGTATCGCCTGGGACTCGATGATTGGAAGGCGATACGCGCGGAAAGATCAAGTCAACAGAGCTTTAAGTCAGTTTGACCGACTAAATTGTCGCGACATATGCTATAGGCGTATCGCCTAGAAAGGACACACCTCCAAGCGATACGCTTGGAGGTCTAAAACCCGCAGAAAGAGGTTTCGCGATATAAAGTCGATTTTTAGGGTTATGTTTCGGCATTCTTCGACTTCCAGACGACAGAGGAGCGGTCTGAGATGATTTTCAGAGCCAAGGAAGGTTACGATTCAAGGGGAAAGGCTGAAGATCAAGCATTCGACTTCGGTTACATGTCGGGTTTTTCGTCTAACCTTTTGTCTTGTGATTAATTGCTACGTCTAGTCATGATTTCTGTTAAAGATTCAGTTTTTATCTGTGTTCTTGACTGGATTATGTTTCTAGGCTAAACTTTTAGAGCCACCTAGACTCATTATGATGATTTTGACCTATTGATGGTTTTTATTCGGTTATGACTTATTGATTGATGTTGATGATCTTTTCAATTCTAGTAATTTTCTATAATGATGCATATGAGTACTTGATTTCGGTTTCTAGTTGTTAATTGATCCTTGCTTTGCTTGTGGATGTCTTCCGGTTTGGGTAAAGTAGTTATCTTGTAGGTTATGCTTGCAATTTGATGTGATTGCTTAAATGTGGTCATAGGGTTAGTTGATAATTGGTTATTTAAATCTTGTGTGCTGCTAGCTAAATAGACTTAAAAGGTTGATAGCTATTGGGTAATCGGGTTGGATAATTGTCTAGGATCGGATTGTCTCAAAAGGAAATTCCCTAGATTAGTTTTCTATCTTGTTATTCCAAATCATTATAGTTAGTTATTGGTAGCTCCTGCTAGCTTAAGGTACCCGAGATTAGGTTCGGAGGTGGTTAGATTTAGTTGAAGTAGGAAGTACCCATAAGGTGAACTCTTGTCCGAGCGTAGGATCATCTGCTAGGAAGGACTTAAAAGGTGAACTAGCCACCATCAGATTAGTCATGACCGATTGAAGTTGTCATTAGTGATTAGGATTCCGAGTCTAGGTGGTATCTCTCCCTATTTCTGAAGGTTGTCTTTAGGCTTTCTGGTTCTCGTTTGTTGGTTGCGTTATTAGTTAAGTTAGTTAAATCTTAACTCAATTCAAAAACCCAAATTACTCAGTATTTCCATTTTCTAGGTCTAGGTTAAGTCTTGTCTATAGAGTGTCCTAGGTTCGATATTCCGGTCTTGCCTTAGTTTTACTATAATCCGACAGGTTCACTGTCTTAGGGTTCTTTTCGGTTTAGGTTATTTCGGTAAAATTAGGTGTGTCTTAGGTATAAGTTTAGGTCTATTTTATTGGTGTTTTTAGTGTCGTTCCGAGCACATCAAGTTTTTGGTGCCGTTGCCGGGGAGACTTGGCAATAGCAAGATTAACTTAGGTCGTCGTTAGAAAATTTTGAGTCTTTTCGGTTTTTCCCGTCTCTAGAGTCTTAGGATTTCCGTTCTTGAGTCTAGAGTTTTAGATTTAATTTTTCTTTTAGTTTATTTGAGTCGTTTCCCCATTTTATGCCACACACCCGTTCACGAGGTCCTCCTGAGCTCTCACCACTTTCTGATCCCGACGCGGATATTCGTGAACGGTTTCGCCTTCTTCGCACGGAGCTAGAGGCTTTTATCATTTCCACCGCTCATTCCAAACCATCCTCTTCCGCACAAACCGCACGCGACACCAAACCCATTCCATTCCCCAATCTTTCATCCATGGTGGCACGTCGCACCGTCCACGAGCAGGCCAGCGCCGGAGTCACCGAGGCCCGGTTTGCTATCGCTCAGCCTGATATTTCCAACACCGCAAATTGGCAAGTTCCGTCCCACGTCATCAACGCTTTGACGCATTCCATTCAGTTTCATGGACTTGAGGACGAAGATGCACCGACGCATATCTCGCGCTTCACTCGAATTTGCAATACGTTCGGACTCACGGGAGTCGCGAACGAAATTATTTATCTGCGTCTGTTCCCATTCTCCCTTACGTCTCGAGCCGCCGAGTGGCTTGAGACGCTTCCGCCAAATTCGATCGCCACCTGGGACGATCTGACTGCCAAATTCCTGAAAAGATATCATCCTCCAGCCAAGGCTGCGCGTACTCGGGAGGAAATCCACAGCTTTCGCATGGATCCCGACGAGCCTTATTCTGTAGCTTACGAGCGATTCAACACTCTTCTGAGCAAATGTCCGCAACACGGGTTGACAGACTGGGCGATCATAGAGAAGTTCTACAATGGACTTCCTTATTCTGTTCAGAAGGAGTTTAACATTTCGGCTGGAGGACATATGATGGAGAAGCTCACTGTTGACGAATGCAAATCACTTTTCGAGAGCTTCGCACTTGCTGAACAGCAGGCACCCGGAGGTCGGCGAGCCACCTTGGCCCCGATTAGATCACTCACACCATCTACATCTACCCGGGGTGTCAATCACATTGGCTCAGAAACCATGCCACCTAGGGAGTTAGAGAATATTTATAGGGCTTTAGAAGAAATCAAACTCCATATTAAAGCCAAATGTGAGTTGTGTAGAGGCGCTCATGACACCCGAGACTGCCCGCTTGCTCCCGCTGAGCAAGTGGATTACATTGGAAACCGAAACCAGTTCGGTAATTCTTTCCAGTCTGGGTGGAGGAGTGGCCAGAATTCAGGATGGCGAGAGGGAGGTAACCCACCTGGTTTTCCACCGAGGAATAACTATGGTGGAGGAGATGACGGGGCTGATTTTAAGGAGATCAGAGAGCTTATTGCTAACCAGACCCAGATCCTGCAGCACATTGTGGCGAGAGATGAAGGAACGCAGAAGAAGCTAGCTGAGCATGACACGTTACTGAGAAATCAACAAGCTTCGTTCCTGGATTTGCAGAGGTCGGTGGGAGATATCGCGAAGCAACTGAAGGAACTTAATTCCCGTGGGGGTCAATTTTCTGGTAGTACTTACAAGGATCCCAATGCAAATGTCAATGCCATCACTACTAGGAGCGGGAGAGTCGTTCAGAGTCCATCACCGGCGGTTGTTGAAGAGGAGCCGGTTGATGAGGAGATTGTGCTAGAGACGCCTGACGGGAGGGTGCATGAGAGCGTGACGCCAGCAAGTACCACACCAAACATAGAGGCTGAAGGAGTGAAGAGATCATCGGTTGGAGAGAAGCCGCTGAAGTGGGAGGCGGTGAGAGAGAAGAAAAGAGTTCGTTTTGCGCCTCAACTGATCACGGCCGATGATTTGAAGCAGGTGCCTTATCCTGAGAGGTTGATTCAACAGAAGAATGCGCGTGAGTACAGTCAGTTTTTAGAGCTTCTTAAGCAACTTAGGGTTACACTACCTTTCACTGATGTTATAAAACAAATGCCTAAGTATGCTAAATTTTTAAAAGACATGTTAACAAATAAAAAGAAGATTGAATCTTTATCTGATGTTACTCTTGATGCTAATTGTTCTGCTGTAGTTCAAAATAAATTGCCTGAGAAATTGACTGATCCTGGTACCTTTACAATTCCTTGCTCTTTTGGTGATTCGTCTGTTACTTGTGCTTTAGCTGATCTAGGTGCCTCTATTAATGTTATGCCATATTCTGTTTTCATGCACCTAGGATTAGGCGAGTTAGAACCGACTAGGATGACGATCTCTTTAGCAGATAGGTCGGTTGTTAGACCCAAAGGAATAGTGGAAAATGTGCTTGTTCAAGTTGATAAATTTTTGTTCCCTATAGACTTTGTGGTAGTTGACAGTGCATATGATGCTAGTTTCCCTTTGATTTTAGGTAGGCCCTTCCTTAGGACCGCCCGGGCCTTAGTTGATGTTTTTGCGGGCACCATCACTTTGAGGGTTGAGGATGAGTCGGTTGAGTTTAAGGTTGGTAGGTCGAGTGACAAGAACAATGAGTCCGTGTACTTTCTAGGATCTTTCATGTCTATGGTGGATAGTTGTGTCAGTTATGTCACAGGTGAGGATTTGGTAGTTGGGAATAGGTTGGAGGGTGAACGAGTAGTTGAGGATAAGTGTGGGGAAGATCCCGGGGGGTTAGATGAGTTAATTGATAAGAATGAGCAGTTTGACCCGTTAGTAGAATCCGGAGAGGAATTAGTGGTTGGAGAATGTTTGGTAGATGAGAGTGGTTGTAGAAGAGCCACACTTGGTGACATAGGTGAGTTTAATGATAGGAGTGTGCCTAATCCAAGTGTGGGGAGGTTAGTTGAGGTTGTTAGTGAAAATGACCCGGAGTTGAGTTTTCTAGAAAAAGTTAAGTTTCTTTCGGGTAGATACAAACATTGGAAGGTTAAGATGTTGTTGAGAGGAGTAAAGTTGGTTGCTTTACGGGTTTGGAAGTTAGTAGGAAGTTGGTTAGAGGAAAACCGGGTGCAAACCGGTAGTTTTGTGACTAGAGATGTGAAATCGAAGCGTCCGGATGGTTTGGTAGGTTGTGTTTCAGATTAGTGCTAATTGATGCAGTGCCCGGTTGTATAATATTGTATTTGTGTCTTTTAATTTCTGCAATTTTTAGTTTTTCGTGCATATTGCGTCTTTTGGGTTTTGTGTTTTTGGTGTTCGTAGGTAATTCTGGAGATTTGGAAATTGGCAAATGTGAGTTGTGCAGGTCAAAAGTGCCGGTTGCTGGAAAAAATTCGACTATGAGACCTGGAGGGACAAGGAAAAAGAGATAGAAAATTTTTGGGGTCAAATTCCAAAAATTCTCTGGAAATCACGCTCCAAGCGTATCGCCTTGAGGTTGGTAGGTTATAGGCGATACGCTTGCATCTTGAAGCGGGGCCGGTTGTATGCAGTTCCAGGCGTATCGCCTGGGAAATGCATGGATGTAGGCGATACGCCTAGAGGAGGTAAGTCAGAAAAATTTTCAATTTTCAATTTTTATTATTTCTGGTTACCGAGTTTGTGGTGGTCCGTTTGCGGTCGATGTGCTGAGTCTCTGGAGTTTTAGGTGAACACGTTTCAACTTATCTTGCTTTATTTTTAGTTTTGTTTATTTTTCTTTTTCGTGCTTTTATTTTCTGCTTTATTTTTATTTCCATTCCACATTGAGGGCAATGTGTAATTCAAGTGTGGGGATGGGATACTTTCGTATTGAGTCTTTAGAAATGTTAAAAATTTGAAAAAAAAAATTGAAAAATTGTTCAAAAATGTCCAAGATTTTGGCTGCAACATAATGGAAAATGATAGGAAACCGGGAATAGATTGTCTAATGTTGTGCTTAAATGTTAAATAATAAATAATTGGGAAATGTGGTCAAGTATGGTTGAATGGAAAACATTACTAGTCTATGATGTGTCTGTAGGCCCAGCTGATCTAGGAGTAGCTTAAATAGCCTGTGTGTTTATTGTTGTATAAATATGCTAATCAGTCTGCTAGTGGGTTCCCATTTTAGGAGTAATAGGGATTCTGAATCTGATGATTAGGAAGGAAGAGACCGCTTTAGGCTAGATACTCTTATGTCCTTAGAATTTCAGATGAGCATAGTAGTTAATAAATGGGTTAATGCAATTAGAGTGAAGGGGCAAAATACTCATGTACGAACTAAGGATAATATCCCGTGGTAAGTACCTCTGATGATGTTCTGGATCTCGCGGGCAAAATACTCACGTATGATTTCGGGGGTAAGACCTTGTGAAAAAATACCTCTGATGATGTCCGTTGGTAAGTTAGGTAAAAGTAACCAATTAAAAAAAAAAGAAAAAAAGAAAAAAAAAATTAAAAAAATGAAAAAATGAAAAAAATGATAAAGTAGTGAATAAATGCTCATAAGTTGCATATAAATAAATAGTTATTCTTTGGACATCTTAGTATCTGGTTTAAGGGGGGTTGGAGAAAATACATAAATTTAAATCATTATACCCTTTGCTTTGACTGAATATGATTCGGTAATAGGTTGAACTTGAGCTTTCTTTAGTGGGACCCATATGCGACTGAACTTATATCTGGTAATCTCATAAACACACGGGGGCGAAAGAAAAGGTTGGTGGTTGGGTTTAATCGGATAGAAATATCGGAAATTGTAGTTAGTGTGTTAGTACGTTATGGAATGTGGAATTGATTGGTGGATGTTAAATTTAATTGTTAGAAGTTTAGAAGTCAAATTCCTGGTTATGATTCCATTGCAGTATTTTTCGAGGATGAAAAAAGAGTCAGTGTGGGGATGTTTGATGTGTTGCAAAAACATCTCATTTCCGGGGTCTTTTCTTTATATAATTAAGTCAATTTGAGTTGGTTTCTATTTGTTTTAGTTGTTTTTAGTTAAGTTTGAGTCTTTGGGTCCTTTTTATATTTTTTATGTAAGTTTTGCAGTTTTGTGAATTGCCGAGGCCAAGAAAGAAGTTAACAAGAAAAGAAGGAGAAGTGCTGAACAAGCAGTCCCAGGCGTATCGCCTGGGACTCGATGATTGGAAGGTGATACGCGCGGAAAGATCAAGTCAACGGAGCTTTAAGTCGGTTTGACCGACTAAATTGTCGCGACATATGCTGTAGGCGTATCGCCTAGAAAGGACACACCTCCAAGCGATACGCTTGGAGGTCTAAAACCCGCAGAAAGAGGTTTCGCGATATAAAGTCGATTTTTAGGGTTACGTTTCGGCATTCTTCGACTTCCAGACGACAGAGGAGCGGTCTGAGACGATTTTCAGAGCCAAGGAAGGTTACGATTCAAGGGGAAAGGCTGAAGATCAAGCATTCGACTTCGGTTACGTGTCGGGTTTTTCGTCTAACCTTTTGTCTTGTGATTAATTGCTACGTCTAGTCATGATTTCTGTTAAAGATTCAGTTTTTATTTGTGTTCTTGACTGGATTATGTTTCTAGGCTAAACTTTTAGAGCCACCTAGACTCATTATGATGATTTTGACCTATTGATGGTTTTTATTCGGTTAGGACTTATTGATTGATGTTGATGATCTTTTTAATTCCAGTAATTTTCTATAATGATGCATATGAGTACTTGATTTCGGTTTCTAGTTGTTAATTGATCCTTGCTTTGCTTGCGGATGTCTTCCGGTTTGGGTAAAGTAGTTATCTTGTAGGTTATGCTTGCAATTTGATGTGATTGCTTAAATGTGGTCATAGGGTTAGTTGATAATTGGTTATTTAAATCTTGTGTGCTGCTAGCAAAATAGACTTAAAAGGGTGATAGCTATTGGGTAATCGGGTTGGATAATTGTCTAGGATCGGATTGTCTCAAAAGGAAATTCCCTAGATTAGTTTTCTATCTTGTTATTCCAAATCATTATAGTTAGTTATTGGTAGCTCCTGCTAGCTTAAGGTACCCGAGATTAGGTTCGGAGGTGGTTAGGTTTAGTTGAAGTAGGAAGTACCCATAAGGTGAACTCTTGTCCGAGCGTAGGATCATCTGCTAGGAAGGACTTAAAAGGTGAACTAGCCACCATCAGATTAGTCATGACCGATTGAAGTTGTCATTAGTGATTAGGATTCCGAGTCTAGGTGGTGTCTCTCCCTATTTCTGAAGGTTGTCTTTAGGCTTTCTAGTTCTCGTTTGTTGGTTGCGTTATTAGTTAAGTTAGTTAAATCTTAACTCAATTCAAAAACCCAAATTACTCAGTATTTCCATTTTCTAGGTCTAGGTTAAGTCTTGTCTATAGAGTGTCCTAGGTTCGATATTCCGGTCTTGCCTTAGCTTTACTATAATTCGACAGGTTCACTGCCTTAGGGTTCGGTTCGGTTTAGGTTATTTCGGTAAAATTAGGTGTGTCTTAGGTCTAAGTTTAGGTCTATTTTATTAGTGTTTTTAGTGTCGTTCCGAGCACATCATTCTTCATCAGAGCTGAGAGAAGCAAGTCATGTACTGAAAAAATCAAAGTCGTAAGGAAGCCCGGTACACATGATGGTTATGAATTGGTGAGTACATCTGGCACTCCATTGGACACAGCCTTAGCTGCAGCAACTATCTCTCCATCTTCTGCTGAACAATTTGAAGGAATAGACATGGATATGAGACCACTGGAGCAGCTAGCTGAAGCTGTTGTCACCACCACTGACATTACTAGAATTGTTGCTACCAGCCCATCAGATTCAGAATCTGAAAAGGTGATGGAACTTCAGGCTGAAATTGTCAACCTTCAGAGTCAGAATGACCATCTAAACTGTTCACTGCAAGTGGCAAATCAAAAGATTAATGATCAATCACAAGTCATTGTTGAACAAGCTGCTGAAATTCAAAGACTCAAGGATTTGTTAGCCAAATCAAGTGAAGCCAAACAATTAAGTGACAAACCAGATGATGATACCGGTGATAAAGAAACTGAAATGCCAGAAAACCAACCCGAATCTGATCAAAGAAGTGAAAGAGGGAATACTCAAGACCCCATATCTTCTACTACCATTCCTGCTAGTAAAGACTCTACTGGTGTTCAAGACACCTCAAGCCCATTGCATGACAACGATTTTGAAATCGATGATGACACTGTCATAGAAGGAGATGATCTTAACTTCTCTGATGAGACTCTAGACTCGATCAAAAGGCTTGCACCTGTGCCTGAAAACCTAAAACTTCCAAGGTTTGTACATGCATCCAAGGTTCTTGCTATTGAGGGTTCAATAAGTGCTGACTCTGAAGCTGAACATGACAAATCTCTTTAACTTTCTATCATTCCCACCGTTCATGCTGATTTTCCTACCTCCTCTGCCATGGTTCCCGTGACCGAAGGTAACCGTCATTTATACGTCGACCCAGCCTTCTTGGACTTTGAGATGTCCAATTTTAGGGAATACTATGCCGAGAATCTATACTCAAGAAGAAACTCATGCGGTATTCTCATTGAGATACTTGAGGATGGTAATGAAGCAGCTTATGAAGAACATCCGTACTTTGTAGACTTTGGAGACGAAAGCGACGTGAATGAGCTAGGTCAAAGAATGAACGTGCTCATGAACGAAGCCAATCCTCTGAACTACATCGATTTGTATACGATCGATAGTGAGGATGATGAACACGAGAAACCTCCTTGTCCTACTCCAATCCAAGTAAAGATGGAAGTAGACGAAGAGTATGTGAGTGTGCCTCTTTCGATCGTCATGTCTACAGCGGAAACTCTTGCCTTGGACATCAACCCATATGTTCTAGGTCTTATTCCAACTGATGCTAAAATCATCAATCTTGACACAAGTGTTGGTCAAGAAACTGAAAGTCAAACTGATCCTGGTGTATCTGCTGAGCAAGATCTCCGAAATCAGATCTTTGAAGCTTCTTTCATACACTTCTCCTCTGACTCTGATAAGGAGGAAGTTGATCCCAAGGAATCAGCAGCTCCAGAACCTGCTGTCATAGAGCAACCCGGTCCTTCTGATAAGGATAAGGGAAAAAGAATATTGACACCTGAAGAGATAGCAGATGAGCATCTGAAAAGGGAAGCTGAGAAAGAGAGGTCTCGTCGAGCGCTTATTGAAGAGACACACAGTGAACAAAACCGACCGCTTGAGGAGAAGGCCGAAGCACATAAAAGATATGAATCAGGTCATCCTCCTGCTGTTATATATGGGAAGGGCTCGAGTACTTTACCTGAACGTTCTGCGTCAACAAGAACAGATGAACCAAGGATCCGCATAGTCACAAATTTGGAGGGCACCGATGTGGATGAGGAAGACACCTCTGAAATAGCTCACATGGTTAGATCTCTAATGAGTGACAACTTCTCCTTAGAATATCTGATGACTCTTACAGACATTGAGTTGACCAAGCTGTATACTGACGAGGAAAGGTTGAATTCACACCTTCTGCGAAATCAAAATGTTGAAGCTGAAACTGATCCCTTGGTAGATATCTTTGCTGACACCACCAAAACTGTTGAATTCCTTCCTATCCGAGATCATCTTTCAGATCTTATTCTTGACATAAGCAACACATATATTCCGCCACCCGAGAACTCATCTGATGAAGCTCCTGATTCTGAAGAATATATCAAAGCCACTACCAACAGGATGACTTTTGACGCATTCCGCAACTATTGTAGATTCAAGAATATTGATAAGAAGGCTTACAACAAAAAGAAACTTAAAGGTCTACGAGAGTTTGTGGAAGAGTATCGAAAGATAGAACGTCTGGCAAAGCTTGAACAGATCAGACTCAGAGAGCAAGAACGGGGTGAGGCACTCAAGAGGAAAGACAATCCTCCCATCTATGATCAATAGGAAAAGATGGCACCAAACCTAAAGGCTATGCAACAATTTGCTGCAAAAAATCTAAGGAAGATGCCAAGCAACCCAAAGGTCAATCATGGGATGAAAATCTTAGGATGGAAGTATGATGAGGCTTTTGATGCATTCCTAATAAAAAGGCGGAACAGATATGTTCAAATCTTCGGAGATTTCAAAGCTCTTCTCAGCTTGTTCTCTTGGGAGCTCAAACAACTGAAGTACCTAGATTTGGTAAATCACTCTAACCATCAAAAGGGTATACGAGCTGCTGTTTTAATCAAATCTGCTTATGAGGACAAGAAGTTCAATCAAAATCCTGAAGAAGAGAGAAAAGCTCAGACAGCTGAAGAGAAAAGACGTCTCCGTGCCCCTCATCGCGGAATGTTCAAAGATATTGGGAAGGAGGTGAAGACAAAGACTATCCCAGGGAATCAGAAACATGCTCCAATAATCAGCTGGTACTACAATGGAAAGACACATGAATTAGTGATTGAAAGAGTCGGTGCTGAGTCAATCAGAATCTTTGCAGCGATAGAACTCAGACTGCTCTCTAGATCCTATTTGAAGCTGATGTACTATGAGAAGATGCGGACCATCCCTGTTCAACTGAGACCCTATGAATGCTATGATGCCAACTATTTTTTAATGTTCTTAAATTGGTGGTGTACAAGGCTTGCAGGTATGGTTAAACTCACACTTAACGCAGAACTCCTAAGAACAGCAAACTGCTGGTTGATAGAAGAGCATGGATCGAGTGTCATCCTAGATAAGGCAAGAAGATTGGTCGAGCTGAACAACTATAATGACCTGAAAAAGCTTGTCTGGCAAGATCTCTGGAGGCTGTACGATATGGGAATTAAAGTATTTTCTGACAAAGACAAAGAGGCAGCTAGAGAGAACTGGAGATTCCTGCTCAAGCTACTCGGTCAAGTTGCTTAAGTTCAAAGGTTTGCATTACCAACAAGGGTGGAAATTGTAGGAACCTATTTTGTTGGCAATACAAACTATTCACCGTTGAGTATTGCTGGTGAAGACCTTTTTGATGTCCTATCTAGATTTGATACTTTATTTTGTAATTGACTTTGAATTTGTACTTAGAAACATTTTGATTATGAATCTAGCGTACTTGATTTTCCTCTTAACGGACTTCTGATTAATTGAACTTAGCGGACTTGTTTAACACTTAGCGTACTTGTTCAATGTTTGTTTGAGTGTACTTAATTTGTTCCTAGCGGACTTGTTTACTTAGCAGACTTGTTCCTAATCTTAGCGAACTTGATTTGCTCTTAGCGAACTTGTTAGCAGACTTGTCTATGTTTAGCGAACTTGTTAACGAACTTGTCTATACTTAGCGAACTTGTTAGCGAACTTGTTAATGCTTAGAGGACTTGTTAGCGAACTTGTTTATGCTTAGCGGACTTGTTAGCGAACTTGTTTATTCTTAGCGAACTTGTATTCCGCTTAGCGAACTTGTCTGTGCTGATGGAATATTTTTCTGAATTCTAGGTAATGATTGTGTGTGTCAAACATTCTTTTTGTCCTATGCTCTCTTGTAGTATATATATAGTTGAGAAAAACCCTATTGAGGGACGACACTCCTGGATTATTCTTCAAGAGAGCATTTGTATGTGTGTTCTTGGTGTTAGTGTGTGTTCTTGAGCTTTAGGAATCATCAATGGGTGAGCATTGATGCAGATTCATCTAGAATCGACCATCACACATGATTTCCGCACTTGTGTGATGAATCATATTAGAACATGTTGCTCAAATCAGGTCCTGACAATATTTCGGTTATAACGATGGATGTCCCCAATCTGTGTGGTTCAGAATCTGCAGCGGTCCCTATTACTCTCGGGACTGTAACATATTAGTGAGAACGCCTACGTTCTTGCGAGTAGATGATATACCACCAGAGGAAGGTCCAAGTCATTTTTTTCATTCTTCTCCATCACCACAACTTTTAGAGCATAATTCTATGCTGCAATGTGTCTCGTGTATTGTATCTAGATCAGAGCATGTTAGTGAGTCTTAGTATCAACTTATCAAGGGCAGTGTACCAATTGGTATGTTGATGGTACGCTGTAGCATACCAATTGGTACGCTGGTTGGTATGATGGGTAGTAAGTTCCTCACTATAAATACTTGACTTGTAGAATGTGTTAAGAACTTCTGTCATTCTACTCATTCTGTGTGTGTGTGTGTTCTAAAAAGAGAAACCAGAGAGTCTTCATTGTAATCTTCAAGTGATTCAATAAGAAAACTCTTATCTACCTTCTCATGTTCACTAGATCGACTGATTCTGTCAGCAGTAAGATCGTATCACGCTCTTACAAGTGGTATCAGAGCAATTCCAGGTTGTTCTGCTGATTTGAAATGATCATTTTTGGATTTCTAGTGAGAGAAAGTTGGATTTTTTTTAGTTTTCATCAATTTTCTTCAATTTCGAGTGTTTCTGATGTCAAACTTGATTTTAAAACATTCCTAGTGTGTTTTCGTTGACTACTTATACAAATTACAGTCCAAAATCTCAAAAATTAGTCGAAAATGTGTTGGTACACCGGTTGAATGTGTTGGTACGCTGGATGAACTTGTTGGTACGCTGATTAGTGCGTTCATTGGTACACAAGGCAATCTTCAACATTGGTCCGTAGCAGTTACGCTGTACCAAGTTTGGTCTGTTACTGTTCACTGGTACGCCACTATATGTATATATAAAATATTGCATTATTTTGTGACACCATTATTTAGCATTTGAAGCTTTTAAATTTATAAAACCTGATTTACTAGCAACTAATATTTCACCACATTCACGGGCAAATGCACCCATCATGGGCAGTATAGTAGTGGTAAGTTGAATCAGGTTGAACAAAGACACAAAGGAAAATGAGGGTTTTTGATACTTCATCGTTGTTGACGTCTAACCTGAGCATTCTTCAAGTGAAGATGTTAGTAAAATATGTATAAATAGTAAAATAAAATATCTATTCTAAAAAGGCGTGTCTTGATCAACTTGGTCGCAGATGATATCATTTGGGAGACTTATCAGTGGTATAGTTGGTACCCTGGGTTTTATATCTTTTCCTTAAGATTGATTATTGGCAGAAAGTTGACCACCTTTCGGCCCACCTGGTCAACCACCATCCAACTGCTAATCGTCTGCGAGGAGTACGAATGCCGAGGAAAGGTACTGTCAGTAATAAAATGAAGTGGTCTAACGCCACTTAGTCGTAGGGCTCCTTGGTCAGGCAACTGTTTCGCTCGACACGCCGACATGGGGTGTGTGATGCAGACTGCTACAGAGGCACGGGGTGGACTTCGTTGTTTTGGGCACGGGTCGCGCCTTGTGGGGCACGGGGCGTGCTACGCTTCAGAAATCTAGAAGTTGTTTCTTTTGTTATATTTTCTTAGCATTTTCTGTTCCTTCTGTGATTTCGGCTTGGTAAAACCTGAAAAACTACAAAGAATACAAAAACGCTATTTCTTTGTGATAGTTAGTCATATTTTACTTAACAAGCTGGGGGAAATTGGTTATAAGCATGTATACGTTTAAGGCATCTCAAATATCCCCACACTTAAGCTTTTGCTTACCCTCAAGCAATCTTAGAAAATAGCCTCCATTCGCCGTTCTGATTTCTGCCTTCTACCTGTTTGTGGACCAATCACTTAACTAAAACCTATCCTCCAACTACCATGATTTTTATCCGGTTGGTTCTTTTATTGAAGCATTTACAGGGGACAACATTACCTACTGAAAAGTTTAGATTTATACAACTATGTACACCTCATAAGGGATCACTCGATACTCAGGTTAGTATATGTACGGACTTGAGGATCAGTCATACCAAGGTAAAATCAAGCAAGGGTCATAGGCTTGTGAAGGGATCAATCCGCCACATATCTCGCCGAAATCTATGTTGTCATCATGAGGGCTTACGGGTTTTTGAGGGTAGGCTAGGGCTAAAGGGTTTGGAAGTTGGTGTGAAAAGGGCGAAGACATTTGTAAAACTAAGTTTCTTTAGAATGCTCAAAGTTTTTCGTGACAGGGTATAGCAACTAAAGAGAGCTTTTTGCTCTTTTATTTCCATATACAAAAACTCGCACATATATATTTTTTAGACAAATAACATACTAGCGTAGATATTTTCTTGACTCGGGCGTATTTCTGCAGCAATTGTCCGACCGGTAATATCGTATTCTGGTGATAAGGTGGTCACTTTTTTTTTAAAAAATTTAAAAAGTTTCTTTTACGAAAAATAAAGGGGGTGTAAAGTTGCGCCAGAGAGCTTGCGGATGGCAAAGCTTGGTGCGAAAAATTACCAGAAAGTTTGGTGTAAAAAGAAAAAGGCTGTTAAGGGGGTAGGGTTGAGAGCAAATAAATTGCGGGTTAAAAAATGAAAGGTTTAGGTTCAAAGGGGTTAACTAGGGGGATATATTTGGGTGAACTTTTTTTTTTTAAAATTTTTTTTTTTGTTGTTGGGAAAATGGGTTTAATCCTATGGGCCTCAGTCATCTGATGACATGTTTTCCGAAATTGTCCATCTTAGACTGTATATCCTTACCAAATACTAGCTTGAATGACTTACCTGGTTTCTCACTAATTTGTCTGGGTTGAGCGAGTTAGATATTTACTGGGGTTAGGCTCAAAACACTCATTGAAAATGTGGGAAAAAAGGGTTTTAAGTATTAGTTGTATAAGAATAAACTTTGGTTCGATTTGTTATTCCGAAATGCTTTAATAATTGTTACCTAATGGTAAAAATCTCTTTGTTTGGAAAACAAAATTTATTCAGGTGATTTTAGTCAATTATAGGTTTTATTGGCTTTTTCAGAAGACAAAGTTTGACATATTTTTGAAATTATTTTCGGGCAGAGCAAAAGTTCAGTGTTGCGTAGTTCCAAGGAAAGTTGACAATCCCGTCCCCACACTTAAATTTCACATTGCCCTCAATGTTCTTATTTGCACAAACAAAGCAAAGTGTGATTTAAATAAGTTAAGGGTAAGAAAATTATCACTGAATTCCATGTGTCTCTCTTCTGAGATTGCAACACCCTGCCGAAACTCCTGGCTTTTGCTTGCTTTCTTGTTGTCTTCCTTATTCAATACCTACAACACTAAATTAAACTATAAAATACTTTTACTGGAGATCCGGTAAATCTGCCAGCGTCTCAGCAGAAGTATCTTCTGCTGGTCTGAGCTCAGAGTTACACTAAGCGAACCTCGATCTCCAGTACTAGTAACTACTAGTACTGAAAAGTAAAAACTACGCTAATCCTAAGCTAAGATAGATATCTAAAGTTAAAGTAATAAGGAAAGGAAAGGGTGAAATTCTGACCGTCCTGAAGATATGTTCCTTGGAGTCCGTTCTATTCTTCTTGCTTTTACTTTAGACCTTCCATGGTAAGCAGCCATGGCGCGCCACGTTTATTGTATGGGTTAACTGGCTAGACCCGTAGTCCTGGCCTAGAAGAAGGGTGGTGGAGGAGAGGCGTCCTCCAATCGTTGATATGCAAATGCTAGACCTGATTCGATGTTGTCCACCACCTGTAGTGTACTGTCTAACTTCTTAACCACGTCGAAAGTTTCTTCCTTGTCGCCAAATTTGATCGTTAGAGTGCCGCTGCTCATGTCTACCACTGCTTGTGTTGTTGCGAGGAATGGCCGTCCGAGGATAAGTGGTACCTCCTTATCTTCTTCCATGTCCAGCACGACAAAGTCGGCAGGATAAATGAACTCTCCAATTTGAACTAGGAGGTTCTCAGCAATACCTGAAGGATACTTGACCGATCTGTCTACTAGCTGGATGCTCATCCTTGTGGGAGTGGGTTTTCCGAGGTTTAACTTGTTGAACATGGAAGAAGGCATAAGGTTTATGCTGGCCCCCAGATCAGCAAGTGCATTTGAGACCTCAATGTCTAGTTGCTTTCAGCGAATGGTGCTTGAAAGAATGGCAGAGCATTCTTCCCCTAGGCTGACAGAGTTGAGTTCTGCTATTTTGCGCTTGTTGGTCAAGAAGTCTTTCATGTATTTTGTGTATAGCATTGGAGAAAGAGCTTCAACAAAAGGCAAGTTAATATGTAACTGTTTTAGAAGGCTCACGAATTTACCAAACTATTCCTCATTCTTGGCTTTGTCTAGCCTGCTGGGGTAAGGAACCTTTGGGTCTTTCCTGACTTCTTCCACTGTTACAGGGACAGATGTATCAGTTTGCTTTTAGTAAGGTGGGGCTGGTTTTGTTGGGCTCGGAGTAGCTTCCTCGGGTCCAACTCTTTGGCTACGGAGTGTTATTGCGTTTACCATTGCTTTAGGGTTGGGTTCTGTGTTGCTAGGGAGAGAACCTGGGCCCTTTCACGTACCGTTTTTGCTATCTGACCGAGTTGCTTTTCGAGCATCTTGATAGAGGCTTGCTGGTTTCGAAGTTCAGCATCGTTGCTTTTGAACTTCTCCTCCATCTTTCTCTCAGCTTTTGCAAATATCCGGGATATAGATTATTCAAGGCGAGCAAGCCCGTCAGACGAACTGCTGCCTTGGTAGTTGTTGTTCTCCGTAGTTGCTGTGAGAAGTTTTGGTTGTTACCTGGTTGCTGACTGTTTCCGTTGTTTTTCCACCCAGAGTTCTGATTGTTCCTCCACTCAGAATTGTTGTTATATTGCTAGAGGGGCTGGTTCTGCACAAAGTTGACATCTTCTGGCTTACCATCCACCATACAGCTCCAGTTTACGTGTGGGCCTCGACACTCTTTGCAGATTTGCAGGTTTCTAGCTTCTTGAATTTGGAAGTCAAGGCCTCAATTTGAGCTTTGAGGGTTGTGGCATCATCCAGAGAGTGCATACATGGAGCTTTTTCCTTGGCATTGCGAGAAGTGTGCAGCAGAAAGCTGGCCTATTCAATGTATTCAATCTTTGAAAAGACTTCCTCAAGACTTCCATTTCCTAAAATTCCACCGGAGTTGGAGTCGAGAATTTGGCGGGTTTGCGGGTGCAAACCGTTGGTAAAATATGGAGACTTGTTGCCAGATCACAAGACCATGGTGAGGGCATTTCTCAGGAGTTCTTTGAAGCGTTCCCACGTGTCATACAGTGATTCTCCATCTTCTTGAGTGTAAGAGTTGATATCTCTAAGGGGCTTGGCTGTCTTTGCAGGAGGGAAATACTTGTAAAGGAACTTCTGAACAAGCTCGTCCCAAGTTGTGATGGAACCATTGGGGAGATTGTTCAGCCATGTTTTCGCACGGTCCTTGAGTGAGAAAGGAAACATGCGAAGTCGAACAATATCATTGGATGCTCCGTTTGACTTGAATGTTTTGCAAACTTCTAGGTAGTTTGTGATGTGAGAGTGAGGGTCTTAATCATGCAAACCATGAAAAGTAGTAGAATTTTGGAGCATCTGCACCAACTGGGGTCGAATTTCGAAGTTGCTAGTGTCAACACTAGGAGGAGCGATAGCTGCACCAAAATTGACTGCGTTTGGCCTTAAATAATCCATGATGGTCCGCTTGAGAGCCATTGGGATTGGCTTGTGGACGACTTTAACAACAATTTTGGAATGAGATCGGAGTCTGCTGTGTAGAAATCTTTCTGGTTCAGAGAGTGGTTCTACTACATCTGGTTGTTGTATATTCATACACCACCTGAGCACACAAAGATAAAAAGGAATCAGTTGTAACCAAAGTAGGATAATACGGAAAAGGGAAAATCAGTCTAAGTGGTGTGTGATCAGGACACTACCTAGTGGTGATGTACATTCTATAAAAAGAAAGAAAATGAAAATTTTGAAAATTTCCAGAACGGTACCAAGGGGTATAGATCTAGGTTTTCAAGAAAATAAGTTGAAGAAAAAAATTTATGGTAGAAATATACAAAGATTAGGCTGCCAACTCGGATTTCTCTCAAAATCCTCGTTTTGTGTGCCCGGTAACGGCGCCAAAAAGCTTGGTGTTCTATGGTGTATATATAAATATAGCATTATTTTGTGACACCATCTTTTAGCATTTGAAGCTTTAAAATTTATAAAACCTGATTTACGAGCAATTACTATTTCACCACATTCATGGGTAAGTGCACCCATCGTGGGCAGTATAGTAGTGGTAAGTTGAATCGGGGTCGATCAAAGACACAAAGGAAAATGAGGGCTTTTGATACTTCATCATTGTTGACGTCTAACCTGTGCATTCTTCAAGTGAAGATGTTAGTAAAATATGTAAAAATAGTAAAATAAAATATCTATTCTAAAAAGGCGTGTCTTGATCAACTTGGTCGCAGATAATATCATTTGGGAGACTTATCAGTGGTGAAGTTGGTACCCTGGGTTTTATATCTTTTCCTTAAGATTGATTACTGGTAGAAAGTTGACCGCCTTTTGGCCCACCCGGTCAACCACAATCCAACTGCTAACCTTCTATGAGGAGTACGAATGCCGAGGGAAGGTGTTGTCAGTAATAAAATGAAGTGGTCTAACGCCACTTAGTCGTAGGGCTCCTTGGTCAGGCAACAGTTACGCTCGACACGCCGTCATGAACCAGCAGGGGAATGACCCTGCATGCCGGATTATTTTATTATAAAAATGTCCTTTTTAAGGGACCAAGGCCCGTTTCTTTCGTACACTGCTTGTGCGTATGTACGTCCGACGTGACCAGAGCCAAGTTCACAAACGCGTACCTTTCGACTTCCGTGAAGTGACAAAATATTACCAACCCTCATTCCCAACCAAATACTTTTAGCCCGCACTTGCTTGGTCAGCCGAGTTTGCTTACATAGACATAAGGACATCGAACGTATCATGTAGCATGGGGCGCGAGTCACCTTTTGGATCATGCATCGTCCCCCGACCGGGTGTAACAAGTCCGGCCTTTGGGATTTCGACTCCCCAAATGGTCCGCGATACGTGAAGCATGCTTGGTTCAGAAAATCAGTAATACACTTTCAATAAAAAGGGTTTTTATAAAGTCATTGGACACACCTTAAAGAAAGTTTATGATAATAGTTTACCAACCCACCAAAGATCCGTTTATTCCCAAACGAGTGTAAGAATTTGACTAACACTAAAAAATTGAGGCTGAGAAGTGTTAGTCTAAAGATATGCTTAATAGACAATGAAGGATTCATAGACAAGTAACAATTCATTATCACCATAAGTTAAAGTTGTTACAATCTTTGACGAGTAGATTAAGAACACTAAAACAAATGGCTCACAACCAAAAATGTGGACACTAGTGGAAGAGAAGGGGGAGAAAGTGAGCAAGGAGAAGTGAAATCGGCTTCTCCTATTTATAGGCCAGCAAAAGTGGAGCATGGCCCATGACTGGCTGGGCACGGGGTGTGTGTGTCAGGCAGCACGGGTCGTGTGGCTTGGAGCACGGGGCGTGCCATGTCAGAGTCGTCAGTCTTCCAGCAAGCTTGTCAGCGGCACTGGGCGTGTTTCGTCAACCAGGGGGCGTGCCATGTCAGAGTCGTTAGTCTTCGATTAAGCTTGTCAGCGGAACGGGGCGTGTTTCGTCAGGCATGAGGCTTGTCAGGTCAGAGCTTTTTGCCAACAGTGACAGTGGCACAGGGCGTGCTTAAGGGGGCACGGGCCGTGCCATGTCAGAGACATGGGGCGTGTGATGCAGACTGCTACAGAGGCACGTGGTGGACTTCACTGTTTTGGGCACGAGCCGTGCCTTGTGGGGCACGGAGCGTGCTACGCTTCAGAAATCCAGAAGTTGTTTCTTTTGTTATCTTTTCTTTGAATTTTCTGTTCCTTTTGTGATTTCGGCTTGATAAAACCTGAAAAACTACAAAGAAGACTAAAACGTTGTTTCTTTGTGATAGTTAGTCATATTTTACTTAAGCTGGGGGAAATTGGTTATAAACATGTATACTTTTAAGGCATATCACACTGTTTTGGTACGCTGAGAATTGTGGTACGCTGAAGTGCTTGGTCCGGTCAACGTTATTGATACGTTGGTCAACAATTTGGTCCGCTAAGAGTGTTATTGGTACGCTGATAGAAAAGTGGTGTTCACTAAAACTGACGTAACTTGAGTTCCGTTAAGAGTTACTAGAGCTAATACCAGCCAAAACGACCGTCTCGACAATATCTACACTTTCACAGGCCTAACGGCGAGTACCCTCTGTTTTGACCCCCAAAATCCGTCTCTAAGACCTTCGTTTTTTAGTTTGAAGTTTTGACGTTTGATTGTTCAACTTCAAAATGAGCGATTATCAAGCATTTATAGCTGCTCAGACTTCAATGCAACTCATGTGAGTTATGATAACGAAATAGGAACTGAAGATCAATGTAGGGAGGAATTCATTAGTTTTGTTTAGTTTGATTGTAATAGTTTAGTTTCTTGTAAATGCTATGTTTTGGTAGGCTAGCGAAACTGTAAGCTACCGAGCGAAACTGTAGTTTCGCTCGGTACCTAGATAAGACTGTCTCAGTGACAGTTTCGCTTGGCCAGCGAAACTGCCAGCGAAACTGTTCACTGGACAGTATAAATACGCAGCCTTGTGCAGCCTTTTGTAACTT
>JBCNJP010000006.1:20842273-20950310 GCA_039602395.1 Deinandra increscens subsp. villosa | reverse complement strand
TCTCGTTTTTTTTTAAGTTTCCGGCGAACTCGAGTTCCGGCCAACCCCCACTGCTTTACCCCTTTTTTTCCGTGCCTCACTGAGATCGTGGATCACCACTGAGCAACCCCGGTGCATCGCGTTCGTGAACGGAGCAACCCCAGAAGGTCGGAGTCGAGATTTTCGGTTTCGTTTCGGCATAAAAAAACGCGTCAAAACTCATTCTTGATTCGAGGTAACTATTTATCTCTGTTAGTCACACATTTACCTTCATTCTGTTTTTGGTTTCGCGATTTTCCGGTGACCGGAATAAAACACCGGCCACCGGAGTTTTTGGGAAGAAAGTGATAGCAGGTCAGGATGGGTTAAATACTTAACGAACTCGTTTTTAGCACAGTTGGGACTGTGGCGCGGTTGGTTGGCGCTTTAGTTGGTGACCGAGAGGTCCCTGGGTCGAACCTCCCTAGCCCCAAATCTTTTATTGTGTTATTTTTTTTCCCTGATCTGGTTTGCCTGTTGCTACATGAATAAAGTGTTTGGGCCGCGAAACTGTTAACAAATGAGCCCCTAGCTCAGTGGCTAGGGCGCTGTGTTATAACATCCAGGTCGCGGGTTCGAGTCCCGTGACCCCTATTTCTCTTGTTTTAATTCCGTTTTTAATGGTTCTAAGCATTATTTTGTCCAAAACTCAAAACTACTAATACATGTTTATCAAATCTATGTAAATTCAATAGGTGCTTGGTAGTTACGCAAGACTCGGAGTTTTACTAAATTGTAGCAGCGCACCCTAAGGTGAGTTACACAATCTTTACATTACGTCCAGTTTTGGACGATAACACACGCAAACACGTTACACCCGGGTTAGGGTGATAACACAACAACGTTTATGTATGATTAAAGTAGAAATCCAATATATATCACATGTTCACGTAAAATGCTTTATCTTTCAAGTCCTTACTTATCGAACCGTTAATAGCAAATAGCGAGGGGATATTGGGTAGTACTACTGGGGTCTGACAAACCCCACTCAGCGGGCACGAGATGCACCACTCGACTGGCGGTCGGACTAAGGACAATGTCAGCCTAACTTACTGTGATCGAGTAGACACGGGGAAGGCAAACCACGTAAGGAATTATTCCTACAACTAATTGGTCAGCTTCGGTTGCGAACGTTTTAGTGACATGAACTTAGGCTCGCTACCTACGATATGGATTGTACTGTTAATATACATGCTTACATACGAATAAAAACTATTGTATTCGTACTGCATAACTATAATAGTTATACTTATGTGCTTATGTGAACTCACCAACATTAGTTGACACTTGCTCTTATGCATGCTTTGCAGGACGCTAGGAGGATCTGATTTTTTGGCACGTGCGTTGTCTAAAACCTTTTATTTTGGGAATTGGTTTTCAAATCTTTTCAACTTGAACTGGTATTTACACATCGGGCGCTTGCTTGCGCAACTTGACTTTTATGAGCTTCCGCTAAACTTTAACTCTGGCTTGATATTTCCCGTTTGGAAATATATTTACAATTTGAACCTTTAACTTATGTTTGATGTAACTAATGACTCGGGTCCTGGTCTGGTTCACACCCCACACGGTAAAACTCCGTTAGTGGAAATTGGGGGTGTGACAGATTGGTATCAGAGCCCTTGGTTGCAGAGAACTAGAATTTTCAAAAATTCTAAACTGTAACTGTTTTTGAACATTAGTTACAACAATTCCCAAAAACATTTTCGTTTTACGTGCCAAAAATCGATTACTCACATTAGGTTGTTTTTCTTTTGTTTATGTCTGTCTGGGTTCTGACAGTATGGCACCACACGATAACACGAGGGGTAAGGGAAAGAAAATTGCCAACGAACAATCATCATCCTCTAACCAACAAGGCCGCGAGCCTGAACAACCTGAGTACAAAATAATGGATTTCTTTCGGGATCAGCACATACGTCCTGATAGGCGCGCACCAGACGATTACAGCTGGCTGAGTCCGACAACATATCGGTTGCTTGATATGTTTCATGTGCCAGACAGGGTTGACCTACCATTTGATTTGAAGCGGGTCATTGCGGGACTGATAGCCACCTATGACAACACTCTTGGAGAAACCAGACAAAATTCCATCAGCAATCGCACACGCGATAGAGAAATTGAGCGATTGCGGGCCGATCAAAGGGAACAGGAAACCTACCACTACAACTTGTCCCAGGGGGTAATGGGTATCCGTAATAGGGTCACCGAGCTTGAGTCACGACCCAATCCAGCGGGGTTGGAGCATAAACTGCATCTAGCACAACATCAGATTGCCGAACTCCAACATTCCAATGTAGTGCTTCAACACTCCAACGCGACACTTGCGGCGCAGGTCGCCACTCTCCAAGTGCAAATGGCAGCCCTACAGGTTCAAGGAGCTCCTGTTCAGGATGAAGAGGAGGAACCCTTCAAAGAAGAACCTTTCGAGGAGGAGCCTCAAGAGGACATGGAGGAAGAGCCAGATGTTATTGATCCATGATCTAATCTGTCTTCTTTTCTTCTATTTTGTTATTTTGAAATAAATTTGACCGGGTGTTCATTTTATTTCGAATGTTTCCAAATACTGAGATACCTTATGGATGGATTTTAAATATTGTAATGGATATTACATCTTTATTTTTCCAATGTGTTTCTAAAAATTATGTCGTGTGATGGATGATGCATGAATAATTGTTTAGTGCTTAATGAAATTAATATTGGGTATATTAATCATTCGAATGATTTGCATGGAAAACCAAATCACGGCTGAACACTTCACAGCAACTCAGATCCAAGCATTAACAAATGAAAATGTTGCGGCAGCGCTCGCCGCGGCTAAAGTGCAAGGAAACAATAACGGTGATAAGTAAAACAGACGAAAAATTGACTACATTTTTTTTCTTTCTCCTTCTATCACTTTCCAAAATTATTCTCCGAAACAATTTCATGAAACAAATCCAGGCCCAGCTCAATGCACCTTCAAAACTTACACGGATTGTAAGCCGCTCACATTCAAGGGTGATGAAGGAGCTGTGGTTCTACTGCGATGGCTCGAGAAATCAGAAAATGTGTTCTCAATGTGTAACTGCCCAGTTGCGAATCGGGTCAATTTCGCAACCGCTACACTCGAGGGAGCTGCCCTCGCTTGGTGGAACGCACAAACCCAAATGCTAGGGCTCGACGCAGCGAATGCTATGACTTGGCAGGAATTCAAGGATGCCATTATGGAGGAGTACTGCCCTCGCGATCAGGTCAAAAGGTTGGAAATCGAGTTCTAAAACTCGAAAATGATAGGTTCTGAGGTTGAAGTGTACACCGCTCGTTACCACGAGTACGCGGTGCTTTATCCTACGATGGTTGATGTTGATTTCAAAAGGATAGAAAGGTATGTGGATGGGTTAGCTCCACAAATCAAGGGGATAGTTACTGCCTCAAACCTTGCAAATGTGTAGAATGCTATCAGGTTGGCCCATAAGCTAACTGACCAGGTCATGGAGCAGGGAACTTTACCACCCAGGAAGGTCCGCAAGACCGACCTAGATAGGAAAAGAAAGAGAGATGACGACTCTAGTAACAACAACAACAATGGTGGGAACAACACTGAGGGGTCCTCCAACTCTCACAATCGAAACAAGAAGTACAACAATTCCAAGGGTGACTATAAAAACAGTAACACCAACAGTGGGGGCGGAAACCAGAACCGCCCAGGTGGTAGCAACCAGAATAACAATGGGTACCAAGGACGAGCACCTTTCTGTAATCGGTGCAACCAACACCACAATGGGGCATGCAAGAAACTCACTTGTGAGCGTTGAGGTAAAAGGGACCATGAGGCTAAAAACTGTTGGGGCGAATTACTAAACCGTCCTAATCAGAATCAGAATCAGAACCATAATCGGAATTTGAATCGGAATCAGAATCAGAGGCAGAATAATGAAGGCCCAAGGGGGTGTTTTGAATGTGGAAAACTAGGGCACCTAAAGAGGGACTGCCCGCAGCTCCGAAGGAATAATAATAATAATGTTGGCAACAAAAACAACCGTCGTAACAACAATAACAACGGTAGTGATGGTGGTAGAAACAGTGGAGATGGCGCCAAAGGGCGAGCTTTTGTTATGGGTTCTGGTGAAGCAAGAAACGATGCCAACGTCATTACCGATAAGTTCCTTCTAAATAACTACTTCGGAAATGTCTTATTTGATACTGGTGCTGAGAAAAGTTTTATCTCGACTATGTTCTGTAACTTGATTAAGGCTACCCAAACTCCACTAAAAGCTAGGTATACGGTTGAATTAGCAAATGGTAGGCTTCTTGACACCACTCACTTAGTTGAAAACTACACATTAGAACTATCTGGTCATAAACTAAGTATAGACCTTATGCCTTTTACCATCGGTAGTTTCGACGTCATAGTGGGCATGGACTTGCTATCCAAACATCAGGCGGAAATCGTTTGTCAAGAAAAAGTCATACGAATACCCGTAGCAGGAGGAGAAGTACTCTCAATTCGGGGCGAAAAGGGAGGTGCTGTCTCCGGAATCATATCATACATTAAAGCGCAGAAGTGTCTTCGGAAAGGACACGTAGCAATCCTGGCCACAGTTACGGACCAAACCAGGGTGGAGAGAAAAATCGAAAACTTTCTGATCGTACGTGATTACCCAGAGGTATTTCCTGAGGAATTACCTGGCCTTCCTCCGTCTCGGCAAGTAGAATTTGGGATTGACCTTGCTCCGGGAGCAGCTCCGATCGCGCGTGCACCATATCGTCTAGCGGTGAACGAATTAAATGAGCTATCCACACAGCTGCAAGAACTGTTAGATAAAGGTTTTATTAGACCTAGCTCCTTACCATGGGGAGCACCAATATTATTCGTCAAGAAGAAGGATTGCACATTTAGGATGTGCATTGATTACCGCGAACTCAACACGGTGACTATTAAGAATCGATACCCTCTTCCACGAATAGACGATATCTTTGACCAGCTTCAAGGATCCAGTTACTATTCCAAGATTGATTTAAGGTCCGGATACCATCAGCTAAGAGTCCGTGAGGAGGACATAGAAAAGACAGCCTTTAGAACACGCTACGGCCATTATGAATTCTTGGTCATGCCTTTTGGGCTGACAAATGCATCAGCTGTGTTCATGGATCTCATGAACCGTGTGTGCAAGCCCTATCTGGATAACTTCGTCATAGTATTTATCGACGACATCCTCATTTACTCCAAGACAAAAGAAGAACACGAGGAACACCTGCGGTTAATTTTAGAATTGTTAAAGAAAGAACAACTCTATGCGAAATTCTCCAAGTGCGTTTTCTGGATCCGAGAGGTTCAATTCCTGGGTCACATCGTCAACGAGCAGGGTATTCACGTTGACCCAGCCAAGATCGAGGCCATTAAAAGTTGGCCTACTCCTAGAGCTCCTACGGAGATTCGCCAATTCCTGGGTTTAGCGGGTTACTACCGTCGTTTTATAAAGGGATTTTCTCAGTTAGCTCACCCATTGACTACTCTTACGCACTAAAGGGGTTCAATACAGATGGGGCGACAAGGAAGAGGCAGCCTTCCAAACTTTGAAAGAGAAACTTTGTACTGCACCTATATTATCTTTACCTGATGGGATTAACGACTTCGAGGTCTATTGTGACGCGTCAATCCAGGGACTCGGATGTGTTTTGATGCAAAGAGGTAAAGTCATCGCATACGGGTCAAGGCAACTAAAGTCCCATAAGAAGAATTGCACAACTCACGATCTAGAGTTGGGCGCTGTTGTATTTGCCTTGAAATTTTGGAGACACTACATATACGGTACCAAGTGAACGATATTCACCAATCACAAGAGCCTCCAACACATATTTGAACAGAAGGAACTCAACATGAGACAACGTAGGTGGGTCGAATTGCTAAACGAATACGACCTTGCGATAAGTATCATCCAGGCAAGGCCAACGTGGTGGCCGATGCCTTGAGTAGAAAGGAACATGTTAAACCTAGAAGAGTTCGAGCTCTGCAATTAACGATCCATACAGAGCTACCGGATAGACTCCGGGATGCTCGGAAAGAGGCCCTAAAGGAGGAAAACTTTGGGTCTGAATCATTACGTGACATATATGGAACTTCGGAAGTTAAGTCTGATGGACTTCGTTATTATAATGACCGTATATGGGTACCTTTGCATGGAAATCTTAGAGAACTGGTGATGGACGAAACTCACAAGTCCCGTTATTCGATCCATCCAGGTTCTGACAAAATGTATCAAGACTTAAAGGGGCTATATTGGTGGCCTAATATGAAAGTTGATATCGCTAGATATGTCAGCAAGTGCTTGACGTGTGCGAAGGTCAAAACGGAACATCGAAATCCAGCAGGATTACTGCAACAACCTAAAATTCCTGAATGGAAATGGGAAGAAATCTCGATGGATTTCATCACGGGATTGCCCCGTTCTTCTGTCGGCAACGATATGATTTGGGTTATCGTTGACCGATTAACAAAATCCACTCATTTCCTAGCTATCAAGGAAAGTGACAAGACAAAGAAGCTTGCAAAGATATACCTCAAGGAGATTGTCAAGCTTCACGGAGTGCCTTTATCTATCATCTCTGACCGAGACCCTAGGTTTGCTTCAAATTTTCGGAGATCCTTACAAGCAGCGATGGGCACACGCTTAGATATGATAACCGCATATCATCCTCAAACAGATGGACAGACTGAACGTACCATCCAAACTCTCGAGGATATGCTCAGAGCATGTGTGCTCGACTTTGGGAAAAATTGGGAAACGCATCTACCGCTGGTAGAATTCTCCTATAACAACAACTACCATACCAGTATTGGAGCCGCTCCATTTGAGGCTCTGTACGGACGAAAGTGCAGATCGCCTGTCTGTTGGGCTGAGGTCAGTGAGAGTCAACTCACTGGACCTGAATTAGTACACGAGACCACGGAGAGAATCATGCAGATCAGAAACCGCATGAAAGCGGCAAGAGACAGACAAAAGAGTTATGCAGATAAACGCCGAAGGCCGTTAGAATTTGAAGTCGGTGAAAAAGTTCTGTTGAAAGTCTCACCTTTGAAAGGCGTCGTTAAACCCGTTAATAACTTGTGCTATATTTCAATAACATCCGTTACCTCAGTTAACTAGAATAGTTACACGAGCATTGCACATGAGTCTAGACGCCGGTTAACTTACTTGAATGTATATAATTTATAATTTTATATTAATTATATTTCACGATTTCACGAAAACGTTTTGTCATTTTTATTTATTTATTTTTATTTTGTGGCAATTATATTTATTATTTTTTACGTGGTATATATGTGTATATATATACGCACGTCGTTTTATGATTTCATGTGACGGCGTGTCGCGTGATCGTACGAGACATTTCTATGATTTTATAGAAATCTAAAAACGATAGTTATTGAGTTATAACTATGATTTTATGCGAAATATATATAAGTTATATTTTTATAAAACTTTGTTCGTTAAATACGTTTTGACGTACACTCGAATAATTATAGTCAACTTACCTCCGTCAACTCCGTTAGTGAGTTCGTTAACATTTCGTAACCTTGAGGGGCCTATTCTGTTAATTCCGAAACTCGTTCTATCTATTTAAACTCTGGGGACTGAATTTGCCAATCAAGCAAACTTGATTATGTTTAAATGAGAAGTAAATGTCGACTGTCGAGCATTCCGTAACCGGCGACTTCTCTTTGATCGTTGTATTAAGTATACACCGGTTTCGTATGAATCATACCAGCGGTTGATTGACATCGAATCATCAATCATCACCACCCTCATTCCCCCTCAATCTCACGTCAACACCACCCCCCCCCCCTCTTCTCTCGTTTTTTTTAGGTTTCCGGCGAACTCGAGTTCCGGCCAACCCCCACTGCTTTACCCCTTTTTTTCCGTGCCTCACTGAGATCGTGGATCACCACTGAGCAACCCCGGTGCATCGCGTTCGTGAACGGAGCAACCCCAGAAGGTCGGAGTCGAGATTTTCGGTTTCGTTTCGGCATAACAAAACGCGTCAAAACTCATTCTTGATTCGAGGTAACTATTTATCTATGTTAGTCACACATTTACCTTCATTCTGTTTTTGGTTTCGCGATTTTCCGGTGACCGGAATAAAACTCCGGCCACCGGAGTTTTTGGGAAGAAAGTGATAGCAGGTCAGGATGGGTTAAATACTTAACGAACTCGTTTTTAGCACAGTTGGGACTGTGGCGCGGTTGGTTGGCGCTTTAGTTGGTGACCGAGAGGTCCCTGGGTTGAACCTCCCTAGCCCCAAATCTTTTATTGTGTTATTTTTTTTCCCTGATCTGGTTTGCCTGTTGCTACATGAATAAAATGTTTGGGCCGCGAAACTGTTAACAAATGAGCCCCTAGCCCAGTGGCTAGGGCGCTGTGTTATAACATCCAGGTCGCGGGTTCGAGTCCCGTGACCCCTATTTCTCTTGTTTTAATTCCGTTTTTAATGGTTCTAAGCATTATTTTGTCCAAAACTCAAAACTACTAATACATGTTTATCAAATCTATGCTCGTGATATTCGTTGAACTTTTATATTATGAAAACTCTATAATTTAAAAGAATTAAAATTGTATAGTCTCGTTATTAATTATAAAAAAAATTAGTTTTATATATAGATATATATATATATATATATATATGAGTATATACATATATATATTTGATTTAAGGTCATGCCAACGTTCTTTTAAAGATGTTCTTCTAACTCTTGAATTTATGTCACGACATATAAATATACATATATATTGGACGTTTTATGTTTCACACTTTGGATTACACCTCGACATTTATATTTATGAATATATATATATATATATATATATATATTTACCCGATAATCTCTATATTTATTACTTGGAATAACATACACACATTGATTTTCATAAATCCTTGTGTCCTCGATCTAATGTCATTTTTTGACTACTTTTGTAATAAACGATTTCTATCACGTACTGAATTTGTCACTTACGTCATATTTGGAAATTATTTGATATCAATACCGTCGTCTAGGCTAAGTGACTCATGTGCGGACACACACTTACGTATGTAAATTCAATAGGTGCTTGGTAGTTACGCAAGACTCGGAGTTTTACTAAATTGTAGCAGCGCACCCTAAGGTGAGTTACACAATCTTTACGTTACGTCCGGTTTTGGACGATAACACACGCAAACACGTTATACCCAGGTTAGGGTGATAACACAACAACGTTTATGTATGATTAAAGTAGAAATCCAGTATATATCACATGTTCACGTAAAATGCTTTATCTTTCAAGTCCTTACTTATCGAACCGTTAATAGCAAATAGCGAGGGGATATTGGGTAGTACTACTGGGGTCTGACAAACCCCACTCAGCAGGCACGAGATGCACCACCCGACTGGCGGTCGGACTGAGGACAATGTCAGCCTAACTTACTGTGATCGAGTAGACACGGGGAAGGCAAACCACGTAAGGAATTATTCCTACAACTAATTGGTCAGCTTCGGTTGCGAACGTTTTAGTGACATGAACTTAGGCTCGCTACCTACGATATGGATTGTACTGTTAATATACATGCTTACATACGAATAAAAACTGTTGTATTTGTACTGCATAACTATACTAGTTATACTTATGTGCTTATATGAACTCACCAACATTAGTTGACACTTGCTCTTATGCATGCTTTGCAGGACGCTAGGAGGATCTGATTTTTGGGCACGTGCGTTGTCTAAAACCTTTTATTTTGGGAATTAGTTTTCAAATCTTTTCAACTTGAACTGGTATTTACTCATCGGGCGCTTGCTTGCGCAACTTGACTTTTATGAGCTTCCGCTAAACTTTAACTCTGGCTTGATATTTCCCGTTTGGAAATATATTTACAATTTGAACCTTTAACTTATGTTTGATGTAACTAATGACTCGGGTCCTGGTCTGGTTCACACCCCACACGGTAAAACTCCGTTAGTGGAAATTGGGGGGTGTGACAACTTAGGCTTTTGATTCACCGTCTGTACCTTTGGCTGTTGAGGTACAGACTTCTGCACCTTGGGGATTGAAGGTGCAGGCTTTTGGTCACCTTATGTACCTTAGGTTGTGAAGGTACTTGTCTCTGCACCTTAGGGTGTGAAGGTGCACACTCTTTGGTCACTTTAGATACCTTTGAGCCTGTAGGTACCTTTGGCTGAGAATTTACCTTTCTGTGGCCAGGTTTGTGGTTTTTGCCACCATATGATTGCCCTTGGTAGTTTTGCAAATGAGTTTTAGGGTGGTAGGGTTCATATGGTCTATATAAAAAATTTCTTGCCACATGTCCAGGATTCCCACACACGTGGCAGGACTGTTTCTTTGGGTATGCGGGAGCTTGGGAATATTTCTTTCCTGTGGATACCCAAGATGGTTTGGAATTTTTGTGTATCCACATAACTTTGCCATTGGGCCTAGTTGTTAGCACATACTCCCGCTGTACTAGCACAAATTGGTCATACACAAAATTCACCTCAGGATATGGGATAAAGTTATGTGGTCTGGCCTCGTGCACATTCTGCCCATTCTGCACATTACTAGTATTATCACAAACATTAGCACACACATTCAAAAAATCATTCAATCCAACCAAATTGGCATCAGTAGGCTTAGGACCAGCAACCTGTGGTCCCTTACCCTTTCTCAAAATCCTGACTTTCCTCAAAGGTTTGGAAAGTTTAGGATCACAAACACCGAAATTAAAAGCACCACAAACAGAAGTTTTGTCAAAAACATCAGACTTAGCAAAGCGCAATTCAGACTCAGACTTATTTGACGCAAAAATTTCAGTTTTAAAGTCAGGAAACTTTTGATTCTCAATGCAAACACTTTCCCCTTTTGAACTTGCTTCTTTGTTTTCTGTATCTGCACAAGAAGTAGTAGGGTTAGAAACAGGAGCAGTAATTTTAATAGGACATTTCGAAAGTCTTTTGTCAATGTCAGCTAAAGAATCTATTGTTCCCTTTGATGGTTCATGTTCAGAAATCATCTCATGCATATATGGCATAGGCACAGTGTGAGATGAAGTTTCATCTTTGTTGTCATCCCCAAAACCCAGACCTGAATTCTGTTGAACATACTTCATCCTAACATCAGAATTATAGAAGAGAGACCTTGCTTCCAGCATTTTTGATTGAATCTTATTATTAGAGTCTAATTTACTTTGAGATTCAGCAAGTTGATCTCTTAATTCTTCTACCTCTTTTGTTAGTTCTTCAACTTTTGTATTAGCAACTCTCAGCAAAACTCTAGTGTCACTCAGTTGATTGTCAAGATTTGTGACATCTAACTTAGCAGCTTCATACTTTTCCCTATTTACTCTAGCCATATCTTTAAAATTATTTGACTCTCTATTGGCCCAGTGACCTAATATACCCATAACCCATCTAATTTTCACCTATTCTAACACATAGGCCTTCAAAATAATCCGCCAATAGGTGAATTAATACACAAGCCACAAATTATTCCCTTACAAAACTCAGGCAAAATCATACTCATAACATCTGGATTTGTTAAAGTATTGATTATATTTGCATTGACCAGTGCACCCCACACCAATTAGACATACTAGGGCTAAACCCGATGGTCCGAACCTCATGTTCGGACAAGTTCGGACCTGTCCGAACTTAGAGTTCGCCAAGAGTTCGGCCAGAAGCTAACATACATGTCTTGTACTTGATACTTCACATGACGATCAGGAACTAGGTACTAACAGAATTTAATCAAAGATAAGAGTTTGTTGATGGAAGAGTTTGTAGAACTTCAAAAAAGATTTGAAGGGATGTGTGTTAAAGATAAAGAACAGATTTTGAAACTACAGAATGAAAATGCTGAGTTGGTTACCCAAATTTCGACAATGCTCGCTAATAAAGAAGATTTGGCCAAGAATGCCAAAAAATGGGAGAAAGAAGCAAAAGGAAGTAACATAAGATTTTGATGCTTTGTTTATCAAATCAAAAGCAAAGTTGGATTTGCTTCTGAAGTCTTATGATGAAGTTCAGAAAGCTTATGATGAAGTTACTGCTTTGGAAAGGCAACATCAAGTGGCACATCCCGAATTATAAGATAAAGTCACAAGCTTGACAAAAGAAAACAAGTTGTTGACAAGGAATGTTGACATTTATAAAGAGAGGGTGGATAAAATTACACAAGAAGTTTACGATGCACATGATAATATGAGAAGAGAAAAATCATTGTCAAACAGAGTTTCAGAGAAGTTAATTGATTCAGAAAAGGCCTTAGGTGAAGCACAGAAGAAAATATCAGATTTAAATATTGAGATTCTGGATCTTAACCGACAATTAAATAATCTAAAGAATTCACATTCTTTGTAGGAGTTATTTGTGCAAAGATGAGAATTTTAAGAAAGTTTTTGCTGCCACAAAGCCTGCAATGAAGAACAATAAACATTTCAAGCAATCTGACAAGACATTGGCGAATGAAACTAAATTTGTGTATAAGATAAAGTCACAAGCTTGACAAAGAAAACAAGTTGTTGACAAGGAATGTTGACATTTATAAAGAGAGGGTGGATAAAATTACACAAGAAGTTACGATGCACATGATAATATGAGAAGAGAAAAATCATTGTCAAACAGAGTTTCAGAGAAGTTAATTGATTCAGAAAAAGCCTTAGGTGAAGCACAAGAAAATATCAGATTTAAATATTGAGATTCTGGATCTTAACCGACAATTAAATAATCTGAAGAATTCACATTCTTTTAGGAGTTATTTGTGCAAAGATGAGAATTTTAAGAAATTTTGCTGCCACAAAGCCTGCAATGAAGAACAATAAACATTCAAGCAATCTGACAAGACATTGGCGAACGAAACTAAATTTGTGTTGAAAGTACCTTGTTGTATGGAGAAGAGATTTTGTTGGAAGATAATTGAAAGAATGAGAGAAATTGAATGAAGAAAAGTTGTTGCTGAGTTGGTACAAGCTAAAACTTAAAGGGTATTAAAGCTACATTTCTCAAGTTCTCAAGTTGGATCTTCTGGTTCTCAAGTGGAATTGTCAAAGCTACATGGTTACAAACGTTTAGGTTTAGGTAGTAACAACCAGAAATTTGAGAAGGAAGCAAGAAGAACATGTCAAAGAAGATACCAAAAGACAAGAAGGATACCAATCTTGATTAAATTTATCATTTAGCTCAGGTTTTCATATCAACAATGGAGAAAGGATTCGGGGGTAAACAATAGAAGAAGAATTGTTCTGAAAGTTCTTCCAGGGCTGGTTAACAATTAGATCATTCTTCATCTGGTTCAAACAATACTCCTCAAAGTCCTACAACAAAATGGGTGCATGCTAACCGATTTCAAGCTTTTGATGATTTTTAAGATAACTTTGATTATGATAATGTGTATCATGCATTTCAGGACAAAAAGAAACCAAAGCGCTCATATCGCTTGTGTTATCAATGTCGCCGAAAAGGCCACATGGCACAAAATTGTCCTGAAACTGCAAAAAGATCAATTTCTGATAAATCTGCCACTTTCATTGATGTATCTGGCAGAGGTTTTACTGAGCCAACACCTTCACACTTTAAATCTCAAAAGAAATATTTTTCAAATATGATTCAAGTGTTGGTGGTTCATCACCTGATGATGATGAAAAACCGTAAGACGGATCTTACTAGAGGTTTGCTTGATCGTATATGAGAGAGCAAGATGTAAATAAAAGTTTGTTTTATTGAAATCTACAAATGACTCAATTACAAACTCTCTAATCAGCTCAAACAGAGAAACACTCTAAAAAACACATAGTTAAGATCTGGTCACTCTTAGTTCTCTCTCCCAGTTATCAAATACAAAGACAAGCTTCCTATTTATACTAGGCTGGCCGAACCTCAAGCGAACTTGAGATTCGCCTGATCCGAACCTCAGGTTCGGACCAGGTTCGGCTGGCAGCAAACTTATCTTGATCTTCACATCGTCTCGTTCAGATACTTCACATGACGCATATATTATGTATCAACAGATGACTCAGTTCAAACTGAAAAAGCTAAAATGCAGTGGCGGCCTATGTTGGTCTGCAAGGCTGCAAATAATTTTACTGAAGACACTGGCCGACCAGAAGCTGTGTGCAGGTACTTCAAGAAGACCTGTCGGTGATTGTGAAGTTCAAGCTTCAAGCAGTTACTGATAGTGGAGTTTTCTACATAATTTAAATTAAATGCTTCATATTATAAAACTGAAAGTTTTTCTGATAGCTTAAACTGAAAGGTATCAGTATCGATTCGTCAATTTTCTTTCTTTTACTTTTCATATGTAGTTTAGATTGAGAAAATTTTGAAAAATAAAAAATAGTGTCTCTGTGTTTTGTTAAAATGAAAAATCAAAATATTGAGTTTTCATTTTTACGGGGGAGAAAAACAGAAAAATACAAAAACATTGAAAAATGAGAAATTGTATCTGACATAATTGGGAAATGATGGTACATTGGCTTACTTGTCTAACTCATGGATAAATTAGATGAAAAAGCCATAAGATCATTGTTCGATGTGCTTGGTAGGCTTGACATTAAATCAGAAAGTATTCAGATGTGATATACATTAAATACTAATGCTTGACCAAGTGGACAACATCTTGAAGCGTATCTCAAGATAATTAAAAAGATATGTGAAAAAGAAAATGAGAAGTCACTGTGTATACATGTGTTCTTTTTGCAAAGATTTAAACTTGTTTGATTTTTTTTATTTTCTGAAATGATCGGACTATCTCTGCATATCCACAAGACCGACCTGATAGTTGTTCATTTAAGGTTCTGCTTTATTTTCTTTGGTGTTTCGTAAAATTCATTGAACTTTCTCTGCGTGTCCACAAGAACGACCTGATTTTTGTTGAATTATACAATTTCAACTTGTTTTTATTTTCTTATTTTGTTAAATCCGAGGCCTTATCTACGTATCGAAAGATCGACCTTAAGGTAGATGATTTAACGTTCTTATTTCTTTTTGCATGGAACACAGTTGACTAGATCATTAATACAATCACTATGTGTTAAATCACAAGTGAAGTCATAAAGTGTAATATAAATGCATATATGAGTATGTCTGATAGTGTGGGGTACACAGTGGCGGACCCAGGAATATTTTCCACGGGGGTCGGTTTTTTTAGGTGCTCCGATTTCAATCATTTTGTTGTTAAACTTTTTGGGTCGGGTTTTTTTTTACTAAAATTCCCATCAAAGTATCAAATACCCATCAACATCTAAATTGCATGTCATCTTAACACATAGCGAGAGCATTTAGGAGGTTAGGGTTTTCAAAAGGAAAAAAAGAAAAAAAAAGGTCTCGTTCGAGACTTGCTGGAAATTTAACATTTCTGTATAGGTATTTATAAAATCTTTAAGTTTGGGAAGACAAATGCTTTCAGTAAGTTACCCCAGTGGTTAATATTTGTGATTTTGAATGGCAGGTCAAGTGGCAGGTCAAGGGTTCAACACCTGTGGCCGATGTTTATTTTTTGTATTTTAAGAAAAAAAAAACTGTTTAAAAATAGTGGGGAACATGTTTCAAACTCAAAACCTTAAATAAGGAAAGGGAGCGACTTAATTAGATGCTCAAGACCACTATGCTACACCAACTTTTGTTAATTATTTGGGGGTTATTTATATATATTTAAGGGGGTCAGTGAGATTTTCCTTTAAAGACGTTCTATTACTAGTACGAAATCGATGGGGGTCGCTTGACCCCCTACCCTTCAACGTAGTGTAAGGATCGAAAAGAACCCAAACACGATATCACGATCTCTAGTGAGTGTGCAGAATCCAAACACTAGAGTGATTCAAGGTTAATCGAGAATAATATTAAAAAGCAATAACAATATGAATAAGAACACAAACCGATTGACGAAAAGCACTTTACTATTGACCTTGATTGCTTACACACTGATCGAAATTCTCTTGGAGAATTTCGTGAACACTGAAATACGCAAAACACCTTAGAAGCAACCAACCCTAAACCCCTAGATTAGCTATCCTTATATAGGGGGAGATTAGCTTGGAAAACAAGCTAATCTATCTTTGGTAACCCTAATTACCCACTAATTCCCGTTTTTGACCATATAGGCCCACTAAACTCCCTCTAAACATTGTTTAATTGAGCCTAACCACATCTAAATTGGCCCAGTGACCCAATATAACCATAACACAGCTAATCTCCACCTACTTTATCACATAGGCCTTCAAAATAGTCCGCCAATAGGTGATTTAATACACAAGCCACAAATTATTCCCTTACAATCTTCCCCTTGGCTTGTGATATTAAATGTCTTCTACATTCAATCTTCAGACTTGCAGTCTTCTCCTTGGCTTGAGCATGGGTTGATGAAGATTCTTTTCCTTAACAATCTTCATTGGGCAACAACGAAATTGATCTCACAATCAGCATCAGCTTGAACTCCAAATGATAAGCATGTAATGAGAGGAGGATTATCAAATACTTGCTCCTTCTTGAACAATGTCGAGTCCTTGCTGAAACATCAGTAACTGTCTTGACTAGCTTGTGACTTCAGAGGATAAATTTTGAAAACCTATATCTTCGCATTCTTGATTGTACATCTTGAACTGACGGCATTTAGCTTCCCCTCAACATGTGAACAGCATCTTTTGAATCTTTGGAAGCTTTACTTGAAAAACCAACAAACTTCCCCAAAGCATAGGGTAAGTCCTTTTCCAGCTGGTTCTTCAATTATCAGTAACAGCATCAGTGCTTTGGTCAACTGAGTCCTTGACCTTCTTGTCGATGAGTTGTCTTTTCCACTTAACCTGTCAAACACAACATGGAACAAACACTGACCAGCAAATGATGGATGGTTACTGGGTTAGCAGGAGATCGACACAATCTAACACAAACCCTAACATTAATAACGGGTTTCCTTTAAATACTTCCCCTGAACCCAATGACTCACTTCACATTTTCTCCCCCTGAGATTATGGAGGGGAGACATACTTTCTTGCATAGAACCCATAAAAACTCATTAAAACCTTTAAATTAACCTGGCCATGGTTGAAAAATAAAACAATAAAAAAATTTAAGATAACACAAAAGAAAAAATAGAATAAAAACCAACATACCAAATTACTAAACGAGAAGGTTTCTATGGGATCAAACCGTATGAATCTAACCGAGGAACCCTTTTCAGCTTCTGTTACTCGAACACGTCCAAGTGATTGCCAATATACTGATCCACTCTAAACTCAAACCCTTTTCTTAGTCAGGCTGTTTGTTACTTTATTATCTTTTAAGGTGCATTAATTATGAACAGCAAGAGGATTTCAACAAATCCTAGGTACATGTTATTACACACTATCAAGCACATAAATTCCGTACCACATGTTTTCACAACCTGAACCAGAAGTTTGAAACCGAGCTCGAGACTTGGTTGAGAAGAGAAAGAATAGATCACATAGATTTTTGGGTATAATATACAAGTCAACTAATTTTTGAAACATCTTTGATAATGCTCTCATCAGTGACAAAGGCTGAGGGTTTTGGACTCTTGAGGGTCTCTTTTGATGTGCTCTATGGCATCTTTTGGGTGTATACATGCATTTTTTATATATTATTTAAGGTGATCTGGTAGCACGTATGTATGGACAACTCCAGGTCATTGCTCACGCAAAGCAGAGGAGAGCCTTACATACGCGAGAAGCATCCCCAGGTCATTGCTCACGCAAAGCAGAGGAGACACAGACTTTTTGAGCTCAATTTTACACTCTTGGAGACAAGCGTGTGTATCGGGAACTTGAACATGCAGTCAAATAGAAATGCAAATAACCTAAGTGTTGTTACCCAAAAAACTGCCATACGTTATTTTTAAGTGTGTAACGGATACCTTTTCAGATTTAAGAGCTGTGCCTACCAACATATCACCATGGATCATGTCTTTCACATCTGCCTTACGTGTGTCAGCCATCTCCAAAACGGAAATTTATTTCACTTCCCACCTTCTAATGGAAACAAAAGATTAAAAATTAAAAAGCACAATTTAATTTTGAGGGGTCAACAATTTCATCTTTTCTATTCTTCCCCTTGCTTTTTGATTTTTAATAACAACACACTTTTTTTTTTTGACTTGAACACACTAACACATCACTAAACATCAACTCAGTAAACACAATTGGCCAAGTTAACCTTCAAAGTTTATCTTTTGAAAAATTTCAGAAATGGGTTTTTATTTAATGCACAACCATACTTCACATCAAACTAGCCAAGAAACAAACAATTCAGACAATGTTACCTTTTCTGCTAATCTTTTCATATTTACCTCTCACATAGAGACATACCCTCCATTGAAATCTTCATGTCATGTAGTAGAGAGATACCTTCTATCTTGTGCCTGGAACAATCACTTTCAAAAACAAATAAGTTAATGGAAGTCCTCCTTGACAGTTCCTGCACAAGGTGAGAGATCAATTAGCCATAAGTACCCAGGCCATTGTGGTTCTGGGTATACCTGAAGAGTCGGTGAAAGAAATTTCTTTTAAAAACATTCCCTTGGTAACATCAGGGATTGGGGGTGTGGCTGCCTTGGTTGGACCGAGAATGTCCTTTTTGTTGACATCTCTGGAAAAACCTGTGGTTTTCTCGGTGGTGAATTTTTGGTTTCATTTTTCTTTAGAAATTTTACCTCTTGAAACTGTTTGGTGTGTTTTTTGTACACTCCAGTAGGCTTGAAAGACAGGTTTACCACCTTTGAAACATTCCACCTGTCATCCTTCCTCCAACCATTTGATTTAGCTGAACCAACTGGATTTGGATGGATGGGTGATTTTGAAACGGATTTGAAAACTGGTTTTGGGGATTCAACAGATTTTGGTCTCCAAGTTGTTTTGACAGATTTCTGAGATGTTTTGTTTTCTTTAAAAATGGTCTTTGGCCGTTGCTTAGGAGCCTTGGGTTTCTGCTGAACTTTGTGACTCTGAGGAGCTTGTTTCTGCACCTTAGGTTTTGATGGACTGGGCCTTAGAGTTGGGTCACTTTGTTTTTGAGTCCTTGGACTGAGTCTCTGATGAACTCTTTTGGGAAAATAGTGTTCATAAGGCCGATATAAACAGTTTCTTGCCACGTATCCTGGTCTACCACAGACATGGCAAAATTATTTCTTTGGGTATGCGTGAGCCTGTGGTTGGTTACGCCCAGTGGAAATCCAAGTTGGTTTTGAACAATTTTTATGGATCCAATGGGTTTTACCGTGGGGCTTTGTGGGTAAAATGTACTCCCGCTAAACTGGCTTAAACTGGTCATATGCAGAATTGATTTCAGTAGGTTTCACACCCAACACCCCACCATTTATGAGTTTAGGAGCAGCAACCTGTGGTGCCTTATCCCTTCTTAAAATTTTAACAGTTCTTAAGGGTTTCACAGCTTTAGCATCACATTTACCAAAAGTAAACACACCACAAACAGACGATTTTGCAAACAAAACAGACTCAGAAGTTGTGGACTCAGACTCAACAGACGATTCAAGTTTTTTAAAATTAAAATTTTTGTGAAAATCATTAGAACTGGAACTCTCAGAAGACTCTTTGCTATCCATTACCCCTGCTTCTTTATTACCTTTATCTGCACAACAAGTGGAATTGTTAGCAGTGTTAGAAACAGGAGAAGAAATTTTAATGGGGCATGCAGCAAGTTTCTTTTCTATTTCAGCCTTAGCTTCTAAGGAGGTCTTTGGACACTCATAGTCTGAGATCATTTCATGCATCAAAGGCATCAGTACTGTATGAGTGGATTTTTCATCTTTTACCTCAGTACCGAGACCCAAACCAGAGTTGGCTTTTAGATGTCGCATTCGAGCATCTGTGTTATAGAAAAGGGAACTAGCCTTCATCATTTCTGACAAAATTTTATCATTTCGTTCAACTTTGGTTTGTGATGTTTCTAATTTGGCTTTAAGTTGTTCAACTTTAGATTTTAATGTGTCAATTTCTTCATTAGTAATTCTAAGATATGTAGTTTTATCACTCAATTGCCTTTGAAAATTCTTAATATCGACTTTGGCAGCTAGTTTTTCACTTAATGTTTTACTCCTACCTTTGTACTCTCGCAGGTCTCTATCAGATAGTTCACGATTTAACGTTTCATTAAAGAACTTACGTTTCCAGTCTTGAGATTCATTAAATGTAATTTTGCATTTAGGGTTAGAACATACCTCATTGCTGTTGGTGCATGAAGTGGTACCTGGTAGAGTGGATGCCATGAACTTCTCTTGGATGAACTTTAAGAGCAAATCAGGTAAAACGGCAAAATCACTATTCAAAGAATAGTGTAAAAAACTTAAAACTGAAAAACAGAGGCATTCGGAGTGGAATTTGGAGGTCCAAACGAGCTCCCCTGGACATTAGTCGGGGGTAATTCTGGGGCTTGTTCTCACGGTCGTCGTGTTACAAGTTGAGCTTCTAACTTCAAACGAGGCCCAAGTTACGTCCGTTTTAGTGAAACTGTGCGAAATAGTGTTTTTGCCGCAAAATGGATTTGGACCGAAAAGTGGGTTTTCGATCAAAAAGTGGGTTTCGATCGAAAAGTGGGTTTGATCGAAAAGGGGTTTTCGATCAGCAGGGTGTTGGGTCGAAAAGTACTTTTCGATCACACAGGGGGTCAGTTGAAAAGTAGGGTTCTCGATCGAAAAGTATCAGCGGATCGAAAAGTCTCAATAGGGACTTTCCGATCGAAATGGGCTGATCGAAAAGTCACAAGGAGGACTTTTCGATCGAAAGAAGGCTGATCGAAAAGTCACAGGGGGACTTTCCGATCGAAATGAGCTGATCGAAAAGTCACAATGGGGACTTTCCGATCGAAATGGGCTGATCGAAAAGTCACAAAAGGGGACTTTTCGACTGAGATCAACTGATCGAAAAGACACAAGGGGTCTTTCTCGATCACAAGAATGCGACAGAATGAGCTTTTCGATCGGGAGGTCGATCGAAAAGCTGTTATGCAAGGTCGAAAAGTGCTTAAACTTCGAGCTAATCAGCACGAGATATTCTGTTTTGCGTCCAAACCTGCACAAATACTTCCGAGTGTGCTAAAGGCTGAAAATCACCAACAAAACTCAAAACGTTAGATCACAAAAACTTGAATCTGATATCGCGAGAGCCTCGAAACCTTGCGTTTCTTGGCTCTGATACCAATTGTAAGGATCGAAAAGAACCCAAACACGATATCACGATCTCTAGTGAGTGTGCGGAATCCAAACACTAGAGTGATTCAATGTTAATCGAGAATGATATGAAAAAGCAATAACAATATGTGTAGAAGCATATTCCTATGCTAACGTTGTGTCTCGTGTATTGTATCTAGACAAGAGCGTCTGTGTGAATTAGTGGCTTCATGCTGAGGTGGCCGGAACAAATGGTCCGCAGGCCATTTGGTACGGGCGTACCATTTGGTACGCTAGTGGTCCGCCAGCAGCATGTTAGTGACTATAAATAGTTCGTGTTAGAGAGAGCTAGTAAGAACTTCTGTCATTCTCTACATCTTAACTGTGTGAAACTGAGTGTGTCTCTCTCTCTCTAGACTTTGTGTAATCTCTTTGTGAATCAATAAAGCAAAGCTTTATTTACCTTCTTGTTGCTATCCGATTACCGAATCATGCAGTAGTAAGATCGTATAGTGTTTCTACAAGTGGTATCAGAGCATTTGGTTGCTCTACTGATGTGATTTTGGCAATTTTCGGATTTTTAGAGAGAGAAAGTTTGGGTTTTCTTCGTTTTTCATCAAATTTCCACAATTCTAAGTGTTGCTGGAGTGTTTTCGCATCATACTAAAGTAATTTTTAGCTCCAAACGTCAAATTTCATGAAAATCAGTGAAATCAGCCTCGAAATCAGCTGGTCCGCCGGATGAATTTCTAGTCCACCGGATGAATTTTCTGGTCCGCTGGTTGGTCCGCCCGTGTATTTTCATCAGTGTTCTGGTCCGCTAATCTGGTCCGCGTAGGCAATCTTCATATTTTTGATCCGTGGCAGTTTCAGCGTACCATCTGATCCGCGGCAGTTATTTCAGCGTATCATCTGATCCGCCGTACGAAATCTGTTCCGCCGGACGAAATCTGATCCGGATTTGGTCCGCAGGTACAAATCTGATCCGCTGGTAGTATTTTGGTCCGCCGATTTGTTTTGGTCCGCTGGCAGAATAGTGACCTTCACTAAAACTGACGTAACTTGCAAACTATTTGGAGTTACGGAACCCAATACCAGTCAAAATGTTCGTCTTTCTGAGATCTACACTTGTACGCACCTGAAAGGTCTGTACCCCCCAGTTTGACCCCCAAAATCCTCTTGGAAGACCCTCGTTTTTGAGTTCAAAGTTTTGGAGTTTAAGGTTTAACATCAAAATGAGTGATTTCTATGCAATGACTACTGCTCAAACATCGGTTCAAGCCATGTTGAACTATGATAACGAGATAGGAACAACTCAAAAAGTTCCTAAATTGCTAAGGCTTGAAGATTATCACAATTGGAGAAGTCGGTTTGAATCTTACATTTATTCGCAAGATATTGAGAGTTGGATTCCAATTGAGAAAGAATATGAATATCCGATGATAAGTCCCAACAAACCAAAGATGATTAGTAGTTTCGATGCTGATGAACGGAAATTGTTTGCTCGAGAAAAGAAAACATATAGTTATCTTACTATGGCCTTACCAAAAGATCTAATGCATCAATTTAAGCAATATACAACGGCTAAGGAATTGTGGGATGCTATTGAAGAGAGATGTACGGGTAATGATCAATACAAAAACACTCGAAAGAAAGTTTTGAAGAAAGAGTTTGATAATTTCAGGCACTGCGAGAATGAGAAAATTCCAGATTTGATTGCTCGGTTTTCCCATTTGATAAATAAACTTGATGTTGTAGGAGTCAAGAAAGATAGTGATGAATTGAAAGAGAAAATTCTGGAAGCTTTACCAGAAAAATGGGAAAATTATGTGATGAAGTTGACAAATGATCTAAATTATTCAAATTGGACTTTCAACCAAATAACTAGCAAATTACAAGCTCGTGAGATGGAATTGCTGGTGAAGAAATCTGCACATCCTACAGTTCAAAATCCTGAATTGTACTTTGGGGAAAATAACACTACAGTTCATGCTAAGGCAAAGTCACATTCTATTTCAAGCAGTAATCCGCCGGTAACAGCTTTTCTTGCTGGACATTCTGAAAATTCTGGTTATTCTCCAGGATGTCGTTTTACCATTCCAGATAAATCACCAAACAATTCTCATCCTGCTCAATCAACTGAAGAATTGGCTGCATTGTTATCTGCTTTTATATCTTCATCGTCTGGATCGATATTTGGTCAAGTTAGTGATGCTGGTTTAAGTGGAACTGAGTTAGAACAGCTGGATGATGATCAATTAGCTGAATTAGATCTGCATTGGCAATTTGCAATGATGGTTGAAAAAGGAAGACGATTTATCAAGAAACATGGGAAGAATTTGTTTGTTCGAGGAGGAAGAAAACTGGGTTTTGGATAAATCTAAAGTAAAATGTTACAATTGTTCAAAGGTTGGACATTTTGCTCGTGAGTGTTCTCAGTCATCCTCTGATAATGTTAAATCTGATAAGCATGAAACAAAAGCTATGGTGGCTCAAGTTCAAGCAGAAAGAGAGTTTGATGAATGGTCAAAACAATTTGACAAACCATCTATTGCTTTGACTGCTATTCAAGATACCTGTGCCGAATCAGATGAATTTTGTTATATCAACGGTCAATCTGTAGCGTTAATGGCAAATGTTGAAGTTGAATCAAGTGAGTATACATCTGAGATCACTACAGCTGAAACAAGTGATTCTGAAGTTAGTGGGTATGAGTCAACTTGTGAATTTTGTGCTGAAAAGGATAGAAAAATTCGTGAATTGGTTCAAGAAAAGGAAGGGTTAATGGTTGAGAGAACACTGAAGGAAACAGAATTAGAAAGTTTCAAGAAGAAACTTGAAAATTCTGATAAGATTTGCAAGATAAATGAGAAATTAATCGCCGAAAAGAATGTTTTGAAGGAAGAGTTGATGGCAGTTCAAGATAAATTGAATAAGTTCATTAGTGCCGATAAAGAACAAATTTTGAAGTTGCAAAGTGAGAATGAAGAGTTGGTTAAAAATGTTGAGAAATGGGAAAGTGAAGCAAAAGATGCGATTAATGATTTTGATAATTTGTTTGAGAAATCAACTGCAAGAGTAGATTCGCTGAAGAAAGCTTATGATGATCTCAAGAAAGAGTTTGATGAAATTACTGCTAAGGAAAATGATCGTCAAATGGAATATTCAATATTACTTGATAAAGTCACAACTTTGACACATGACAATCAGTTGTTGAAACGAAATATTGAGATTCATGAAGGCCGTGTCAAGAAAATTACTCAAGAAGTGTGTGATGCCCATGATCAGATGCGACAGGAAAAGTTTCGGTTTAATACAGCTTCAGAGCAATTAATTGGTTCTGAAAAAGCATTGGGTGAAGCTCAAAAGAAAATATCTGATTTGAATGTTGAGGTGTTGGATCTTAAAAGGCAGTTGAATAATTTGAAGAATTCACATTCTTTTACCAGTTACTTATGCAAAGACGAGAATTTCAAGAAGGTTTTGGAAGCGAGGAGTATAATCAGATTCCGCATCCAGTTATTGTATCTGATGCTCTTGCTGATATTCAAGTTTCTGGCATAACTGGTGATTATTCTGAATTTGTTGCTAAGAAGTCTGAATTGAAGAAATCACAAAAATCAAAGATGAAAGAGGTGAGTTTGGTTGATAAATTCCCAACAAAGTTTGTTTCGGGTGGTTTTATTTCAGAAAAGGGAGTTAGTTCTGTTGGAAAAAAAGTTGAGAAGGATGAAAAGCAGTTGCATGAAGAAAAGTTTGCTGCTAAGCTGGTTGAAGCTAACAAACTAAAGGATATTAAAGCTTCTTTTAATCAAGCTGCTAAAGCGAGTCCTTCATGTTCTGAAGTCGATTTAACTAAGCTACCGGGTTACAAACGTTGTGGTTTGGGAAGTGAAGATAAGAAGGTTGCAAAGAATGTCAAGAAAAATATGCCCAAGAAAGCTCTAAAAGTAAAGAAAGACACAAGCTTGGAACAAATTTATTATTTGGCTCAAGTCTTCATGTCTACAATGGAAAAGGGGTTCGGTGGAAAGATCCAAAAGAAGGCTTCATCTACAAGTTCTTCTGGTGAAGTTCAAACAGTGAAAGTTTCGTCATCATCTGGATCAAATTCCACACCTCGGAGCCCTACATCAAAGTGGGTACATTCTAACCGATTTCAAATTTTTGATGATATTTCTGATGTTTCTGAGCCCTTTGAGAGGTGTTCATCAGTTCAGGACAAATCACATTCTCAAAGATCTTATCGTTTGTGCTATCAGTGTCGTCGAAAGGGACACATGGCAAAGGATTGTCCTGAAACTGGTAAAAGATCATTTTCAAACAAATCTGCTACATTTATCGATGAATCAGGCAGAATTTTTACTGAGTCAACACTATTCAAATCAAAATCTAAAACGAAACAATTTTTCAAATTTGATTCAAGTGTTGGTGGTTCATCATGTGATGATGACTCAGTTAAAAATAAAAAAGTAAAAATGCAGTGGCGACCTAAGATGGTCAGCAAAGCTGCAACTGATTTTGTGGAAGACACTGGTCGACCAGAAGTTGTGTGCTTCAGGTCATTTGAGTACTAATCTTTATAACCAGTGTGCAGGTATTCCTAGAAGACCCGTTGGTGATTGCAAAGTTACTGATGGAGGAGTATTCTGCGTTCTTAACTTAAATTAAATGATTCATTTTTCAAAATTGAAAGATTTTCTAAAAGCTTAACCTGAAAAGGTATCAGTATCGATTGGTCAATTTTCTTTCTTTAATGCGTTTTGTTTGTAGTTTAGGGGGAGAAAATTGAAAAACCAAAAATAGTGTGTTTGTGTTTTTGTTAAAATGAAAATCCAAAAATAGAGTTTTCATTTTAAGGGGGAGAAAATGGAAAAATACAAAAACATTGAAAAACAGAAAAAATACAAAAACATTAAAAAATGAGAAATTGTATCCGACATATTTGGGAAATGATGGTACATTGGCTTACATGTCTGGCTCATGGATAAAATAGATGAAAAAGCCATAAGATCATTGTTTGATGTACTTGGTAGGCTCGGCATTAAATCAGAAAGTATTCAGATGTGATAAACACTAAATACTAATGCTTGACCAAGTGGACAACATCTTGATGCATATCTCATGATATATCAAGAAAAGATATGTGAAAAAGAAAATGAGAAGTCACTGTGTATACATGTGTTCATTTTGCAAAGATTTAAATTTGTTTTATTTTCTTTATTTTGTTAAACGATCGGACTTTCTTTGCGTATCGAAAGATCGACCTGATTGTTGTTCGTTTGACGTTCTGCTTTATTTTCTTTGGTGTTTCGTATAACTCATCGGACTTTCTCTGCGTGTACGGGAGTACCGACCTGATTGTTGTTGGGTTATACAATTTCAACTTGTTTTATTTTCTTATTTTGTTAAATCCGAGGCCTTATCTGCGTATCGAAAGATCGACCTTAAGGTAGACGATTTAACGTTCTTATTTCTTTTTGCATGGAACACAGTTGACTGATTCATGATTACAATCATTATGTGATTAAGTCACAAATGAAATCACAAAGTGTGATATAAAGCAAAAACATATCTGAGTATGTCTGATAGTATGAGGTACACTGGTCAAAGCAAACCTAATCAATTCAATAACATATCCTGATGTTATGAGTATGATTGTGCCTGTGTTTAAGATGGACAAATTATATCAGTAATCGACTTGACTTGTGTGCTGAAGTAATTAAAATTGAAATGTAGTTCAGCATGTCATGACCAATATGATCCCAAGTTGTGATCTTTCTCACAAAAGACAAAAATAGTGTCTGGTTCTGTATTGCATTTATGTTTCATATCTGAAAAATTCAAAAAGATTTTAGATGTGTTTTAGCATAAACTTAGAAAAATCCAAAAAGATTTTCGGTGTGTTATAATATAAAGTTTCAAAAAGCCAAAAAGATTTTGTTTCTTATTTGTTTTCGACCGATCGATACATGATACAAAATTTAAAAATTCAAAACTATATCTTGGATTCTCGAAGAGAAGTTTTGCGCCAAGAATAAATTATTTTTTTAAAGAAAAGAAAGCTGCGTTTCTGTCTTCTGAAATTGCAGGTTATCTGTGTGACAAGACTCAAGCATGGTGAAAGAGGGAGTATGTTATATCTTTCACAAGTGGATCTCGAATTCAAAGATTTTTTCAAGATTGATCCAGCCATGCAAGCTCTAATTCTGACAAGATTTCAATTTGAAGATCAGACGCAGAAATGCTGAAGATTAAAGACTGAAGTTTTGTTAGATAGATAGATAGCTAGATACACTACACATTAAGGGGGAGTCTGTAGAAGCATATTCCTATGCTAACGTTGTGTCTCGTGTATTGTATCTAGACAAGAGCGTCTATGTGAATTAGTGGCTTCATGCTGAGGTGGCCGGACCAAATGGTCCGCAGGCCATTTGGTACGGGCGTACCATTTGGTACGCTAGTGGTCGGCCAGCAGCATGTTAGTAACTATAAATAGTTCGTGTTAGAGAGAGCTAGTAAGAACTTCTGTCATTCTTTACATCTTAACTGTGTGAAACTGAGTGTGTGTCTCTCTCTCTAGACTTTGTGTAATCTCTTTGTGAATCAATAAAACAAAGCTTTATTTACCTTCTTGTTGCTATCCGATTACCGAATCATGCAGTTGTAAGATCGTATAGTGTTTCTACAATATGAATAAGAACACAAACCGATTGACGAAAAGCACTTTACTATTGACCTTGATTGCTTACACACTGGTCGAAATTCTCTGGGAGAATTTTGTGAACACTGAAATACGCAAAACACCTTAGAAGCAACCAACCCTAAACCCCTAGATTAGCTATCCTTATATAGGGGGAGATTAGCTTGGAAAACAAGCTAATCTATCTTTGGTAACCCTAATTACCCACTAATTCCCGTTTTTGACCATATAGGCCCACTAAACTCCCTCTAAACATTGTTTAATTGAGCCCAACCACATCTAAATTGGCCCAGTGACCCAATATAACCATAACACAGCTAATCTCCACCTATTCTATCACATAGGCCTTCAAAATAGTCCGCCAATAGGTGATTTAATACACAAGCCATAAATTATTCCCTTACACGTAGGTCTGCCCCTGGGGGTACACTGGTCAAAGCAAACCTAATCAATACATTAACATATCCAGATGTTATAAGTATGATTTCTTCCTGAGTTAAAATGGACTAATTATACCAGCAATTGACATAACTTGTGTGCTGAAGTAATTGAAATTGAAGTGTAGTTCAACGTGTTATGTTTAGTATGATCCCAAGTTGTGATTTTTCTCGCAAAAGATAAAAATAGTGTCTGATTCAGTATTGCATTTATGTTTCATATATGATAAAATCCAAAAAGATTTTAGGTGTGTTTTAGCATAAACTTAGAAAAATCAAAAAGATTTTCAGTGTGTTTTGGTTTAAAGTTTCAAAAAGCCAAAAAGATTTTGTATCTTATTTGTTTTCGACCGATAGATACAAGATACAAAATCATGATTTCAAACATATATCTTGGATTCTCGAAGAGAAGTTTTGTGCCAAGATAAAATTAATTTTCAAAAGAAAAGAAAGCCGCGTTTCTGTCTTCTGAAATTGCAGGTTATGCTGAAAATACTCAAGCATGGTGAAAGGGAGAGTTTAAAGTATCTTTCACAAATGGATCTTGAAGTTAAAAGATTGTTCAAGTTCTGACCTAGCCACGCAAGCTCTATAGCTGACAAGAAGTTTCAAGTTGAAGATCGGATGCAGCCATGCTGAAGATTAAAGACTGGAGTTTAGTTAAGCATGGATACACTACACGTTAAGGGGGAGTTTGTTAGAGCATAATCCTATGCTGCAATGTGTCTCGTGTATTGTATCTATATCAGAGCATGTTAGTGAGTCTTAGGATCAACTTATCAAGGGTAGCGTACCAATTAGTATGTTGATGGTACGCTGGAGCATACTAATTGGTACGCTGGTTGGTATGCTGGTTAGTAAGTTGCTAACTATAAATACTTGACTTGTAGAATGTGTTAAGAACTTCTGACATTGTAACAACTGTAAAAAAAACCGTCGCGATAACCTGACCCATTTGGATCAATTTAGGTAATTTCATTTTTAGCAAAATCGTTTTTGTAACACCCCAAATTTCACAAATACATGATATATATATATAGTAAATACGTGTTTATATTATAAATACATGAGCTTGATTGATAAATATGGTAAGACTATACATTGGATAGGTTGCATGTGTCAGAATTATTCGTTTGATAGCCAATATGATAAAATGTGCATAAACGGATGTGTTAAACGTTAAAGAAAGTAAAATATGAGATGTTAATGTGTTTATATGAATAACATGTTGATACATGAATCATTTGATGAATATATACATGTAAATACTTATGTTAATATTTAATGGAAAAGTAAAAGGGCTAAAAGCATAATTATTCTAAAGATATAAGAATATACAAGTATTATATGTGTTTATAATTATTATAAGTATTCTAAGGCTTAGAATATAGTAAAAATATATCCTAATATGATTCATAACATAAAATGATAAGTATTGTAAAGTTTGAGTGGCTAGAACGTAAAATAATGAAAGATATATATATATATATATATATATATATATAAATATATGTACGTATGTATACTATATCATCGAACGTATCCGGAGCCTTAGAAACCTTTAGAAATATACCCTTAAGTGTTTTATAGCATAAAATAACAATTGGTAGAAGTTCAGGGTTTAAAACTGTAAAATAAAAGTTTAGGGACCAAAACTGCCAAACTGCCAAAGTACTTCGCAGGTCGCGAGCCTGGTTCCCTATCCTTCGCGATATGCGGCCCAATCCTGGACCAGGTTTAGCCACGAGTTCGACTATCTACCCACGTTTTGACGAAATTGACTGCTTTAGGTGTCGAAATTGGCCAGATTAATCATCCCTATACATGTAAGAACATCCTGCGACCCTCCCTTGTATAAATAGCAGCCTCAATTGTTTGTAATTCCTCACCAATTTACTTGATCTTTCACCCAAAAACCCTATTCCGAACCCAGAACTTCATCCATCAAATTCGAGCTGCACAAGAGGAGTTAGGATCTGAAATTCAGCGGGCAAGCTTCTTTAGGTATGATCTAAAATAACTTCTTTCATTTTTTGCTAAATCGATCTCTAAGTATGATTTCTAAAATGTGTTAAAATTAGGGTTCTTGAGCTTGTTTTGTCAAAATTGATTAATCGGGTGGGAATTAGGGTCTGAATTTTTGTAGGTAATCCTAAAATGATATATTTAAAGAAAGCCCTAAGTTTATTTCACAATTGGAAAACGTTTGGTTAAGGTTTTGTTAACGTGTCAAAATTAGGGTTTTCATAACGTTGTTATGCCCAAATTGAGTTAACGGTGTTGAATTAAGCTTTGATATTTTAAAGGATATTATAAACTGTAATAATGGATGATAACCTAATTTGGTTTGATATAAAAATGAGTTTTGATAATAAAACGAGAAATACATGAAATTAGGGTTTCTAAATGTGATTAATTAATATAAAATAATCCGGAGGGTATGGGGACTTGATTTTTGGTCTTATAACATGTTTATATATATAATAAGTATATATAAGTTTAAATTGGATAAATAACAAAGTATTATAGATACCGAGTTAATCGGATATTTAGAAGTTTGTGCGGACCGAAAGGGTAGGCGCCTGTACGCTGGGGTTTCTGGCAAAGCGGAGGTGTTGCATAAATACCAACTGGGACCTAGCATAACTCACTGGGTGATACCGGGGTGAGCGTTTACTTATAGAAATGCGCGTCTTCATACTATCAATGAAAAGTTTATTATGCCTATAAGGGCATTTTGATCATTTTGACCTTAAAAGAAGATAAACCCTAATAAAGTATTATTAAGATAACAAGGTTAGGTATTATTTATAATAACTTTGCATTAATGCAATCCGATACGCGATTATGTTAATTGTAGACCATAACTGAGGTTTCGTCTGAATAACCAATTAAAGATATCAGGTGAGTTTCTACAAGCCCTATTTTATATAGTGAGTCCTATGAGGCCACCTATAAATGTTTTAAATGTTTTTAAATATTTTCGGGCTGGTATACATACAATAATTGTGAAAAATATTCAAGATAATTGTGACTTGATATATACGTGTTATATGATGAAGTTGTTAAATTGCTTATACGTATTATGCAATTATATTGATTATAATGTGATGTGTATATACTTGCTTGAGATTAAGTTGCCAAGTGACAAGGGAGTTGTTATTAAAAGTTTAGTGAATGAGTATGATTATATGAGAACAAGTGATGTGTTTGCTTATATTAATATGTGGTGGGTACGCCGCTGGTACATCCTATATATATAAATAGTAGTATAAGTTACCGGGTATATCGAAAGTGTGGAGGATACGCCGCTGGTACATCCTGTATACATACACCTAGGTAAATTGGGGGATGTCCATTTGTTGTAGTATATGAATGCCTTATCACTGTTTAATAACAAACCTAAAGCATCTAGTTATTTAACTAGAGGTGGGTAGTATACATGATCGGTAATCAAGTCATTAAGACGAGAAAATGACCTAATAGATTTAAGTATAAAGTTGGTGGCTAAAGTTGAGGAATCGTTGTTGCTCCAATGGGGGTGCCCTAGAGTACCGTGTACGAACGGGGCTGCTTCTCCAATGGGGGTGCCCTAGAGAATGTAGTGTCAGGTCTTCTCATAGGAAGAGTCGGTAACCCAGATGATAAGCCTAGGGTTGCTGGTAAGAATGAGGAGTCGCTGCTGCTCCAATGGGGGTGCCATAGAGTACCGTGTACGGACGACGCTGTTTTTCCAATGGGGGTGCCCTAGAGAATGTAGTGGCAGGTCTTCTCATAATAGAAGAGTTGGTTAGATATTGTGACCTAGAAGTTAAGCCTAGGGTCACAGTTATGGTTGTTAGATAAATATAGTGACCTAAAAGTTAAGCCTAGGTTCACGGTTAATATAGTCATTATGTGTTAGGATTTATATGTGATTTATAAATGTGTTGTGAAAACCAGGTAAAAACCTAAAAAGGTTTTTGAACTAAATGGTAGAACTCACTAGTGTAAGTTGACCTTTAAAAGTATGCATGCTAGGTTCTGCAGAGACGTTTAGAAGTGAAGGCACGGATCGTTAGAAGACGGGATAATCGGGAAAGCTATCAAGGAAGAGTTTCTTGCAAGCTGGCTTAGTTATAGATTTCCTTATTATAATTAGTTATATTTATGTACAATATCTCACTTACTGTAGTACTTGGCTTACATAAATAAAAGTTTTAAATTTCCGCTGCTTAATATATCTGTTGATACCTACTGTTTATGAGTAAATCCGACACGTGACCCCTCCCAACGTCAAGTCTGGGAGCGGGCGTCACAGTTTTATATAAATAAATAATAATAAAAAGAAAGATATAGAAATTAAAACTTTTAGCATGAAATAACCATGACTAAATGATTTGGAATTATTGTTTTTTGTTATATATTAAATGCGTATGTTATAGTTTTCTATAAAAATGTTATTTGATAATAAACGAGTTGCATTAATGGTATTTTATAGAGTACATGTTATTAAAATAATATATTTTTTTAAATGGCGCAGACTTAAATGTATTTTATAAAGTTGAAGGCTAAATTCTTAATTTGGGGATTAAAACAAACCAAACACACAACTTGAGGGGGGGGGGGGCTAATATAAATATTTTCCAAAATTGAGGATGAGTCCTTAAAACCCCATACTTGATTTGAATTAATGAATCATAAATGCTCTCAAAACCCCATTAAAACCGAGCTTTAAATCCAAAAATTGAAACACCTCCTATCACTACTATAAATTGAGGCTTAGAACCTATTGTTGATCACTACACCATCAAAGCCCTCCCAAAATTCGAGTATTCATCCACAAAATTAAAAACCCCCAAATTCTAGTCTTCTTATCTTGTTCGTGCAATTATAGGTCTAATTCTCAACCGACTTCATTAAGCAAGTTGTCTATCCCACTTGATTTTTCATTTTTCTACAAAACCCCGCTGTCAATTTTAGGTTTCATTGTTCATTTCAATTAGGTGATTTTAGGGTTCTTCGAAATTTGGGGAAATTTTCTATAAAACTTCATGATTTAACCTAATCAGTTTAATCCATACAGTCTACTATAGTTATGATTTGATTGAAGTTCATTATTCATTATTTATCATAAAGTCTAAACATCTTATTTGAGTAACCTATTATTTCATAAAGTTAGTTATTTTAATTAAAATTTGTTACATTAACTACTAAATTTATGATGGTACATTATTATGGTCAAATGACTTTATTATTAACAATATGTAATCAAGTTGTAATAACTTCATGGATGTAATTTTATACTTTGTGTATTATTTTTACAAATATATCCTATATCCTTATTTAGGTAATAAATTATATCTTATACACCTACTTAATTTAATGTTATGACCTATATGTATTCAAACCTATCATTAACCTATCATTAATTTTATGGATTTAATTGTTTGGTTTCACTAATAAAGATTACATTACTTACTAAATTTATGCTAATGCAATTATTAAAAGAAAAACTTTGTAACATAGAATTAAATAATCAAGTTGTCCCAACTTTACAAATGTATTTTTACATTATACTATTTTATAAACTTATCTTAAATGCTTATAAATTTTCTTCGTCATAATGCAACCCTAATAATTTTATAGCATTATACAAACTTGTTATATATTCTATTTAAATCATGTTTCACTAAAACTTTATGGTTTAAACAATAGTATGTTATTGTCCAATTTCATAAACCATATTTATTATCAAATTCCCCAAATTCATGTGAACCTATATAAATCCCTAATTTCAATCAGAGTTTTCAATCTTTGTATTCACACTCACTCAAATATTAGGATTATACCTTGGAAACTCTTGGACCATATTCATTTGCATTATCTCATGGATTCTACTTCATCAATCTGAACATGTGATTTCATAGCCCCTTTTTCAACAGATTTTCCAAACCATTTTGGGGATGGAAAACACGCATAAACACTTTGATTTATCATTACTTTATTTTCAAATAAATCATATTATTTATCATCCCTATCATCATGAAACATTACGAAACTTTAATCATTCAAACGTTCATACTTTTTACGCAAAGTCAAATACTATTGAATACATTTACTTGTATGTATCTGTGTGATATCGTGTGAATATATATACTTTACCATGCTTGTTATTGTATGCTATGTGGGAAACTTTATGCTTAAGGCTCCAGAGCATCAAACGTGAGGTTCCTTGTGAAGAACTGATAATGATGACGTTAAGGTTCTTGCGAGGGAATGAATGTCACCCCAACACTGACATTCCTGAGAGGAACCGCTCAGGATATGCAGAGGTTCCCTGTGAGGGATTGAACACGTGAACAAACTTTGTTACCGATTGTTGGTTTACGAACCGTCAATCAGACGTCTTATTTATGTGATGAATATCTATTTATGTGATGAATATCTGTTTATGTGATGGATATCTGTTTATATGATGAATATGTGTGTGGAAATGTTTATTCAGTTATGACTTTGTGGAACCATTTTCAATCATTTATTATCACTATGCAAGTCATGTACTGTTAAATAAATTGTTTGTATTTATCTACATTACATCGTATTCTAGGGACCTATACTGGTAAGTCTCATGAGAAATCGATGAGATTACTTTGAGGGAATTGAACACTTATAAGTCTCATGAGCATCATAATCGTAGAGATTTCTTTGAGGAAACTGAACATCATAATCGTAGAGATTCCTTTGAGGGAATTGAACATCATTTTGTACTGGGTGACGAATACGTATGTAATTAGAGTAATACATGCACAATTAGTTTAACAGTGTGACTTTGCAAAAACCTTATCAAATATTTTCTTTAACTGTTATTATTAAACCTATGACTCACCAACTATGTAGATAGTTGACCTTTTACGTGTTTTTCAGGTTATTAAGAATCACGCCTTCATGATTGACGTTACATATAGGATGCTTTTGTACCTACTTAATTTAGTCGAGAACTATTTTTTATGTTTATGTTACTTGTATTCAATGTATAATTTTCGAATTGGATATTATTAAATAGTGAAACTTTAAATAGTGTCATGTGCTTATGGACAATCATCATGCCCTGACGTTTCCGCCGTCGGTTGGGGTGTGACAGATTGGTATCAGAGCCATGGCTATAGGGAATTAGGTTATTAGACATGGTGACCTAGACTATAGCTTAGGAGTCCAATACATGAGTACCTAATGTCTTACATTTTATGTCCATAAGTAGTTATACCTTATGCTATTTGAATCCCTGATCTCATTCACAATCACACACATACACAATCACTTTATGAATCAATAAACCTTTATGCGTTTGAATCTTCTTTATTTCTTTAATCATTCCACGTTCAACCTCATCAAGCTTAGTTTTAATGATTGGTATGCATTAATGTTGATGCCTAGTTCCTGATCGTCATGTGAAGTATCGAATACAAGACAAGTCATGGAAGTTTGCTGCTGGCTGAACTCTTGGCAAACTCCAAGTTCGGACTGGTCCGAACTTGTCCGAACCTGAGGTTCGGACCATCGGGTTTAGATCTAGTATATATAGTTTGTATTGTGTTGTAATTGAATACACTTGTACGTTTGAGTCTTACTTCCTATTTGTGTACTCTGTGGTTCTTTGTGGTCTAATACAAGTCTCTTTGTATTTACTTTTGTGTGATTACTCGTTTTACATTGATTTCGATAAGACTAAGTAGAAGATCTACCGCTCACGCACTTTCAAGTTGTATCAGAGCTTTTGGTTTGCTCTACTGGTCGGAAATCTCTGTTTTCGGAGTTTTGAGTCAAAATTGCACGTTTTCACGAAAATCAGTATCATTTTTTAGTTCGTTTGATCTTCACGAGTGTGTTGTACGTGAAAAATCTTCTCTGTGTTTGTTTCTACTGGTTTTGCTTGAGTTCCTGTCAAAAATTTCATCCATAATCACAGAAAATCACAAAAATGGTGTCGAGAGTGTGTGTGTTCGTTTGAGGTTCGGACAACTTCGGGATAACTGCTCCGAACTCTAGGTTCGGACAGCGTTCGGTTGCTTTCTTGTTCGGCCAACGTTTGAGTCACGTTCGGACATAGTTCGGCCGGGTTCGTACACAGTTCGGAACTCGTTGGGTCTGTGGTTTGTTTGATCTTCCGAAAGTGAGGTTCGGAGGGAGTTCGGTCAAACATTTTGTTCGGATAAGGTTCGGCAGAAGTTCGGTAGATGTTCGGAGGAGGTTCGGAGGAGGTTCGGAGTGAACAGTGTCAGAATTTTTACAAAATGTCCGATTTTCAAGCCTTCGCGGCTATTCAAAATTCGGTTCAAGATACGAAGCAAACTATTATGAACTATGATAATGAAATCGGAACAAGTCAGAAAGTTCCTAAATTGCTCAAATTGGAAGATTATCATAGTTGGGTTAAAAGTTTTGAAGCATATGTTGATACTAATGACATTGATATGTGGTTGGCGTTTACTGATCAATATGTCTATCCTAAGGATGAAACTGGTGAACCCATTCTTCTAAGAAAGATGTCATCTGAACAAAAGAAAGCTTATCAAGCTGAGAAAAAGGCATATGGTACTTTAATGATGGCTTTGCCTAAAGAGTTACTACATCAATTTTCGGGTAACTACACATCAAAGAGTTTGTGGGATGCATTGGAAAAGAGATGTGAAGGCAATGACCAATATAAGAAAAGTCGTCAGCAAGTTTTGAAGAAGGAATTTGGTAGCTTCAAGCATTATCAAAATGAATCAATTCCAAATCTGATTGCAAGATTCGCTCACTTGATGAGTGAAATGCGTTTGGTGAATCTTACAAAAGAAGAAGTGAATATGAAAGAAAAGATTTTGGAGGCTTTACCAGAGAAGTGGGAGAATTATGTGATGATGATTACTCATGATAAGGAATATTCAGGATTATCATTTAATGATTTGATTCAAAGAATTCAAGCTAGAGATATGGAGTTGATAGTGAGCAAATCACTTCCTGCACAAGTTCAGAATTCTGCTATATATTTTGGTGATAATGATTCAACCATGAATGCTGAGAAATCTAATATTCTTAGTTCTGCACCTCCTACAACATTCATTGCAGGTAAATCTGAAACTTCTAGTTATTCTGCCGGTTGTAATGTTTCTGTTCCAAATTCTTCAACTCAAAATGCATTGTCTGCTCAAACTACCAATGATTATAATGCATTAATGCCTACGTTGGTATCTTCATATTTTGGTGTTATTACTGGTGCTGTGAATAATGCTGAATTGACAAATGAAGATTACGATCAGATAGATTATGATCATTTGGAAGAGATAGATTTGAACTGGCAATATGCTATGTTAGTTCGAAGAACGAAGAAATTCTTCAATAGAACTGCCAAGAAAAGATTGAATCGAGATGGAAAAATTGGATTGGACAAGTCAAAGGTTAAGTGTTATAAATGTTTTGTTTATGGAAATTTTGCACAAAAATGTCCAAGTTCAATTGACAACAAGTTGAAATCTGGTCAACATGCTCATGTGGTTTTCCATTCACCAAGTGAAACTTCTAAGGTTGAAGAAAAATCTGTTTCTTTTGATGAAAAATTGACAGATGCATTTTGGCATCCAAACGAATTTGCTTGGAATGCATATTCTGCAGCACAAATGAAACATGCTCCGTTTACGATTGCTCTGACTGCTCATCATGATGATGATGATGATAGCATTCTGAATGATTCTGATTCCAATTCGACAATATCAATGATCAAAGAAGTTAAGTCGAAGAATCAAAATGTCTTGAATGTATAAGGCTGAGTAAGAAAATTGCAAGTCTTGAGAATATGTCTCAATTATCAACTTAAGAGATTGTTGTGCTCAAGAAAGAATTGGATGATTTTCAAACGAAAAATTATGAATTGATTCATGTTCATGAGGATGTTTTGAAAGAAAAGAGTAAGTTGGCAGACGAATGTGAAAAAGAAAAAGCTGAAGCGTTAGATGCAGCTTAAGATTTTGAGAATTTATTTGAAAAGAGCTATCCAGTTCAACAAAAGTATGAAAAGGCGAATGCTCTTATTGTTGAGTCTGCAGCTACTATTGAGAAACTTCAAAACAAGATCTCTATGCTGCAAGATGAAAATATTCTTTATAGGGATAAGAATGAAGTTTTGACAAAAGATGTTGAAAATTACAAGAAAAAGATAGAAAGTGTTCTTGAAGAATTATCTGCTAAATGTGAGATCCAAAAATTACAAACGTATGAATATGCTGATCTCAATGCAAAATTCATCAAGTCACAAAAGAAGTGTTCGATGCTCAACAAAAAGTATCTAAATTGAGGTTGGAAATTTTGGAGTTGCAACGGCAAGTAAAGAATTGCAATTTGTCACCGACATTGCAGAATTCGTATACAAGAAAGATAGTAGTGAAGATAGTTCTAAGAAGGATGATATTCATTTGGTTCCTCAACCGGTGGATTTATCTGAGGTTACATCTGCTCCGCTTGATCCTAAAGCCGAAATGCATGATTATTCAAAATTTGCCACTTCATCCAAGAAGAAAAAGTCAAAGTCTAAAAAAGAAGGAAACATCTTTGGGAGATGCTCCGAAGTTCAGCACAAAGTCTATTTTTCTAGAAAATAAACAATTTTTTGACAAAAGTGGTGCAAGTACTTCATCTGTAACTGAAGAAGACAAAGTTTTGGTGGAGAAGAACAAACTGAAAGACATAAAAGCCAAATTCACTAGAGAAGCTAAGGGGAGAGATGCTTCTAGTTCTTCTTCAAGCTTTTCAAAGACCCCAGGTTTTAAGCACAAAGGTTTGGGGTATGAGGTCAAAGCCGCACCTGTTCAAGCAAAGAAACCAGTGAAAGTTGAAAAAGTTTCAAAAGTTAAAGTTCTAAAGAAATCACCTCCTTTGAAAGAACAATCTTATTATTCTGGAAGGTCATCATTTTCAAGGAGTCCATCTCCTAGGTATGATTCTTCTGATGGTTTCTTTGATACTTTTGATTCTGAATATCCATCTAGTTTTCAAAATTCAAAATTTTTTTCAAATATTTGTCGAGAAAGGCTTTGTTATGCATGTCGTTAACCTGGACATTTTGCTGCTGATTGTCCGACGACTGCATATATCCACAATACGGCTAAGTTTGTGGATAACAAAAGTCGAATTTTTGATGAACCATGGTCTCCAAAGATCAAATCAACTCGTAAGTCGTCATGGTCTAAACCAAGTACGCCGGTTGAATCTGATTCTGATTTTGATCAAAAATCGAAAATTTTTCAAATCTGGAAACCAAAAGTTGTTTCCAAAGCCAATAATGACTATGTGGAAGACACCGGGAGACCCGACGCTGTTGAATCGGGTCGATTCCAAAGAGACTAATGTTTTATTTGGTGTCAAGCAGGTATTTCAGGAAGACCTTTCGGTGATTGAGAAATTGCTGAATGTGGAATATCTGTGATAACTTAAATTGTATTTCCAAATCAATCCGGTTTTCAAATGCTAAAACGGCAAGTATTTGTGTTGGTTGATCATTTTTTGGTTTGTTTTGCACTCTGTTTCATTTTGAGGGGGAGTTTGTTTTTGAAAAATACAAAAATACTAGGTTGTTATTTTTTTTCAGATACTTAAAAATAGAGTTGTCATTTTTAGAGGGAGAAATTTGAAAAGACAAAAACATTGAAAAATACAAAAATCCAAAAACATTAAAAAAAATGAGAAATTGTATCCGACATGATTGGGAAATTATGGTACATTGGCTTACATCGTCTGTCTCATGGACAAAATTGATGAAAAAGCCATAAGTCCATTTAATCAATGTGTAAGGTAGGCTCAGCAAATCAGAAAGTATTCAAATATGATATATACTAAATTTGATGCTTGATCTAGTGGACAAGATCTTGATGCATATCTCATGATATATCAATAAAAAGATATGTGAAAAATAAAATGAGAAGTCACTGTGTATACATGTGTTCTTTTTGCAAAGATTTAAACATGTTTGATTTTCTTTATTCTGTCAAACGATCGGACTTTCTCTGCGTGCTCACAAGGCCGACCTGATTGTTGTTCGTTTGGCGTTCTACTTTATTTTCTTTGGTGTTTTGTATAACTCATCGGACTTTCTCTGCGTGTCCACAAGACCGACCTGATTGTTGTTGGGTTATACACTTTCAACTTGTTTTATTTTTTTATTTTGTTAAATCCGAGGCCTTATCTGCGTATCGAAAGATCGACCTTAAGATAGACGATTTAAAATTACCTTATTAATACCTTAACATATCCAGATGTTATGAGTATGATTCTGCCTGAGTTTAAAGTTGGAAAAATTATATCTGCAATCGACATGGCTTATGTGCTACAATAATCGAAATTGAAGTGTAGCTCAGCATGTTATGTCCAATATGATCCCAAGTCGTGATCTTTCTCACAAAAGATAAAAAATAGCGTCTGATTCTGTATTTTTTTACATTTCATATCAGAAATTACCAAAAATATTTTAGGTGTGTTTTGATATAAAGTCTTTTAAAAGACAAAAAGATTTTGTTTCTGATTTATTTTCGATTGATCAACACGGAATACGAAATCAAATTTTAAAATCGAAATATCTTAGAGTCTCAAAGAGACGCTTTCCGCCAAGATTATTTATGTTGGCAGGTTTCTAAGTGGCAAGAGAATAAACTTCAAGTCTTCTGAAGATTGATGATAACGAGATTACACACAAAACAATATCAAGTATTCAAGATTGAACTCATTGTCAAAGAAGAGGAAGAGTTTGATTAAAGATACATGATACAAGTTTTATGCGGAAGGTGATACTGCACATGCCTAGGGGGAGTTTGTTAGTACCTAGTTCCTGATCGTCATGTGAAGTATCGAATACAAGACAAGTGATGGAAGTTTGCTGCTGGCCGAACCCTTAGCGAACTCCAAGTTCAGACTCGTCCGAACTTGTCCGAACCTGAGGTTTGGACCATCGGGTTTAGCTCTAGTATATATAGTTTGTCTTGTGTTGTAATTGAATACACTTGTACGTTTGAGTCTTACTTGCTATCTGTGTACTCTGTGGTTCTTTGTGGTCTAATACAAGTCTCTTTGTATTTACTTTCGTGTGATTACTCGTTTTACATTGATTTCGATAATACTAAGTAGAAGATCTACCGCTCACGCACTTTCAAGATTGAAAAAGCATATAAGGATCGATTCTCTGGTAGATAATATCGAGACGGAAGTTTTGTCATATATTGTGTTGAATGATTACATAAACTGAAGGAGTATACAAATGATTAACCTCCGGGGGAGGTTGGATAGAACCTCCCCTCTCAACACATTGAACCACACAGATTCAGGACAGAAACTTATAAAGAAATACAAATACGAACTATTTATACTTATTCATTCTGTCCGAACTAGGAAACTCTGAACCCTGTTCGAACTCCCTCTGAACTTGGAGTTCGTCTAAGGTTCGGACGAATCTGAACCTTGAGTTCGGTTGGGGTTCGAACCCCAGTTCATGTCCCCGTCAACTCAGTCTGTTTAACAATTCGAATAGTAACGGCCACACAAGATTCAGGTATCAACAAATCCCCCCTTGAACGTTACAGTCGAATCCAGACTTTGATCTTCTAGCAATCTTCAGTCAGCTTGCTGCAGACGCCTCTATCTTTAGCAAACTCCCCTTGACCGAATCATAAGGTATGCAGGAAACAGTTCACCAATCCTGTACAATCGCCACAACCAATAAAGTTCCCCCTCGCTTCAATCACTTCCACATCAGGAATATGATAACGGTTCACTTCATAAGTTGTATCCGAAAACTGTAACAGACATTCTTGAACATCACCGCATTTTGACAGAAATCTTCACATTCACTGAATTGTAATACAATGCTGGTCTTTATGAAAATAGACACGATCAGCATCTTCAATCATAGAAATTCCCCCTCAGAATGAAATCCATCCCAATATATTACTCCGGTAAACGTACATCTCGTTACAGGCTGGAATCTGACCAAGTCTTCACAACTCAAGAAAGTATCAGGCATATGACAAAGAGTTCCAAACCATAACCGAAAACTTTGACATATCGGTTCACACAAACATCAGAATACACCACCTGTCCATGAAGAAAAAAATTACCATCATTCCTAAATTGATTGCTATTGAATATTCACTTTTTCAATTATGAAACTTTAAAAGTTTTAGGGTCCCCAATTTCCCCCAAACAAGTGACATATTCAAATCTTCAATCTCTTATGATTCCAACCCCGCATGTTTTTAGTGGAATGATAAACTCAAGTGGCCCATAACGGAATCTTTAATCTCATTTAATCTTTAGTTTGTGTAGAAAGATAATCTCCGAAACATTCCCAAGTAATCATAACCATGTCTCCGAATCTATGTCCATCATCAGAAACACGCGTTCTTGAATCTCTGTCTATCATCAAGAACAATGACTACCCACAAACTCATTTCTTGAAATTCGATCACTAACTCGTAACAAGTATCGGAATCTGGATTTTCTTCAAACATTACACCCCACAGCTACCAAATCAAGGGTAAACCCGATAACTGATCCGTTTCTTTGAAATTCCCACCTAACGGGGTTCGGGGGCAGCGCCCCTGAGAAGCGGGGTCCAAGGGGCGGCAGCCCCTGGTGGGGTCAAAGGGGCAGAGCCCTTGGCTGGGGCCGTGCTCATCCGACCTTTGGCCGAACCTCATCCGAACCTAATCTTCTGAACCTCCTTCGAACCTCATTCGAACCTGATCTTCTGAACCTCATTCGAACCTGATCTTCTGAACCTCATCCGAACCTGGCCTTCGGACGCCCGAACATGTCTGAACGCTGTCCGAACCTGGGGTTCGGAGCGGTTATTTTTCAGATATGTTCTTCGGCCGAACCTGAGATGAACTCGACTGGAAATTTTCAAAATCGCACCAGATTAAGAATTTGATCGAATTTCGACATCCAGATGCTTCTGTTAGGCAAAAACATGACTCAGAAAGACTCGATTGATTAAAAATCAATCAGAAACACTTTCAATCACACCTAACTGAAGATTTAACGTCTCAAACTTAAGAAAAATGATGAATTTAGACCATAGAAAAAGCCAACAGCTCTCATACCAATTGAAAAAGCATATAAGGATCGATTCTATGGTAGATAATATCGAGACGGAAGTTTATCATACATTGTGTTGAATGATTACATAAACCAAAGGAGTATACAAATGATTAAGCTCCAGGCGAGGTTGGACAGAACCTCCCCTCTCAACACATTGAACCACACAGACTCAGGACAGAAACTTACAAAGAAATACAAAGACGAACTATTTATACTTCTTCATTCTGTCCGAACTAGGAAACTCCGAACCCTGTCCGAACTCCCTCCGAACTTGGAGTTCATCTAAGGTTCGGACGACTCCGAACCTTGAGTTCGGTTGGGGTTCGGACCCCAGTTCATGTCTCAGTAAACTCAGGTTGTTTAACAATTCGAACAGTAATGGCCACACAAGATTCAGGTATCAACAATTAATTATAAGGATAAAATTAGTAGATGACTGGTACGCGTCTAGAATGCAAAAGGTGTGGTGGGTTAGCTGTGGTACACCCTATATATTAGCTCCAATGGTGTTTTGGAAGTGGGACTAGGAGTTGGACTGGGAATTTTTATTACCTATAAACTTGATACTGATATACATACCTGATTATTCTATAATTTCATGTCCGAATTATTTGATGACCACAATTTCAATATCCATTTACCTACCAACTTGATTATACTTTGATTTCATGTCCGATTATCCTATAATTATGATTTTCATGTTTGTCTATATACAAGTTTGGTTATTAAATGATATCATGTAAATTCGATGTTCCATTATTTATGAATTTGTTTACTTGGTGAGTAAGACTAATTATAACGTGACTACATAGAAATTTGATAACTACTACTTGAGAACTTGATGTTCCGCTACTTGCAAACTTGATAATCACCTACTAGCGAATTTAAATATTTCCCTGCATTGATATTTTAATCGATATGAACGTGATTTAATTTATGAACATGGATGCATACATGCTTGTCTTTTCTTGAATGCGAGCACACAAGAAACTTGATCAACTATGAGCATTAGCTACTTTAGTCATTATTTTTCCTATAGACAATGTTTGTGCATGAGACAACAAATATGGTTTAGGAGCTTTGGGTTTTATTTTATCCAACACACAACAAGGCAAGTTATGCGGACTATGCAACGAATTAAGTGATTATGGGTGCACACGTAATTATAAAATTCGGTGCATAAGAATCATAGTAAGTCTTGTCGTGCGTTGTAGCATAGAACCTAGGGTGATTTAGGATAACGAGAGGAATGCGACATGATAAGGGCATGGTGGATACGCCGTTGGTACATCCTATATATAAATATTCCAGTTATGTTGTCAAGAGTAGCGTTATTCAAGTCGCTTGAAGTTTGGTGTTATTTTTATTGACCTTGATCAATATTAGAGGAGCGTAACATTTAGTGAAATCTTTTGCGCATTATATACATTGTATTCAAAGATATGTAACATGTTTCATCTATGGGACCCTGAACTTAGATACTCACATCAATTACATGTGCGAGTCGTCATCATTTAAGAAAGTCGAATCAATTATTCACATCTCTCATAAGCAATTAGAACTATATCCTCACCTTTTCCTGAGAACTCTTCGTAATCAATTTCGAGGACGAAATTCCCTAAAGTAGGGGATACTGTAACAACCGTAAAAAAACTATGGCGATAACCCGACCCATTTGGATCAATCTGGGTAATTTCATTTTTAGCAAAATCGTTTTATATAAATAAATAATAAATAAAAAGAAAGATATAGAAACTAAAACTTTTAGCATGAAATAACTATGACTAAATGATTTGGAATTATTGTTTTTCATTATATATTAAATGCGTACGTTATAGTTTTCTATAAAAATGTTATTTTATAATAAATGAGTGGCATTAACGGTATTTTATAAAGTACAAGTTTTTAAAATAATATATTTTTTTAAATAGGCGCAAACGCAGACTTAAATGTATTTTATAAAGTTGAAGGCTAAATTCTTAGTTTGGGGATTAAAACAAACCGAACACACAACTTGAGGGGGCTAATATAAATATTTTCTAAACTTGAGGATGAGTCCTTAAAACCCCATACTTGATTTGAATTAATGAATCGTAAATGCTCTTAAAACCCCATTAAAACCGAGCTTTAAATCCAAAAATTGAAACACTTCCTATCACTACTATAAATTGAGGCTTAGAATCTATTGTTGATCACTACACCATCAAAGCCCTCTCACAAGGAAGAGTAATGACGATTAATGATATTCTAAGGATTCTGCAAGCTTAAGTTAAGTTTATTGATGCATGCATGGATTATTTCTAAATTTAGGAAGTAAGGGTTTGCATGTGATGATCAAGGGATCACAAGGTTGTTTCTAGTGGTTATGATTGAGGGTTTTATGTTTAACTGGGTAAATAATGATTCTGGTAACAAGAAATGGCTGAATCAGTCACTGGAAACAGCCAAATAAGCAAATCTGGGTTCTGGCATGATAAATACGCCCGTATGATGGTTATGAAATACGGTCCTATTCATGTTCCGGAATGAATACGCCTGTATATGTTTACTGTAGTACGCCCGTATGCAAGCCATGATGAATATGCCCGTATTATATAATTCTGATACGGCCATTTAGAGCAAGGTGTATGCGTTTGAATAGCTGTCAAGATTAACAGAATTTCTGAGCTAAGCTAAGGTGAGTTCTATGAGCCCACTTTTAAATGTTTTAATGCTTGAGTTGGTATGCATGCTAGAAATGTTTTACTTGAATGGTTTATGCAAAGTTATGATTCAATGTAAGTATTTTACACTGAAAGGGGTAAAGGTTACGGGTATGACAGGGTTATGAGTAGTTAACAGTTTATGTGTTGCCACACTGCGGTGTGTAGGTAAAGCTATGTTTTAAAAAGTGAAACGATTTAACGTATGGTTTTAAACACGTTATAGTGCTGTGTGGTTTATGTCATAGTGAGATAGTAAGATGATAGTGAAATGCTTCTAACGCGGTGGAACACCGCGTGGTTTTCAATATAAAAGAGAAAGTATGTTTCTAAAATAAGACAGATGAAAGTATAATGTAAATGAAAATGTAACCCTCTCGGAAGAGACATATATCCCTGGGGTGTGATAGTTTTCGTTATGGAAGGGAACGAGCTCGAGCATGATAGTAAAGGTTCGGTGACGACCGGCTTGGCAGAGGGCTAGCTACCCTGGATAGTAAAAGCCTAGGGGTAGTTATGTTAAATATATGAAAGCATGATAGTAAAGTGTATTATATGTGATAGTTATGTGAATGAACATGTTTTCAATTGAAAGTTTTCTTACATGAACTGTTAACTGGTGTCAGGACCAATTTGGAGCCTTTACTCATCCAATACATGGATCCAAGTGCGGAAATCATGAATCCATGATCAAATCATAGTGTTTGTTGGTTGAAATCCTTAGATTTCATGTATGAAACTCAAGAACACGTGGGTTTTCACACACAAGTGCTCTCTCTCTTCAAAACAGCCGTCTAGAAGCTTATTTTAGGTTATTCTAGTGTTGCTATTTATACTGGAGACAGCACAGGTCGTGATTGCACTGAAATCAAGAGAATGTTATTGAAGTTAGTGAATTTTATGTCATCAGACTGACGAGATCGCCAAGAACAAGTTGTGAGATCGCCAAGACCATTCTGAGATCGCCAAAACCACTTGGTGAGCTCGCCAAGCCTTGGTGAGGTCGCCAAGACTTGGTGAGCTTGCCAAGGGTTGGCGAGGTCGCCAAGAGTAAACCACCAGATCGCCAAGACTAATGCCAAGTCGCCAAGAGTAATTCTCAGATCGCCAAGTTCTTGGTGAGGTCACAAAAAATTTGGTTAGGTCGCCAAGAATGTCCAGAAATCACTAAATACACTCCGGAAATGTCAATTATCATTATTGAATCACTAAGGGTTGTTATTACGAAGACACATTCAATTATTAACATTAGCCAAGTAGATTATCATGAAATGACCCATAACTTGGATTCAGACTTTCACACTGCAATTGAAATGTACAAGGGCAATTTCTTCAATATCAATAATCAACACAAGTTAAGACATTACATATGAAACACAAAACATCAAACACTTGAGTGATTAACATAAGCATTAAGGGAATTGTCCAAGTACAAAATACAAGTTAAAGTGAAAGATTTACAATTTGAGCATAAATACTAAGGATGCTATGTTTGAGTTGACATCAACCCTATAAAGATCTTACAAATCCCCCCTTTGGTGGTAATACAAACATAGAAAAGAAAACTGACGACTATCTGAGTTGTCCAAGCAGCTTTAGCAAGAACCTCCAGTATTTGCGGGCAAGATTCTTGTATCGATCATCTAAGCACATGATATGTACCTCTTACAGTATCCAAAGGTCTTCTCGAGCGAACTTCTTCAAGTCAGACTAGTGCCACATCTCCAACATCCTTTCACGACCACGGGAGAGGTAGCAAATCCCGCGACCACCCATGACCCAGTCTTTCAAGGTACTCAGGCTTTCTGTTGTCATTTTCCTGGAAGCAAGGCACTCCCAGCACCACCACCTTAGAAACAAACCGAAGTAGTTTGCATCCACTATCTCGTATGGCCTAAGCCTTCGAGGGATGGTGTCTAGGCGACTGTAGAATAACCATTTAAGGTAACTTCTATGTAGCAGTCTCAGTTTAATTGCAGCGAAGAGTCTTATTGTTCGTCGTATTCCCTTTCAATGACCAACTCATGAGTATCTCCACTGTAATACCGACATTTTATTGCGTTGCTTATCTGATCTCCCTTTATTTTCTTTGTAATCAAATCCTTGCTGATACTTTTGTACATTACCTTATGTGGGACCACAGCTCTCTGCCTTCTGAAAGTTTTGTACTTCTTTTTCTTTGTCGGGGCGAGTTGAACTAACGTTGTAGATGGATTTTATTTGTTTTTCAGAATCTATACCCACTGGATCATTTGAGTGGTTGATCAGTTGTCGCCATCTAAGTTATTTCAACTCCCAAGAGAACAGATTTAGGAGGTCTCTTATCTTGGCAAAGAATTGTACAAATCCATTTCTGTGTTTGACAATAAATGCCCTTAAACTCATGATCATATTTCCAACCAAGGATTTTCATCCCATCATTGGATTCGACGTTAGGAGGCATATCTTTGAGCCTTTTAGCAGTGAACTGCACCAAGGCTTTCCGATAAGGTGCCATTTCCTTCCAGTCGTCAACCAAGGTAGGGGCTTCCTTCCTTCGGTGTTCCTCTACCCTTATTGCTTCTCGTTCATCTTGCTGACGCTTGACCTTCTTATTTTCTTCAAGAGTGTGGTTTTTGACCATTTTTTATAGACCAGGTAGCTGCTTTCTGCTATAGCTTTTGAGAGCATATCCCTGCTCGTCTAGAAAGTTCTGCAACTCTCTTTTGGTCATTTGGTTAACACCAAGCGTAGCTGTAGTGGGACTGGGTGGAGGTGAAACATGATCAAAGATGTCAGGAGGTGGAGGCATATACTAAGCATGCATCTCTCAGATCTTTTCCCGCAGATTGTCGTTGAATTGCACATATTCAAACTTCTTATCTGTATCAGCAAAGGGATTGTCTCGAGGATCAGTAAGCTTATTTTCAAGTTTGTAGTTGTAGAGATGTTTCTCCATATCTTGCTCGTCGGTATACAGTTTCAACCAGCTGTGCATCCGTGAGAGTCATCAAGTAGGGTAGTGGAATCCCACGAGATATGAGCTCTCTGACATATTTTACAACTTCTGATGTGTCAGACGGATCAACATTGTCCCCAGCTAAGTTGGGGATTATTCTTATTCTAGGTTCTCCCTAATCTGTGTTTTGATCATTTGGCTCAAAGTTTTCTGAACCAGGGCAAATTTTTGATTGAGGACGGCTGGATTCAGTCAATTTTCTGATAGCCTCTTGTCTGGCAATCTCATCCAGCTTCCTCTCAAGAATTATTTCTCCCTTAGCAGCTCTCATAGATTCTTCCTTCTTTCTTTGTTTTTCCATTTCCTGATCGTAAATCTCTTCAGTAGTCAGTTTCCTTTTACCTTTGTCGGGTCTACCAGAAGGACCAGCTTCTTGTGATGAGGCCGGATTATTTGTAGCTTGGCCACCACTAGCACTTGTTATTAGATGAATTTGAACAGTTTCAATTGCAGCACCAGTGGTGGTTTCAGTAGATTCTGGCACTGAAGGTTGGGATGAAGCTCCTTCTTGATTTACTTGTTCTTCTTCTGAATGATGAACTGGTGAAGGGATTGATGTCATGTTAACATCTCTACAGTTTGAGGCTCACTTTCCACAGGTTCAGATCTCGGAGGAGTTGGAGATACAATCTCAACTGGTTCGTCTTTGTTCTCATAAATGATCTCCTCGTCATATTCATCGTCAGCACCGGAGTCATAAATAAGATTGTTCAGACGCTCAGCCTAACTTATATCATTGAAAATATCATCTGGAATCATGCTGAGAGGTTGAATCTCCAATGTTTCTCTAGCTTCAACTGCTTCTTCAGTAACAACTACAACGCTTCGGCTACTAGGATCAGTAGCAAGAGTGTTTGCATAGAATTCTTGAAACGCGTTTCTTCTAAGATCTAAGGACTAACTTTCAACATGCAAGTGTTTTAGTTGTTCAGAAATCTCAGATATAGCGGTTGCAGGCATAACCATGCTTATTGGCTGTTGTACTGGAGGAGCCAACTGGAGTTGTAGTGACATTTTCAGGAATGACAGGAGGTGCATCTGGTTCACCCATGGTTAAAGAAAGGATCTCTCCTGAAGATGATTGATTTATTTCAAGTGCAGCTCTAGAGAATCTTGGAAGTTTGATATTCTCAGGAGGTGGCACTAGGCTTATTACCGATTGGTATATTTCATCTTCCTCTTCATCATTTGGTTCATCATTTAGAAACGTGTCGCCATAGGAAATATCAACTTCAGATTCAGAAGGTTCATTGTCATTTGATGGGAAATCAGCAAGATGAGTATCATCTACATCTTGTTCCGTGACAATGGGAAGAGTTTTTGCTTCAGAGGCTTTGCCAGTTTGGTTTGGACTTGGCTCTTTATTTTGTTGAATGTTTTCAGCAGAGGGAGCCTGTTCTAGCATCCGATCATCACCTTGATTACCACTTCCACTACCACCCACATCGTCATCATTATTGGCTCTGGCAGTTTGATTATTTTGGAGAGCTTCAGCCAATAACCTCTTCAGTCTTTCTATTTCTTATGTCTGCTCTTTTATTTTCTCATTGGCTTTTAGAAGCTCTTGATCTTGTTCTTTGATCTTGTCATTCGCTTCTTTAAGCTTATCAGCAGCAGAGATGTCAGAGACATCAAGATTTTGTTTCAAGAGAACCTCTTGATTGACCAAAGAAGTGTCTGCCCTAGACACAATTTCTTGAGCAGGAGAAGTTGTAATAAGCTGAGACTCAACTTGATTTACCGGATCCAAGCTTGTGATGTTAATTTCAGAAGTGGCATCAATATCTTGAATTGTAGCTTCAACAGCGGTGATGGGAGCAGATTGATCTCTTTGTTGCACAAAGTCGTATGGTTCAGGTTGTGCTGGTGTTTGCACATCAGCAGCAGTTCCAGTTCCAGAAGCAAGCCCTCTTCTTATTTCAAGCTTCTTTCGTTCTTGAGCGTACTTTGATCTTGACTCTCTATTGTAGCCAGGCCTAACATCTCCCTTAAGTATAAATGCGGCTGATCCTAGCTCAGGTGAATCAGCTTTTGAGGAATTTGATGAGATGTCATCCTGAGCTTGCCTTCGCTTTATTTTCTTTAGCTTCTTACGATTGGAAGCTTCAGGTTGTTCACTAACTTGGGTTGGTTCTGTTGTTTTTATTTTCTTTCTTTGAGGACCCCTAGCATCTGAACTAGTAGAGTCAGAGCATGATTCTGATCCAGGTTGGAATCTTAACCCTGATTCAGGATTGGATACAGGTGTATTTGAGTTATTTTCATTATTATTTCCAGACGCATCATCTTCACTACCAGACTCTTCATTTTCATCTCCTGATTTTTCTGATTCAGATGCATTTTTGGATGAAGCTCTGTCTTCAGGTTCTGAGGGCATAGGGTCATCATGAATTGGAGAATTTATTGGTTGACCATCTTGGAGATTTGCTGTACTATTATCAAATTCAGCAGCATTAGCATCTGCCATTTCAGCATCAGCTTCATCATTTCTTTGATCTTCATCCATATCATCATCAACATCAACTCCCTCGATCATGTTTGGGAAAAATGGAACTTTGGGTCCATCATAACGACCAATCTAGTAACGCGTGTAAGAACCAAGTACCATCCTCCTAGGAACCAAGTAGGGTTCTGTCTTCTGCAAGTTCGGGTAATAATGATCAAGAATGGCCTGTATGAATCTGGGATACATCAGAAATTTCTCAAATTTTCTAGTGGGATGAAGGTTGTAGTCCATCCATTCGATTATTTACCTGAAGAGGTTGAAACCGGCACCGGAGGCTAAACCATGTAGAGCCCAAGCAGTTTCTTCCACGAAGTCATCAGTCCCTGACTTCCTTGTAGCGAAAGTTGAAATGAAGAAAGTGATGATACACTTCCAATTATCCGGGAGTAACGTCTTCTTTATTTTCTCGTTCGTAGTCACCGAAAGATCTCCTTGATATCCCATCATGAGGATCCTGTCTTGCCACTCTTCTTTTGGAAAAGAAACAGGACAAAGTGCATCATTTAGTTATAGCACTTCTCAGACCTTTTCTTCATTGATTTCAACATACGACCCTTGAATCCTTGATCTTATAGACTTGGAACCATTGTCAGCAACAAATATGTTGGCATTGATCCAGAAGTGATTTATTATACCCGAGCTTATGATAGGCTTCAACTAGATACTAGTGATCCAGTTTGAGTTTTCTAGGATTCTGAATGCTTGTTCATATTGTCCGGCATCAGTCCAGCTTCTGTTAAGTTCACAGTATTGATTGTGAGATATTGAGAAATCCAGAGGGGCATTGGCTGCTCTTTCCTGTCTAGGAGCCATCTACACATAAGAAATAACATGATTACATCAAATTTGACAGGTCAAATGAATGTCGTGTCACACTAAATTCATGATAGTGACAGAGCTTTTCAAGTTAACCTACAAAGATATAAAAGAAATTTACTCAAGGCATAGGCTCAAATTTCTTAAAAAATTAATCAATTTAGTTCAACAGAGTATGTTAGTGACTTTGACCCAAATTCCAGCAATTTCCCTTGAAATAGTAACTTTTATTGTAAATGTTGACTTTGGCTAATGAAAAGGTTAATTTTGACCCAAGAATGCTTGTTTGATGTTTATTTGATGAAAAACACAAGTAAAGGCAAATTATGATAGAATTTGAGAAATTTGTGATAAAATTCACTCAAATGAGTGGACTCTTGTTAAAAAGTCAACATTTTGACTCAAAAGACTCAATAAGCTTAAGAAGGAATCAAGAAGTGATTCCCCCTAAACTTGAGTTTTTCACAATTGAAGATATTTATTTGGGATCAAACTGAATTCTTGAATCACATTTTCTAAATTCAGCATGATTTGAGCACTTTGAGACACTTACTAACACATATATTCTATTTAACAACTTGTGTGGGTGTAAAATGAAAAGTTCCACTTAAGCACATACAAGATGTCAGATGATGAATCAGAATACATGTATGAAGTTTTGTCATGCTTAAATCACATAACCAAAGTAAGATAAAGTCAAGTAAAGGATCAAGAAGCATTCAATATCAGACATTTAGCATCATCATCAAGGTCAGAGACAAATAGGAATAATCAGCCCTAAATTCTAACCTTGCTAGCATTTATTTTCTTATAAGTGTGATATGAGCTTCAATAGTTCCTATCCTAACCATTTATTTAGAATAAAAGACAATGACTCATAAAACAATGACTAATGTGCATGTTATTTCATTAAATCAGGTATGATTGTAAACCTTACACATAATTGCAGAAAATTTAGCATGCTAAGTCCTATTTCATGAGTCTTATTGAATTATTGCATAAAAAATCAAGTAGGACAATCCACCTGAATAGACCGAGGTCAAATATCCAATAATTTATTAGAGATAAGAAAGACATACCTTAAAGAAGATCTAATGTTTGCTAAGATCTAATTGAGAAATATCTAGAAATCAACAGGTTCAAAGCTTGATCCTGTTTGTGATCAATCATACACAGATTAGAAATTTGACTAAGGTTATTCAGGCTGATTGAAAGAGTTTAATGAATTTCCCCTGTGTGGCTCAATAGTTGTATAGAAATTGCCAAGAATTCATGAAACATACCTCTCTGATGATCTAATTTGAGCTAAGATAAATGTAAGAGACAAGGTAATCTTGTAATGTTTCTGGACAAAATATGTTATTAAATCAGGCAAAATTTATTAAACAAATGATTGAAAGCCACACACAACCTAAATAGGGTCAGATTCATTAAACAAGAGTGAATTACACAAGATTTGACTTAAAAAGTCAACAATGCAAGCATTTGTCAAAAACCAAGTCAAGACTAGTCAAACATTGCAGATTTAAGCTATATTGATTTCAAACCTATGTTAGACAACTAAAAGTTCAGAACTTGACTTATTTTATCAATTTAAGTTGTATATCCAGTGAAATTCAATTAAAGGGAAGAAATCTAACAAAATGGTCAAAAGTAGCCTTTATGTTCTTAAATTGGTATTTTATTTTTGAAGCAACACAAATGCGACAAATGTTACCATTTCATGTCAAGGATTCCCTTCCTCAAGTTATTTGAGTCAATTGACTCTTATTGGATTGAGTTTAGACCATTTAAAGTCCAATTTTGGTCATACGGATAAAGTTTGAGAAAAAATTCACTATTTGAACCAATACGATGAGATTTACATCCAAGTTTATCTCATTTAGGATTTGAACCATTTACTAAACTCTTTATTTTTTTTGTTTCTTTTCAAAAATTTAAAATTTTGTCATGGATTGTTCCAAAATTCAACTTATTTCCTTGACGGGTCAAACTAAGACAAAGTCCAGTTTAACTTCCAATTTTGAAGCTTTTAAAACCCGGATTCCATTTTGAAACATCCTAATGCAACACATTGGTGTTTTGGAACACCCATAATCAAAACATCTCATTCACAGTTTGGAATTTAACCAATTGAGAGATCAATCAGTGGATTATTTCTTAAACAAAAACTTCAGGATCAAACCTAAACCACCTAGCATAGAACTAGCAATAGGATTTAATCAATCATCAATTTTGTTTAACAGTCATCAATCTCAATAGAGTTTGAGTCCAATCCACACAAAACAACACAACCAAATTCTCAAATTTATTGAAGGTTTTCGGCCCTGTTTACGACAAACAACTTGAAGTGAGATTCAAGAACTTGTGAATGAAATCACTTTGCTTAGTCTTGATTCAATCACTGTGTATCAACAGAAATTTACAAAAATTTCATATGATATCAAGACCTATTATTGACCACCGTAACCTACCCCTGTTTGCAGTTCATAATCGAATGATAATTATGAGTTCATTTACCTTAAAGAAGCTTAAAGTTGTAGATTAGTCACTAGATGAGGCGAATGAATATGTGTAAACATCAACCAAAAGCTAGCAATAAGAACCCTAAATCGAATTAAGAACCGTCGGCCTCAAATGTTACACCCGAATCAATAAACCTCCAAGTTAACCTAGAAATTGACTAAGGACAAACCTGAAAGTGCAGAGAGAGTGTGCGCACCAACCCTAAATGCACGAGTGTCAGATTCCGGTATGATCGGAGAAGAAATCGGTGTTCGGCGGTGGAGAGGGATATTCGCCGGAAGTTCACCGAGAGAGAGAGGGAGCGGGTATGTGTGTTTGGTTTGAATGAGAATGAAAATAAAAATGAACCTCCTCCCTTTATTTAGGCGAAGTCGTAAAACCTAGGGTTTTATTTGAGCGAGATCACCAAACAAACAAAGAGACGAGGTCGCCAAGTTCAATTGAACAAAATCGCAAAAAAACAAACCCGAGATCGCCATGGCAGATTGCCTTTAGCGAGATCGCCAATGGACCGGAAATAGGCGAAATCGCCAAGACCAAATCACCGAGGTCGCCAAGGTGTTTATTACGAACTAAGCGAGATCGTCAAGTGAGCCAAAAATAGGCGAAGTCGCCAACCCTAATTCTTATTTATCCTTTTGGAAAAATGGCTAAGTGTGATACGAGATCGCCAAAGGAAGGTTGGCGAAGACGCCAAGACCAAACTTGGTCTTTTATTAAATCGCCAAGGCAAACCTTCAGCTCGCCAAGACTAATCAGGCTAGATCGCCAAGACTAGTTAGGCGAGATCGCCAACAGAAACTTCAATTTTTTTTTTACAGCAAGTTCAATTTTTTGTGAACTTTTGATTTATGATCAAATTTTAACCAAAAAGAGAACACCCGAAGCAAAAACACTAAAAAATCCTCAATTGTGAACTCAGTGATTTGCAAAAAACTTAAATGAACTCATTAAGGGCGATTTGGGAATTATTGAATTTTCTAAGTGCATAACATGTTAAAAACACCATTTTAACTCAGAAAATTTAAAAATTCACACACTTGACCAAAAACCTTATTGAAAAAGATTAACTTGAGTCAGGCCAGCCTAAACTTACCAAAACGGTTGATTTTTACTTAAAACTACAAATGGACCTCAAATTTGACAAATTTCTCCCAAACTTGATGTTTTTAAGCACAAAGCACCCAAATTCACATTTTATAACAAATTTGGTTATATCAAAGCGTAGTGCTTTCATTATTTCCAGATGCATCACCTTCACTACCAGACTCTTCATTTTCATCTCCTGATTTGTCTGATTCAGATGCATCTTTGGCCGAAGCTCTGTCTTCAGGTTCTGAATGCATAGGGTCATCATGAATTGGAGATTGATTGGATGATCATCTTGGAGATTTGCTGCATAATTATCAGGTTCAGCAGCATTGGCATCTGCCATTTCAGAATCAGCTTCATCATTTCTTTGATCTTCATCTATATCATCATCAGCATCAATTCCCTCAATCATGTTTGGGAAAAATGGAACTTCGGGTCCATTATACTGGCCAATCTGGTAACGCGTGTAAGAACCGGGCATCATCCTCCTAGGAACCAAGTATGGTTCAGTCTTCTGCAAGTTCGGGTTTTATGAATCTGAGATACATCAGAAATTTCACAGATTTTCTAGTGGGATGAAGGTTGTCCATCCATTCGATTATTTGCCTAAAGAGGTTGAAACCAGCACCAGATGCTAAACCATGTAGTGCTCAAGCTGTTTCTTCCACGAAGTCATCAGTCCCAGACTTTCTTGGAGCGAAAGCTAAAATGAAGAAAGTGATGATACACTTCCAGTTATCTGGGAATAACGACTTCTTTATCTTCTCGTTTGAATTCACAGAAAGTTTTCCTTGATATCCCATCATAAGGATCGTGTCTTGCCACTCTTCTTTTGGAAAATAAACAGGGCAAAGTACATCATTCAATTGTAGCACTTCTCGGACTTTTTCTTTATTTATTTCAACATACGACCCTTGAATCCTTGATCTGATAGATTTGGAACCATTTTCAGCAACGAATGTGTTGGCTTTGATCCAGAAGTCATTTATTATACCCGAGCTAATGACAGGCTGCAACCGGATACTATTAATCCAGTTTGAGTTTTCTAGGATTCTGAAAGCTTGTTCATATCGTCCGGTATCGGTCCAGCTTCTGTTGATTTCACAGAATTGATTATGTGATTTTGAGAAATCCAGAGGGGCATTGGCTGCTCTTTCCTGTCTGGGAGCCATCTGCACATAAGAAATAACATGATTAAATCAAATTTGACAAGTCAAATGAATGTCGATCGACAGTTGTTTTGCACTTAACCGGACTGTTGTTGAACAGTCGATTTACATTAAACTGGAACTGTTTTTGAACTGATAAACCTGTGGACTCACCAACCTTTGTGTTGACACTTTTTAGCATGTTATTTCTCAGGTTGTAGATGTTCGAGTATCACGAGTATGCATGCTTGAGTCCTTGAAACACTTTTATTGTCTTTGAATAAGTCACGTCACCTTGGCTGACGATGTATTTACTTAAAGGCTTTATTATATTTACGCTTCCGCATATGTAAAACTCTGAATTTATATTTTAATGAAATATGAAACGTTCTATTAATTATTGGTCGTTTGGTGTAACTAATGGACGGCGATCCTGGTTTGTCAGGCTCCCTGCGGCGCGTTATCGCTCGTGGGATTTTTTAGGGTGTGACACCGTTAAAGCCTTATTTTCAGGCAGTTCCGTTATTTGCTTAATTTTGCATATGTTTAAACTGTAATGGTTGGACTATGTTAGGAATCAAACAGGTCAATTACGTGATCACAGACACTTAAAAATCAAATCACCTCACAGATTCAGTAACCTAAGTCAGATTGTCGGTATTGTTATCCACTTAAGCTCAAGCAGGCAATTTTCAGCAAAGTTACTGTGATGTAATTTATCATGTTTTAGTCCGGTTTAATGAAAATTGTGTTTGACCCGAAGCGAATCGCCTCTGGTCGACCAGTGTCCTTGTTTTGTTTAGAAACCACCTTAGGTTTCCATTGCTGATGTTTTGGTAATTCAGGTTTTAATGATACAATCACATGTGACTGTGATGATGAACCTACACTTTGAACCTTTGAAAACATTGGAACAAAACGTTTTTGTTTATGAAAGAATATAGGTTCAACGTCATCAAAAACTCTGCCTTATTCATCAAAGAACTTTGTGTTTGCAGGTTTACCAAAAACTGGTTTCTTATGAAACCCTTGGGGTAAATCAGCAGGTAATGGACAATCCTTTGCCATATGCCCTGGTCGGCGACAAATATAACAAATTCTTTTCGTTTTGTCCCATCTTTGATGTATTGCGAAGAACACACATGAATATCTCGAACATGATCAGAATAAGAATCATATAGATGATGCCTGTGATCATGTACCCATTTTGATGTTGGGCTTCGAGATTGAGAACTTTCAGAAGAAATTTGAGCTGTCACAAAAACTTCAGAAATCTTCCGAGCATCAACACAATGAAGAGGAAACTCTTTGTCCGAGAAAAGTTGATCAGAACCTTTGAGCTTATAGAATCTCTCAGGTAGAACTTTATCTTCTTTGAACAATTCCTTCTTCACTTGCTTCATCTTAAGCTTCCTCAAGTTTTGTGGTGCAGATGCTGAAACCTTCTCAGTATTATCTTTCTTCTCATGAAAACCCAAACCAACTTTCTTTCCAGAAATCTTCTCCTCAAATGTAAAATGCCCATGCTTTGCCAATCGAGAAAATTCAGCTTTGACTTCAGTCACATTCTTTTGATAGTAGAAAATTTTCTCATCAAACTCCATCTTGTCACTTGAAATCGCTGATTTCTCATTGTCAGTAGACGATGAACCAGAAACAAATTTTGGTGCTGGAGGAAACTCAGATTTCTTTTCCTTCTTCTTTGTATTCTTCTTGTTCTTCTTGGTATGCACGATCTGTTCTTCCTTATCTGTAGATGATGAAAATTTTGAATAATCAAACTCATCAGCTTGTTCCTTCACGTCTTTGAAGGCTTCCTTGATCTGAGCAGGAGGTGAAGATGTTTTATCAAACATCTTTTCAAAATTCCCATCTTTAATAAGAAAACTTGTAAAAACTTGAGAATTAGAGACATTGTTCAGCAAACGATTTGCATCAATGACTTGAATTTTGAGATCATAAATTTTCTGTTGAGCATCAGCTAACTCCTTCTCAGTAGCAATTAAATGCTTTGCAACTTTATGAGTTTCATATTTTTGCATCCGAAGATTGTCAAGTCCTTCATGTAACTCCTTCTTCAATTTATCCTCGTTGCGTTTTTGAATTTCCAGATTTGCTTTTGAACTTTACTGACACTAACCAACTCCCGCTTCTCATCCAACAACTTTTCCATGTCAACTTGATATGCTTCAATCTTAGCAGCAGATTCTTCAGCATTCTTTGTAAGCAAATCAAGTTTAATTTTGGATTTATCAAACAAATTCTGAAAATCATTAGCAGTATCGTCTGCCTCATCCTTCCATTTCTTGACTTCTTTCACCAACTCATCCCTTTCTTCACAGATCTTAACTTTTGCAGCTTCAACATCCCTTTTATCTTGTTTATAAAATTTCTAAAACATCATTCAGCAATTTGATCTCTTTAAGCAAATATTCATTCTTCATACCCAATTCCTTCTCATTTTCTTTAGAAATTCCCAACTCCGAACTAATCATTTTTAAGTCAGCAGAACAGTGGTTTTTAATATCTCGTAGTTGTCATCAAACAAAAACGATTGACCATCCACGGCAGATGTTTTCAACAAATTAAGGAATTCATGTTCAGCTGCTTCTTTAGTCAGAGTCTCAGAAAGACTAGTATCAACACCTTTTAAAATATCAGAATTGACTTCATCAAAGGGGAAGTGGGACATCGGTTGGTGGGAGATCAGATCCACTCGTGTGGGTAGAGAGCTGACCTTCCATCTTTTGGATTTCGGAAGCACTTGGAACCAACTCAGGATTAATGAATTTTAAGTGACTCTTTGAGTTAATCTTGGTTAACTCGGGAACTCTATAATAGTTGTGGTTAAGCGGATGCTCTGCTGCACTATCATCAATTTCCCTTGTCAAGCCAAGTCCAGTTTTAAGTCTAGCAAAAATATCATGGCCAACAGTATTGCCAAGATTTGCCAGATTGAGTTTCAACAAATCAATGGTTTCTCGAGCCTGAGCATAGCTCGTCCTCAGGAAAGTTAGTTTTTCCAAAAGATCAGTTATTTGAATAGTTAGAGTTGTTTCCGTATGCTTCATGACCTCAATGTCATCTTGTAAAGACTTGATCTTAATCAAAAATTCTTTCTCATTTTCTTTTAATTTCTCAACTTGGCTCTCACTCTCTTTTGCCTTACCTACCAACTCAAGGTTGTAAACGCGATAGCGAGCTACAGCCTCAATACATTTATTAGAACATAAAGAAAGTTTTACCTCATCAGGGATGGTTTCACGTTGAAATTCTACAAGACTCTTACTTGCCTCAGATTCAACTTCAGACGAGCTCACCTCAGTAACAGTTCCAGTGTCTTGAGCATTGTCTTCAGTCAGATCATCAATTCCAGCCATTAAGCAGAAGTTAGTTGGAAAGAGAGGGTCAATGGTGTTAGACACATCTATCTCTCCATCATTTTCCTTCACTACAAGAGCATAGTTAGTCTGGCTAGAAGACGGATTCTGAGACGAGGAGGTCCAGTTGTAGTTCGAGCCTTCAAGCGATACCAAAACCTTGTTGCTTTCATCCGATCTTTGTGGTTGTTGAGAAGATAACGATCCTCGTTGAGAGACACTTGAGCTGGTGCCCTGTGGCTTTTGGAATGACGAGCTACCTTGTTTCTAATAAGATTGGGTAACACCACCACCCTGCTTTTGATGAGTTTGGTTACTTCCACCAGAATTGGATTGCCCGTTCCACGTCCTTGGCTTAGGACATTTACGTGCAAAGTGACCCATTTCTTGACAGTTGTAACGTTGAACTTTTGACTTGTCAAAGCCGATGTTGGTGTTTGAGGGAGCTTGAAAAAGCTTTATTCCAGTCTTCTTGAAGAACTTTCTAGTTCGGGCAGCTATCATACCCATTTGCCATTTGATATCGATCTCTTGTAGATCATCAGCAGAAACTTGGTCAAGGTCTTCTTGACAGACGGTCATGGACTCAAGACTTCCGGACATCTGAGAATTCATGCAAGCCAAAAAAGCGTTGCACAAGTCGGAATCCATGCTTGTGTTCGGTTGGGATGCAGGAGACGATTGCTGAACGAAGTAACCAGTTGGAGATTGTTGCACAAAAGTCACATTTGGAGTCTGACCGGTAACGGGAGCAATGACAGCTTCAGTTGGAGGAGCAGCTGGAACACAAGTAGTGACAGGTGGGCTTTGACTTGCAGGAACAGAGAATTGGAACTCATCATCTAGGTCAGGAGCAATGAACGCAGCATTGGGAGCAATTGAAGAACTCCTAACAGTCACAGCACCCATGAGAGACTTTCCGTTGCGCTCAACGGCTCGAACTTCATACTCTCAAACCTTGTCGATCATATCCATATAGTCGGCATTAGAAACATCATTACTGTCGATCAAGTAAGTCACATACGAAGCGAACTCTTGAGGAAAGGAGTGAAGGACCTTCATGATGATGGTACTATTTTCAGGTCGGGTGTTCTTTGTTGTCATCTCAGTGATTATGCGGCAGAATCGATTGACATGTGTTTCAAATGATTCGCCTTGCTTATGAGAGAACGTGTTGAACGCCAACTTGATCTTATTCAATCTTCTTTCCGTAGTAGCCGGGTTGCCCTCATATTTCTTTTCCATGCCTTCTCAGATTTCATGAGCCGATGTGGCAGAACGAAATTGGTATTGCAACTCATCATTGATAGCCATCTTAATGCACCCAAGTGCACGCATGTCAGTTTTCAATTGAACCTTTTCAGTAGCATCCAACTTGTTTCTTGGTTTGGGAATCATCTTCTTAAGTGGAGGATCAACACCAGCGACAACAGCAGCGGCAGTGCCAGCAGTGGTAGCCTCTTCCACTTCAAACACAGCAGGACCTTCGACTACAGAAGTCAACAGGTCAAAGTCAACGAATTCCAAGTAAGATAGGAATTTCGCCTTCCAATCATCGAAGTCACTTGCCCCCATGAGTTTAGGAGGACTATTGTTGCCTTGTGTAGCAGGAGTGAAGTGATCCGACATGTTGAAACGATCAACACTAGTCAATTTCGAGACAATGTGAGATAGCGGGTCAAACGGGTTGAAATTGGTTCTCTTGCTTGAAAAGTTGTAGAATGCTTGAAATCACCCTAATCCTACAAGATTATCAATAAGGAACCCAATTAGTCACATACAACTGATAATTAGTCATAAAAATTGAAAAATTCAATTTTCAACACTTAGTCAAAAATTTCATCAGCATGTTCTTGGGGGATCAAGATCAAGAAAAAATCAAAGTTTGTAGAAATCAAAATTGATTGAGCAACTAGTTTAGAAATCAGTAGAGAAACCAAAAACATAACTGGATCAAGCTCCAAAAATCACTCTAAGTAGCTCAAATCCAAGAATTTTCGTGAATATGACACGAACACCAAAGACTTAGAAATTTGCCTCTAAAATCCTCAAAACTTGATGTTTTTGAGTGAAATCAGTTGCAACAGCTTTAGTTTTACTAGTCTAACACAATTTTAGAATCAATTTGATGAAAGAAACACCCCAATAACAACTTTGATTTTCAAAGAATACAACAGAGGTTACGTAAAGCGTAACCCTGTTTTGACTAAAATCAGAAATTTGACCCTAAAATGGAGTTATTTCAGAGATTCAAGAATGACAATGGAATCATTGAGTGATTTCTACCAAGAATCAACTCAAAGTTCTAGCAAAACAACCAAGATTGATAACTCAAATGATGGATTTCTTCATTTTGAGTCAAGAACTCAAACTTGAAGATTTGGCTCTGATACCAATTGTCAGGACCGATTTCTAAGCCAAAGATCATCATTTGATTCATCACACGAGTGCGGAAATCACGTGTTGATGTTCACTCTTGGTTGGATCAGCAACATTGCCTCACCATTCACCTCTGAAACTCAAGAAAAACACCAAGAACACACACACAAACACACAGTGCTCCACAGGAGGTTCTCTCAAGTCTTGTTTAGGGTTTTCTAAGGATTCCTATTTATACCCAATGAGGAGCACAAGTGTTAATGCACAGAATACAAGGAGAATCACACATCACATCAAGTAATCATTAAATTCGTCTAACACTTTTGTCAGATCGTTAAGTTGTACAGGTCAGGTCGTTAGTCATTTGGTCAGATCGATAACATTATAGTCAGATCGTTAACCAATAGTCAGATCGTTAACCAATAGTCAGATCGTTAACCAATAGTCAGATCGTTAACCAACAATCAGATCGTTAACCAATAGTCAGATCGTTAAGACCAAAGTATCTAGTCGTTAAAGCTCTTTCAGACTACCAGATCGTTAAGCATATCTAAGGTAAGTCGTTAAGGCATAAGAGGCAAATCGTTAAGAGGCAGATCGTTAAGTAGATAAGAGGAGACAGGTCGTTAAATAGAACACTATCAGATCGCTAAGTATATTTATCATGCAAGTCGTTAAGTCCAAGAGCACTCAAGTCGTTAAGCCCTCTGTTAGGCAGATCGTTAAGCACAACATGGGTCAAATCGTTAAGAGTAAATCTGCCTGATCGTTAAGAACAACTCAAACATGAAAAATATTCTAAGTGTTGAAAAACCAAACAAACATACAAACACAAGATTAACACATATGTAAATCAAGCTGAACCAACATAAGATAATAAGCAAACATACAAAGTAAGTATTCAAAGTTCAACATTAACTGAGTTATTACAAACCGAAATGTTCAAAAACATAGATAACAAAATACATGTTGGTTCTGCAGCTTCATTTGTGATCTTTTTATTGGGTTCTTGGGTTCGTGTGTTCGTGTTATCACCAACCTCCAGGTTCCAACAGCTTGCTTTGATCCAACTTCTTCAGATAACAATGCCTGATTTAACTTTCCTGCTATGCTCATTGAGCTTAGATGAATCAACTCCCTCTGTTTATCATCAATCATCTTTGACTTCAGTTTGTTGATCAGCTCATCAACAGTTAACTCACTCAGCTTGTTGTTATCTTTGATAATTGAGATGTTGGTATTCCAGTTCTTGGGTAAACTGTTCAAGAGTTTCAGATTCTTATCTTCCTGTTCAGGTTCAACATCATAGCTTGACATCTCAGTAATTAAGGACACGAATCTCTGAACTTGAGCTTCAAAGGACTCTCCTTGAATATGATTGAATAAGCTGAACTTCTGCTTCAACATCTGTTTACGGCTAGCCTTGATATCGGGATTACCTTCATATGCTACCACTAGAGCATCCCATAGCTTCTTTGTAGACTTGTACTTCTTAAATCCTTGTGCTATCTCCGGTGTCAAAGCCATAGTCATGATTGCATAAGCTCTCTCATCCTTGTTGCATCTCTCCCAATCGTCATCTGAGTACTCTGCTTCAGTCTTTACCACTCCTGTCTTTCCTGCTTCAGTGTGTGCGGGAATGAACGGTCCATTGACAACAGATCTCCAAAGTCTCAGATCTACACTTTTCAAATGGTTCTGGAATCTGTATTTCCATTCAAGGAAGTTATCAGCAGAAGTGAGTCTAGGAGGACGTGTAGTTGGTCCAATCTCAAAGTCCAGTTTCTGATACATGCTAGGTTCAAAATCCATAACGAAAGCTTAGGAAAACTTAAACTAAAAGTCTAAATGTCCAAAAAGAGAGTTTCCGATCGTAAACACTTATTTACAATTAAGTCTGACAGCTGGATCGTAAACTCCTGATCGTAAACACCGATTCCGATTAAGATGGATCGTAAACTCCGATTCCGATTACGATGGATCGTAAACTCCAATTCCGATAAGAAAACTCGTAAACACGATTCCGGTAAGAAAACTCGTAAACACCCAAAGATGGCGTCTTGATGTCGTAAACACAAATTCAAGTATCGTAAACTGTCAAAAATCCCTCCTTGATGTCGTAAACACCAAAATGATGTAGTAAGTCAGGTTGTCATTTATCTTTCAATTTTACTGTATCATGTATTGATAATGTGATTGTCATGCTAACAGTTGACTTGTATTAATTACTTGGTTCTAATGCATATTTGCCTGATCATAAACAGATTGTTCTGTGATTACGAGTGATATCATTCCCGTGTGATCTTTACAAACTGTTAGATCATCAAAAGGTATGTAGTTACTTGTTATTCAGGCACTGTTGCATAATCAAGAAACAAGCTAAACAGGGGCATACTTTCACCTTATAGATGTTATTTATCTCTAATTTTATCAATATATTGATTCAATTTTGCTTGATTAAACACAAACTATTTTGGAAGAAATTGCTCTCTGAATTCATTTATCTCTTATAGATCTTAGAAATACCTAGATCTACTTCGAGGTATGTGCTTCTGTGAACTTTTTCAAGTATGTTGAGGTCTCATTTGCCTCATTTGTATTTTATATTTCGAACTCTTGGTTCAAGTTGCTTCAATTTTTGATAGGTCCTTAGGATGAAGTGTGTTAATTTGAAATTGCATCTCGTCATATTAACCTGCATAACCTGTTTTTGTGATCTACATCAAAATTAGTAATGAACCATTGTTTGAATATTTGTCTGACCACTGTGTTATAATGATCTGTCGTTGATATGATTGATAGTTATTCATTGATGCTAGTTAGTAGAATTCATATATCTTTTAATCCTAACTTTGACTCATGAATTGTCTCATGTTCTTGATTGATTGATTGTTATGATGCAAGGTCAAAAGCTTTATCTATATTGGATTGCACTAAAATTGATGTCATAGGTTTCAAAATTCCATACTTAGGACATGATCTGGCCTATTTAGCTATTTATTTAGGTCCATGCTAGTCGAGTCTTTAGTGTGTTGAGTATAGAACATGTGATTTCATTATGACTATCCAGTCTGACAAGTGCTTCTTGCTTTGACAATGTGTGTTGTGATTTGGGTGATTTATATACCAGATAGTCACATGTTTAGGGGGAACAAACACATTATGTGGTCCACCTAAATAACTTGAGCATGATCATTTATTTGCTTTATTCTTATGATTTAAAAGTAAAGTTTAAATTTTCAATTTATCTCAAACATTAATTACTATGCTCAATGTGACATCTTGTTAATTACCCCTCAAGTTGCATTTTATTGATCTGTTGCAATTTAGCATCTGTCTAGGTAAAGTTTATGTTACTTTTCTCAGTTTATTCATGTTTAATGATTAAGTGAAGGTATGTACATCTGGTTCAATTATAGGTTTACACAGATATCTGTTGCAAATATTAATTGACTATGTGCTATGCCATTCTAGGAACCTGCTTAGTTGAACCCAAATATACCTTGATTTTACTTTAAACAGCTCTGTCATTATCTCGGTTTAGTGTTGACATGACATTTCAAGGTAAAACCAATTGGTTGGAATTATGTTGTTTCACTTGTGCAGATGCCTCCTAGACGAGCGGGGAATGAGCTATTAGGCTATGGTGTAGCCCACAATCAAATAAGAATTTTCAATAGAGAATGGAAATATGCTGAGGCTTTCGAACAAACTTTTTAGATTCTGGAATACTCCAACTGGGGTTACTGTATGCTTTTGGATCTTCCAATATACAAATCAATAGTGGAGAGTTTCTGGATGAATGCTCAAAAGGTGGTAAATGAAGATGGTTCAGAATACTTGAGCTCCAGAATTTAGGAAACTAACGTCGTGATAACTGAAGATATGATCAGAACGGCCCTTCATCTAGATGATGCTGACTGCCCTGATTCTTACTCCAAGCAAGAATGGCATGATAGCATGAGGAACATGGGTTATACTGGTCCGCTTCCAATGAATACAAGTCCCATGATCAAGAAACCTTTGTTTCCTATAAACTGGAGAAAAATGCTAGGCTTCTTCTTTCTGACCTTCTCCCCAAGGAAGACAGGAACTGATGACTTCAAGGATGAGCTGGCTCATGCCCTTCATGGTTTTGTTGCCGGAACTGGCTACAACATGTCAAGATTTCTCCTTAGAAGTATGATAAGGAACCTGACTCCTGCAGGTCGTGCTGAGAAGTTCATAATGTATACCAAGTTTCTGCAAGCTATCTTAAACCACTTCTACCCGAATTTGGTGAAAGCAGGAGAAAAGTTTGCTCCCCGAAAGACAAATCATGATTCCTACAGAAAATATCTGTTACCTTGTAATGAAGGACCAGATGCACCTTACTTTCAAAATTTGGTGGATACTATTGGTGATCTAGGCCACACCTAGTACTACCAAAATTCTATGAGTGCAACTGCAGCTGCTGCCGCTCAAGATCAGCCAAACTTAAATGAGCCCGCAGCAGAGACAGATCCCTTTGCACACTTGGAACTTGCGGCTGTTGGCCAAAACCTGTCACCTGGTCATCAAGGCTCTGAGCACACTGATTCAGAAGAAGATGAAAATGAGAGTGATGCTAGTGAATCTGAAGAAGACTCTGATAACGATTCAGATGGCGATTCAAATGGTGACGCCGGAAATATTTCAGCACAATCATTCCCTGAATAATCCCAGCATGAAGCTGAAGAAAGCGGTTCTAGGTTTGAACCTTCTCAATCTGATTCTGAGACTTCTGATGCTCGAGTCCCACCGAAAAAGAAACAGAAGACCGGAGCTGACACTACCGGATCTTCTCGTACCAGAACACAGGGAGATGTCCAATCTCAAGTAGAACCTTACTCATCTAGTGTTGAGTCAGATAAGGTTGTCTACGAAGAAAAGAATTGGATAGCCACTTCTTATCCCAGACCGGCTAGGAAGAAGTTCTATTTGGAACACAAGAAACGTCTGGCAGAGCAAGCTAAGTCAGATGCTCCTGCTCATTCCACTAGAGCTGACATTAAAGAACCTGTTGATCAAGAATGTCAGAATGTTCAAGATGAGCAGATGTCAGACATTGATGCTCAAACAGAACCTGGAACTGAAAAGATGGAAGAAACAGTTGAGGCTGATGTTAACAAGTCTGCAGAGACTGTATCTGTGACTGTTGAAGCTGAAACTGAAGCTGTTACTGAACCTGTCACCCTACTAACTGAACCTGCTGTTTCACCTAAACAGGGTCAAATGGTGCAAGTGACAGTAACTCCAACCACTGTCATTGCTACCCAACCTGAGGTTAGAACTAGCCTTGTTGCCTTAGCAGGAACTTCTGAAGCTGGACCATCAGGAACAAACCCTTATGATGTCTATGACTATGAGGAGATGAACTCAGAAATTGAGATCCTGACTATCCAAAACTCTCACCTTGAGGCCGAATTAAGAGCTGCTAATCAGACAATTCTGGATCAAGCTGTTGAGATTAGAAAGCTCAAGGAGTTGCTTGATAAAGTACATAATGATAGGCAACAGAATGTTCCAAAAGATGGTAGAGATGGAGATGGGGATACAGGTACAAACACTCAGGCTGGTGAACAACCCTCAACAACTGAACCATCTGTTCAACCGAGTTCACATGCTCCAGGAAAAGAATCAATTTTCCCAAGTTCTGTTGAAAAAGGCCCTCAAGACAGTGATTCTGACGACTCTGATGATGATGATTCTGATTCTGAAGTGGATGCATCATATGGTGAGTCAAGGCTCGTGGTATCAAGTCTTGGGAACTGGTCAACAAGGTGGAGTGCATGGTCACATATTAATCGTGTAGTTTTCTTAGCGGGTCGAGTTAACACTTATGTCATGTTTTGGAGTTTAGTTCCATGAATTACATAGTTGTTTAATTTTATGTCCACCTTATTAGTTTTGGGCATGTGTGTTTGGAATTAATGTCATGTTGTTAAGACAAGTTAACCTTCGTAAGGATCATTTATTTGCTTTATTCTTATGATTTAAAAGTAAAGTTTAAATTTTCAATTTATCTCAAACATTAATTACTATGCTCAATGTGACATCTTGTTAATTACCCCTCAAGTTGCATTTTATTGATCTGTTGCAATTTAGCATCTGTCTAGGTAAAGTTTATGTTACTTTTCTCAGTTTATTCATGTTTAATGATTAAGTGAAGGTATGTACATCTGGTTCAATTATAGGTTTACACAGATATCTGTTGCAAATATTAATTGACTATGTGCTATGCCATTCTAGGAACCTGCTTAGTTGAACCCAAATATACCTTGATTTTACTTTAAACAGCTCTGTCATTATCTCGGTTTAGTGTTGACATGACATTTCAAGGTAAAACCAATTGGTTGGAATTATGTTGTTTCACTTGTGCAGATGCCTCCTAGACGAGCGGGGAATGAGCTATTAGGCTATGGTGTAGCCCACAATCAAATAAGAATTTTCAATAGAGAATGGAAATATGCTGAGGCTTTCGAACAAACTTTTTAGATTCTGGAATACTCCAACTGGGGTTACTGTATGCTTTTGGATCTTCCAATATACAAATCAATAGTGGAGAGTTTCTGGATGAATGCTCAAAAGGTGGTAAATGAAGATGGTTCAGAATACTTGAGCTCCAGAATTTAGGAAACTAACGTCGTGATAACTAAAGATATGATCAGAACGGCCCTTCATCTAGATGATGCGGACTGCCCTGATTCTTACTCCAAGCAAGAATGGCATGATAGCATGAGGAACATGGGTTATACTGGTCCGCTTCCAATGAATACAAGTCCCATGATCAAGAAACCTTTGTTTCCTATAAACTGGAGAAAAATGCTAGGCTTCTTCTTTCTGACCTTCTCCCCAAGGAAGACAGGAACTGATGACTTCAAGGATGAGCTGGCTCATGCCCTTCATGGTTTTGTTGCCGGAACTGGCTACAACATGTCAAGATTTCTCCTTAGAAGTATGATAAGGAACCTGACTCCTGCAGGTCGTGCTGAGAAGTTCATAATGCATACCAAGTTTCTGCAAGCTATCTTAAACCACTTCTACCCGAATTTGGTGAAAGCAGGAGAAAAGTTTGCTCCCCGAAAGACAAATCATGATTCCTACAGAAAATATCTGTTACCTTGTAATGAAGGACCAGATGCACCTTACTTTCAAAATTTGGTGGATACTATTGGTGATCTAGGCCACACCTAGTACTACCAAAATTCTATGAGTGCAACTGCAGCTGCTGCCGCTCAAGATCAGCCAAACTTAAATGAGCCCGCAGCAGAGACAGATCCCTTTGCACACTTGGAACTTGCGGCTGTTGGCCAAAACCTGTCACCTGGTCATCAAGGCTCTGAGCACACTGATTCAGAAGAAGATGAAAATGAGAGTGATGCTAGTGAATCTGAAGAAGACTCTGATAACGATTCAGATGGCGATTCAAATGGTGACGCCGGAAATATTTCAGCACAATCATTCCCTGAATAATCCCAGCATGAAGCTGAAGAAAGCGGTTCTAGGTTTGAACCTTCTCAATCTGATTCTGAGACTTCTGATGCTCGAGTCCCACCGAAAAAGAAACAGAAGACCGGAGCTGACACTACCGGATCTTCTCGTACCAGAACACAGGGAGATGTCCAATCTCAAGTAGAACCTTACTCATCTAGTGTTGAGTCAGATAAGGTTGTCTACGAAGAAAAGAATTGGATAGCCACTTCTTATCCCAGACCGGCTAGGAAGAAGTTCTATTTGGAACACAAGAAACGTCTGGCAGAGCAAGCTAAGTCAGATGCTCCTGCTCATTCCACTAGAGCTGACATTAAAGAACCTGTTGATCAAGAATGTCAGAATGTTCAAGATGAGCAGATGTCAGACATTGATGCTCAAACAGAACCTGGAACTGAAAAGATGGAAGAAACAGTTGAGGCTGATGTTAACAAGTCTGCAGAGACTGTATCTGTGACTGTTGAAGCTGAAACTGAAGCTGTTACTGAACCTGTCACCCTACTAACTGAACCTGCTGTTTCACCTAAACAGGGTCAAATGGTGCAAGTGACAGTAACTCCAACCACTGTCATTGCTACCCAACCTGAGGTTAGAACTAGCCTTGTTGCCTTAGCAGGAACTTCTGAAGCTGGACCATCAGGAACAAACCCTTATGATGTCTATGACTATGAGGAGATGAACTCAGAAATTGAGATCCTGACTATCCAAAACTCTCACCTTGAGGCCGAATTAAGAGCTGCTAATCAGACAATTCTGGATCAAGCTGTTGAGATTAGAAAGCTCAAGGAGTTGCTTGATAAAGTACATAATGATAGGCAACAGAATGTTCCAAAAGATGGTAGAGATGGAGATGGGGATACAGGTACAAACACTCAGGCTGGTGAACAACCCTCAACAACTGAACCATCTGTTCAACCGAGTTCACATGCTCCAGGAAAAGAATCAATTTTCCCAAGTTCTGTTGAAAAAGGCCCTCAAGAAAGTGATTCTGACGACTCTGATGATGATGATTCTGATTCTGAAGTGGATGCATCATATGGTGAGTCAAGGCTCGTGGTATCAAGTCTTGGGAACTGGTCAACAAGGTGGAGTGCATGGTCACATATTAATCGTGTAGTTTTCTTAGCGGGTCGAGTTAACACTTATGTCATGTTTTGGAGTTTAGTTCCATGAATTACATAGTTGTTTAATTTTATGTCCACCTTATTAGTTTTGGGCATGTGTGTTTGGAATTAATGTCATGTTGTTAAGACAAGTTAACCTTCGTAAGGATCCTCGGATTTACAAATAGGTTCAATTAAGGTACATTATACAATTGGAGTTATATAAACTATGCTTTATAGTTTAAAACCTTGTTTTGGTATTTAAAAAAAATGAATCTATCTTCCACAAACGTTATAATATAGTGAATTATGGGTAACGGGTTGTTAGAGCATATTCCTATGCTACGTTGTGTCTCGTGTATTGTATCTAGACTAGAGCGTCTTTGTGAGTCATATAGTCAACAAACCATGATGGCCGTACTATATGGTTCGCCGTACCAGTTGGTACGGGCGTACCAACTGGTCCGCAAGGTAGTACGCCAGCCTGTATGGTAAGACTATAAATAGTCGTGTTAGAGAGAGTTAGTCAGTTCTGTCATTTCATATCTCTTAAGTGTGTGTAAACTGAGTGTGTTCTCTCTCTCTCTAGATCTTGTAACCTCTCTTTGTGAAATCAATAAAGCAAAGCTTTATTTACATTGGTGTTCATCGATTAACCGAATCATGCAGTAGTATGATCCTTTCCGTGGTTTTACAAGTGGTATCAGAGCTATCCAGGTTGCTCTACTGCTTTGATTTGGTCCATTTCGAAATTTTAGAGAGAGAAAATTTGGGTTTGAGTCGTTTTTCATCAATTTTTCTCAATTCTGAGTGATTCTGAGGTCGAAGATGATTTCTGAGTGTTCCTAAAGTGTTTTCACACCTTACTGATCCAATTTCCAGTTCCAAAAGTCAAAAGTTCAAAAAATCAGTCGATCTCAGTTTGGTATGCTCGAAGAACAGTTTGGTACATTTCTGGTACGGAAGGCAATATTCATAGCTTTCTGGTATGCCGAAGTTTGGTACGCAAGGCAATCTGTAAAGATGGTACGCGACGGTTATAAACTGGTCCGCTGACAGTTACTCCGTACCACATTGGTACCCTGCTCAAGTTGGTACGCAGAGGTTGGTGGTATGATGATATTTCTTGTCCGGGTTTTGGTATGATGACTTGTTTGGTCCGCTGGTGGTTCGTTGAATCTCATTGGTACGGGAGTCCACGGTTTGGTACGCTGGCAGAAAAGTGATCTTCACTAAAACTTACGTAACTTGAGAACCGTTAAGAGTCACGGGAGCTAATACCAGCCAAAACGTTCGTCTCGACGAGATCTATACTTTTACTCGCCTAATGGCTAGTACCCTCCGGTTTGACCCCCAAAATCCGCTTGGAAGACCTTCGTTTTTGAGTTCGAAGTTTTGACATTCGATTTTTAACTTCAAGATGAGTGATTTTCAAGCATTTTCAGCTATGCAAACCTTGATGCAAGCCATGATGAACCATGATAATGAAATCGGAACAACTCAGAAAGTTCCTAAATTACTTCGATTGGAAGATTATCATAACTGGAATAAAAGATTTGAATCTTACATATTCACAAGATGTTGATTGTTGGATTCCAATTAAAAAACAATATGAGTATCCTTTGATTGCTAATACTTTACCAAAATCGATAAGTGATTTTGAGCCTGAAGAAAAGAAGGTGTTCGCAAGAGAAAAGAAAACTTATAGTTTTCTCACGATGGCATTACCCAAATATTTGATGCATCAGTTTAAGAATTTTCCAACTTCTAAACAATTATGGGATGCTATTAAAGAAAGATGCGAGGGTAATGATCAGTATAAGAATACTCGAAAGAAAGTTTTGAAGAAAGAGTTTGACAATTTTGGGCTTTGTGAGAATGAGAAGATCACAGATTTGATTGCAAGATTTTCACATTTAATCAAAGAACTTGACATTGTAGGTGTTAAGAAAGAAAATGAGGAATTAAAGGAGAAATTCCTGGAAGCTCTACCCGAAAAGTGGGAGAATTTTGTGATGATGCTGTCTAATGACCGATTTGGAGCCTTTACTCATCCAATACACAGATCCAAGTGCGGAAATCATAAATCCATGATCAAATCATAGTGTTTGTTGGTTGAAATCCTTAGATTTCATGTCTGAAACTCAAGAACACGTGCGTTTTCACACACAAGTGCTCTCTCTCTCTTCAAACAACCGTCCAAAAGCTTATTCTAGGTTATTATCATGTTGCTCTTTATACTAGAGAGAACACCTGATGTCACAGCACTGATTACAAGAGAATGTTATTGAAGTTAGTGAATTTTATGTCATCAGACTGACGAGATCGCCAAGAACAAACATGAGATCGCCAAGAACACTTGGTGAGGTCGCCAACCTTGGTGAGGTCTCCAAGAACACTTGTCCAGATCGCCAAGTGTAAATCCCAAGTCGTCAAGACTTCCTGGTGAGGTCGCCAAGCTTGGTGAGGTCGCCAAGCTTTGTGAGGTCGCCAAGACCTTGGTGAGGTCACCAAGATTCTTGGTGAGGTCGCCTAGAGTCACTTGAAATCACTAAGTACTCTCATAAAACGTCAAGAATCAATATTGAACCATTTAGGGTTGTTATTATTAAGATACATTCAATTATTAACATTAGCCAAGTAAATTGTCATGAAATGACACAGAATATGGATCCAAACGTTCACATCACATTAGAAATGTACCAGGGAAAATTCCTCAATATCAATGATGAACACAAGTTACGACTTTACATATGAAGCATACAAAACATCAAATACTTGAATAATCATCATAAACATCAAGAGAATTGTCCAAGTACAAAATACAAGTTAAAGTGAAAGATTTTCAATTTGAGCATAAATACTAAGGATGCTATGTTTGAGTTGCCACCAACCCTATAAAGATCTTACAAATTCCCCCTTTGGTGGTAATACAAACATAGAAAAGAAAAACTGACGACTATCTGAGTTGTCCAAGCAGCTTTAGCAAGAACCTCCAGTATTTACGGGCAAGATTCCTGTATCGATCATCTAAGCAGATAATATGTGCCTCGTACAGTATCCAAAGGTCTTATCCCGCAAACTTCTCTAAGTCAGAATAGTGCCACATCTCTAACATCCTTTCACAACCACGGGAGAGGTAGCAAATCCCGCGACCACCCATGACCCAGTCTTTCAAGGTACTTAGGCTTTCTGTCGTCATCTTCCTGGTAGCAATGCACTCCCAGCACCACCACCTTAGAAACAAACCGAAGTAGTTTGCATCCACTATCTCGTATGACCTAAGCCTTCGAGGGATGGTGTCCAGGCGACTGTAAAATAACCATTTAGGGTAACTTCTATGTAACAGTGTCAGTTCAATTGCAGCGAAGAGCCTTATTGTATCGCCGTCTTCCCTTTCAATGATCAACTCATGAGTGTCCCCACTGTAATACCAACATCTTATTTTCTGATCTGCCTTTATTTTCTTTGTAATCAAATCCTTGTTGATACTCTTGTACATGACCTTATGTGGGACCACAACTCTCTGCCTTCTGAAAGTTCTGTACTTCTTTTTCTCTGTTTTGAGGGGGCGAGTTGAACTAACGTTGTAGATGGCTTTTATCTATTCTTCAACATCTCTACCCACTGGATCATTTGAGTGGTTGATCAGCTGTCGCCACCTAAGTTGTTTCAACTCCCAAGAGAACAGATTTAGGAGGTCTCTTATCTTGGCAAAGAATTGTACAAATCCGTTTCTGTGTTTGACAATAAGTGCCTTAAACTCGTGATCATATTCCATCCAAGTATTTTCATCCCATCATCGGATTCGACGTTAGGAGGCATATCTTTGAGCTTTTTAGTAGTGAACTGCATCAAGGCTTTCCGATACGTGCCATTTCCCTCTAGTCGTCAACCAAGGTAGGGGCTTCCTTCCTTCGGTGTTCCTTTACCCTTATTGCTTCTCGTTCGTCCTTCTGACGCTTAACCTTCTTATTCTCTTTAATTATGTGGTTTTTGACCATTTTCCGTAGACTAGGTAGCTGCTTTCTGCTATAGCTTTTGCGAGCATATCCCCTCTGGTCTAGAAAGTCCTGCAACTCTCTTTTGGTCATTCGGTTAACGCCAAGTGTAGCTGTAGTGGGACTGGGCAGAGGTGAAGCATGATCAAAGATGTCTGGAGGTGGAGGCATATACTATGCATGCATCTCTCAGATCTTTTCCCGCAGACTGTCGTTGAATTGCACATATTCAAACTTCTTATCAGTATCAGCAAAGGGATTAGCTCGAGGATCAGTAAGCTTATCTGCAAGTTTGTAGTTGTAGAGATGTTTATCCATATCTTGCTCATCAGTGTACAGTTCAACTAGCTGTGCATCCGTGAGAGTCATCAAGTAGGATATGGGAATCCCACGAGAGATGAGCTCTCTGACATATATTGCAATTTCTGATGTGTCAGACGGATCAACATTGTCTCCAGCTAAGTTGGGGATTATTCTTATTCTAGGTTCTCCCTCATCTGTGTTTTGATCATTCGGCTCAAAGTGTTCTGATCCAGGGCTAATTTTCGTTTGAGGACGGCTGGATTCTGTCAATTTTCTGATAGCCTCTTGTCTGGAAATATCATCCAGCGTCCTCTCAAGAATTATTTCTTCCTTAGCAGCTTTGATAGCTTCTTCCTTCTTTCTTTGTTTTTCAATTACCTGTTCGTAAACCTCTTCGGGAGTCAGTTTCCTTTTACCTTTGTCAGGTCTACCAGAAGGACTAGCTTCTTGTGATGAGGTAGGATTATTTGTAGCTTGACCACCACTTGCACTTGTTATTGGATGAATTCGAAATGTTTCATTAGCAGCACCAGTGGTGGTTTCAGTAGATTCTGGAACAGAAGGTTGGGTTGAAACTCCTTCTTGATTTACTTGATCTTCTTCTGAATGACGAACTGGTGAAGGGATTGATGTCATGTTAACATCATCCACAATTTGAGGCTCACTTTCCATAGGCTCAGATCTTGGAGGAGTTGGAGATACAATCTCAACTAGTTCGTCTTTAATCTCATAAATGACCTCCTCGTCATACTCATTGTCAGTTGTGAATCCAAATTTATGAAGTTTGTAGCACTGGAGTCATAAATAAGATTATTAAGACGTTCAGCCAAACTTATCTCATTGAAGATATCATCTGGAATCATGCTGAGAGGCTGGATCTCCAATGCTTCTCTAGCTTCAACAGTTTCTTCAGTAACAACTACAACGCTTCGGCTGCTAGGATCAGTAGCAACAGTGTTTGCATAAAATTCGCGAAACGCGTTTCTTCAGAGATCTAAGAACTCACTATCAACATGCAAGTGTTTTAGTTGTTCAGAAATCTCAGTATAGCAGTTGCAGGCATAACAATGCTTATTGGCTTTTGTACTGGAGGAGCCAACTGGCGTTGCAATGACATTTCAGGAATGACAGGAGGTACGTCTAGTTCACCCATGGTTAAAGCAAGGATATCTCCTGAAGATGATTGGTTTGCTTCAAGTGCAGCACTTGAGAATCTTGGAAGTTTGAGATTCTCAGGAGGTGGCACCAAGCTTATTACTGATTAAAATATTTTAACTTCCTCTTCAGAATTTGGTTCATCATTTAGAAAGGTGTCGCCATAGGAAATATCAACTTCATATTCGGAAGATTCATTGTCATCTGATGGGAAATCAGCTACATGGGTGTCATCTACATCTTGTTTTGTGACAATGGTAAGAGTTTTTGCTTCAGAAGCTTTGCCGGCTTGACTTGGACTTGGCTTTTTATTTTGTTGAATGTTTTCTGCAGAGGGAGGTTGTTCTAACATCTGATCATCACCTTGGTTACCACTTCCACTGCCACCCACATCATCATCATTATTTGCTCTGGCAGTTTGATTATTTTGGAGAGCTTCAGCCAATAGGCATCTTGAATCTTTCAATTTCTTCTGCTTGCTCTTTTATTTTCTCATTTTCTTTAAGAAGCTCTTGATCCTGTGCTTTGATCTTGTCATTTGCTTCTTTAAGCTCAATAGCGACCAAAGAGTTGGAGATTTCAAGATTTTGCTCCAAAGTCAACTCTTATGGACCAAGGGGGTATCTGCCCCAGGTGCAATTAATTGAGCAGGAGCAGTTGACATTGGCTGCGACTCAGATTGGATGGCCGGATCTAGGCTTGCGATGTTGATGTCTGCTGTTGCATCTATATCCTGAATGGTTGCAGCAACAGTGGTGATGGGAGAAGATAGAACTCTTTGTTGCTTAGTGTCGACTGGTTCAGGCTGTACTGATGTTTGCACATCAGCAGCAGTTCCAGTTCCAGAGACAGGCCCTCTTCTTATTTCAAGCTTCTTTCTTTCTTGAGCGTACTTAGATCTTGACTCTCTTCTGTAGTTAGGATTAACATGACCCTCAAGCATAAATGAGGCTGAATCTGGTTCAGGTGAATCAGATTTTGAGGAGCTTGATGAAATGTCATCCTGTGTTTGTGTTGACTTTATTTTCTTCTGTTTCTTATTACTTAATGCCGCAGGTTGTTCACTAACTTGGGTTGGTTCTCTTGTTTTTATTTTCTTCTTTTTGGGACCCCTTGCATCAGAACTAGTAGAGTCAGAACCTGATTCTGATCCAAGTTGGAATCTTGACCGTGATTCAGGTTTGGATACAGGTGTATTTGAATTATTTTCATCATTATTTCCAGATGCATCACCTTCACTACCAGACTCTTCATTTTCATCTCCTGATTTGTCTGATTCAGATGCATCTTTGGCCGAAGCTCTGTCTTCAGGTTCTGAATGCATAGGGTCATCATGAATTGGAGATTGATTGGATGATCATCTTGGAGATTTGCTGCATAATTATCAAGTTCAGCAGCATTGGCATCTGCCATTTCAGAATCAGCTTCATCATTTCTTTGATCTTCATCCATATCATCATCAGCATCAATTCCCTCAATCATGTTTGGGAAAAATGGAACTTCGGGTCCATTATACTGGCCAATCTGGTAACGCGTGTAAGAACCGGGCATCATCCTCCTAGGAACCAAGTATGGTTCAGTCTTCTGCAATTTCGGGTTTTATGAATCTGAGATACATCAGAAATTTCACAGATTTTCTAGTGGGATGAAGGTTGTCCATCCATTCGATTATTTGCCTAAAGAGGTTGAAACCAGCACCGGATGCTAAACCATGTAGTGCTCAAGCTGTTTCTTCCACGAAGTCATCAGTCCCAGACTTTCTTGGAGCGAAAGCTAAAATGAAGAAAGTGATGATACACTTCCAGTTATCTGGGAATAACGACTTCTTTATCTTCTCGTTTGAATTCACAGAAAGTTTTCCTTGATATCCCATCATAAGAATCGTGTCTTGCCACTCTTCTTTTGGAAAATAAACAGGGCAAAGTACATCATTCAATTGTAGCACTTCTCGGACTTTTTCTTTATTTATTTCAACATACGACCCTTGAATCCTTGATCTGAGAGATTTGGAACCATTTTCAGCAACGAATGTGTTGGCTTTGATCCAGAAGTCATTTATTATACCCGAGCTAATGACAGGCTACAACCGGATACTATTAATCCAGTTTGAGTTTTCTAGGATTCTGAAAGCTTGTTCATATCGTCCGGTATCGGTCCAGCTTCTGTTGATTTCACAGAATTGATTGTGTGATTTTGAGAAATCCAGAGGGGCATTGGCTGCTCTTTCCTGTCTGGGAGCCATCTGCACATAAGAAATAACATGATTAAATCAAATTTGACAAGTCAAATGAATGTCATGACACACTAAATTCGTGATAGTGACAGAGCTTTTCAAATTAACCTACAAAGATATAAAAGAAATTTACTCAAGGCATAGGCTCAAATTTCTTCAAAATTTAATCAATTTAGTTCAACAAAGTATGTCAGTGAATTTGACCCAAATTCCAACAATTTTCCTTAAAGTAGTAGTTTTATTGATAAGTTGACTTTGGTGAAGAACTAAGTGTGTTTTAATTCAAGAAAAACTTGTTTGTGTGTTTATTTTTGTGAAAGACTTAAGTAATGGCAAATTGTGACAGAGTTTGAGTTGGTTTAGGAAAATATTACTCAAATGAACTAACTTTTAGTTAAAAAGTTGACAATTTGACCCAAATGACTCAATGGACTCAAGAAGGAATCAAGAAGTGATTCCCCCTAAACTAGTGTTTTCAACAATCTGAATTATTTATTTTGAGCTCAAACAGTATTCTTGAATCATATTTTCTCAATTCAGCATGAATTTAGCAGTTTGAGACACTTACTAACCCATATACTCTATTTAACTACTTGTACATGAGCAATATGAAAATTTTCACTTAAGCATATACAAGATGCCAAATGATGAATCAGAGTACATGCATGAAGTTCTGACATGCTTAACAACACAACCAAAGTCAATTAAGGTCAAGTATAGGAACAAGAATCATTCAATATCAGATATGAGCATCAACAGTTCCTAACCTAACCATTTATGTAGAATAAAAGACTATGGCTCATAAGATAATGACTAAAGTGCACGTCATTTCATTCACTCAAGTAGAGTTGTAAACCTTACACAGAATTGTAGAAATTTAGCATGCTAAGTCCTATTTCATGAGACTTATTGAATTATTGCATAAAATTAAGTAGGACAATCCACCTGAATGGACAGAAGTTAAATATCCAATAATTTATTTGGGATCAGAAGACATACCTCAAAGAAGATCTAATGTTTGCTAAGACCTAGTTGAGAAATTTCTAGAAATCAACAGGTTCAAAGCTTGATCCTGTTTGTGATCAATCATGAACAAATTAAAAATTTGACTAAAGTTATTCAAGCTGATTGAAAGACTTTAATGAATTACCCCTGTGTAGCTCAATAATTGTATATCAGAAGTTGCCAAGAATTAATGAAACATACCTCTTTGATGATCTAATTGGAGCTAAGATCAATGTAAGAGACAAGAAGATCTTGTAGTGTTTCTGGATAGAATCTGTTATTGAATCAGGAAAAATTTGTTAAACAATTGATTGGAAGCCACACATAGCCTAGATAGGGTCAGATTCATCAAACATAAGTGAATTTCACAAGATTTGATCTAAAAGGTCAACCATGCAAGCATTTGTCAATAACCATGTCAAGACTAGTCAAACATTGCAGATTTAACCTATATTGAGTTCAAACCTATGTTAGACAAGTTAAAGTCCAGAACTTGACTTATTTTTATCAATTTAAGTTGCATATCCAGTGAAACTCAATTGAAGGAAGAAATCTAATGTAATGGTCAAAAGTAGCCTCTATGTTGTCAAATTGGTCAATTTTATTATTTAGCAACACAAAAAGCAACAACTATTACCATTTTATGTCAAGGATTCCCTTCCTCAAGTTATTTGAGTCAAATGACTCTTATTGGACTGAGTTTAGAACATTTAAAGTCCAATTTTGGTCATTCGGATAAAATTTGAGAAAAATTCACCATTTGAACCAAAAGATGATATTTACATCCAAGTTTATCTCATTTAGAACTTAAATTGTCCACTAAACTCATTATTTTATTTTTTCTTTTCAAAAAAAAATTAAAATTTTGACATGGATTGTTCCAAAATTCAATTTATTTCCATAACGGGTCAAACTAAAACAGAGTCCAGTTTAGCTTCCAATTTTGAAGCATTTAAGACCCGGATTGCATTTAGAAACATCCTAATGCAAGACATAGTTGTTTTGGAACATCCATAATCAAACCATCTCATTCACAGTTCAGAATTCTAACAAATTGAGAGATTAACAGTGAATTATTCCAAACAAGGCTTCAAGATTAAATTCAACCTACATAGCATAGAACAAGCAATAGGTTTCAATCAATCAACAATTTTGTATCACAGCTAACATTCTCAATCTAGTTTTGATTCCAAACAAACACACATTTGTAAACCCAGTTCTCAATTTTGATAAACAGTTATGGCCCATGTTCTTGATTAAGAAGTGAGATTCAAGAACTTATGAATGAAATCTATTCACTTATACTCGTTTCAATCACTACGAATCATTCGCACCTATAAATTTTCTTATTGTGATACCAAGAACGCATAATTAACCACCGTAACCTACTCATGTTCATGGTCGGATCAAAGTTCATAATCGGATGAAGGTTATGGATTCAATTACCTGTAAGATCTTGCAATTGAAATTAGATACCGTAGGTAAGAGCCAAAATCTGTGTAATCAACAACAAATTTTGAAAGATAAGAACCGAAAAAGAAATGAGAAAGCCTTCAGCCTTAAAAACTTCAACCGAACCTAAACACCTCCAAGCAACCCTAATCAAAAGTGAAATCAAACCTGTGAATGTGAGAAGGGTGTGCGAGTCAACCCTAGCTTCAAGAATCACTAATTGAGATGACGATTGGAGACGGAATAGACGTCAGAGGAGAGTGGATTTGGTTCGCCGGTGGTTCGCCGAGAGAGGGAGGGAGCGGGTTGTGTGTGTTTTGAATGAGAAACAGAAAAATGAACCTCCTCCTTTTATTTAAGTAGGCGAGATCGTAAACGACTTAGGGTTTTTATTTGAACGAGATCGCCAAACAAACAGATAATAGGCGAAGTCGCCAAGCTCAAATCTCGGCCTGTTTGAGATCGCCAAAGGTAACCCGAGAGTAAGGCAAGATCGCCAAGGGTTATTTGGTTAAGGCGAGATCGCCAAGTTGAAACTTCTTTTAAGTCAGATAGCGAGATCGCCAAAGGTTAAGTGGGAGGCGAAGTCGCCAAGGCAAAATCCTCTCAACCCCGAGATCGCCAAGTGCAGAAACTTGGTGTACCTAGTATTTTATGCGAGGTCGCCAACGACAACAGGAAAAAAAAACATTTTTAAAAATTTTGACAGCAAGTTAACTTATGAAGAATTTTCTGATTTATGATCAATTTTCAACCAAAATGAGAACGCCCGTAGCAAAAACACTGAAAATTCTCAGTTACAAACTCAGTGAGTTGCAAAAACCTAGATGAACTCATTAAGGGCAATTTGGGAATTATAGATTTTTCTAAGTGCATAACCATGTTAAAATCATCATTTTAACTCAGAAAAGTTTAAATTTCACATACTTGAATGTGAACCCAAAGGTGAGTTTCACGGCCCCATTTTACTGTCTTAAATCCTTTTGGGGGAGATTAACATGCAAACACTTAAACTGTTAGATAATTATATCATCTGAATGATAGTGGCACACTTATAATAAAGTCCTCACTTTAGAGTTACTGTCAATGTGACATCAGCGGGAACTTATTTAGTAGATCTACTGGGTTTAACAGCCCCACCCGGGTCAGTCGCGTTGACACGTTTAGATAACGAACGGGTGTTATATACTTCTTAGTCTTAGCGAGGCCCAATTGAACTTGTCGAGCTTCAGTAACTGGATAGCTAGTTTATCTAGTCAAACGTGCACTGATTTCTTGAAAATAGCCTAGCTAGCTATTGATATATTATCTGGATTTTAAACTGAACATGAACATGAACTTGGACTATTATTGAACAGTGAACCTTGAACTTAAACTTGAACTGTCGATGGACAGTTGTTTTGCACTTAACCGGACTGTTGTTGAACAGTCGATTTACATTAAACTGGAACTGTTTTTGAATTGATAAACCTGTGGACTCACCAACCTTTGTGTTGACACTTTTTAGCATGTTATTTCTCAGGTTGTAGATGTTCGAGTATCACGAGTATGCATGCTTGAGTCCTTGAAACACTTTTATTGTCTTTGAATAAGTCACGTCACCTTGGCTGACGATTTTTTTTCCTAAAGGCTTTATTGTATTTACGCTTCCGCATATGTAAAACTCTGAATTTATATTTTAATGAAATATGAAACGTTCTATTAATTTTTGGTAGTTTGGTCTAACTAATGGACGGCAATCCTGGTTTGTCACGATCCCTGCGGCGCGTTATCGCTCGTGGGATTTTTGAGGGTGTGACAGATTGGTATCAGAGCCATTGGTTATAGCGAACTAAGATTCGTCTTAGACTGTAACTGTTTTGCATTAGTTGCACTTAAACATTTTTTTCTCATGCATCGTGATACTCACTCCTACATGCACCTGGTTTACGGTATGTCGTTTACATCATCCAGTCCCCTTACACTCTCGGCGAGGAGCCGGTTATTCTTGAATCATTTTCCTTAACCTCTCTGAGTCGTGTACCTCTTGGTGCACATCCATGGATGACGAGACGTCGAATCAGATCAGAGGATCACATCTCCACTCTTGACGAGATGTTTGCTGCTCGGGATTATTCTAGACTGAGAGATTAGGTGTAGTACCTAGACATTGGGCGAGTGCTTACTTAGGAAGGTGGTGTGATACCTCATCCTGTTCTTAAACTTTTTCTCCTAGTGTGTGAGATTCTTGTTGAACCTGACCTACCTGCATGGTTGAACTCTCATGTTCATGAAACGTAATCATGACGTGTTAATAGTGCAATCATTCAACTTCGATAGTGGCAATATTGTGTGAATTCAGGTGGTTGCCCATTAGGCACTTGTATCTACCTATGTTACCCTGATCGTACTCATGTTTGCCCCGATCTTTTAAGACCCCTCTTCTCGTTACTATCGCGTTGTGCGTCGAGATAACACAACTTGGAACAACTCTTAGAATTTTATACTATCCATTACGTTATTTATCCTCCTTGCTGGTATCTTTACTAGTGCCAGTTTAAATTCATATCTCAACTAAGTTGTTGGTGCTCTTCATCTTAGATATGCTATTCTCTTTCGATATTCGGTATCTCATAGTTTGCACTTTTGATTTGTTGAACTTTCGCCCTTATTTTTGGATTTTTTTTATTAGCAAGGTAATATGCATGATGATATGTTGTACTGAACTTCAACTTGAATTTGAACCTAATTGTCTAAAACAAACTTCTACGCGTTACCTTTTAAATGACAATGGGCTCTTGATTGGATTTCTCTTTAGACCTCAATCCTTTTTTCACAAATCAGTGTGTTACCAATTATATTTTAGTATGTGAGTAACCGTTGAACCATTTCAACCATGATAAATAGTTTGTTTGCATCGAATCTTCTCATGAGAAATGTTTATAAAACATATGTGTTTATGTGACAATCCGCCTTTTCAGGTCCTTTCCTGACTTTAACTGAACTTAAATCATATTAAATGTTGTGTGAACATTTATGTGTTGACTGTATTGACTTTAGCAAATTAGGGTTTTATGTAATCATCACGTTACGAGCATGCACTTAAGTCTAGACGTTTGAAATTCCATAATTTTATGTAAATCATATTTTGTGATTCTATGATTTTATGTGACAATGAAAGTTATAATTTTATGTGATACTTATATATAAAATTATACGTTGTTCTATTATTTTATGAGACAAACGTGTTACGAAACCATACATATTATTTTATGATTTCATGTGCGTCTAAACACATAAGTATAGATTATGATTTTATATGAACGTAAAATGTATATTTATGAAATTGGTATTATGATTTTTTTGGTAAAACAAAGTTATACTTCCTTATAGACGTCATACGTCTAATGTATTTGGTCACCCACGTATGTTCATCGTTTAATTATTCTTCCGTTAACCTCCGTTAGAGGTCGTTACCATTTATAAGCCTAGAGGGACTAACTTTGCTAACTTTGTAAACTAAACCTAGCTAACCTAAAATTGTTTGGACTAACCTTGACATTTCCAATACCTTGTACCACCCTATGTAACTTTGTGAGGGGTCATTTTTGTCAAATCCTGAAAGTTGAGTTTGAGGCATCGTTTGTAACCGGCAACGACGCTCCCTTCGCCGGTAACCGTCCTTCATTGAATGGCATCATAAATCCTCCCTTTCATCCTAATAATTAGATACCATAGTCTCACTTGATCGGCCCTTCGTAAACCTCAAACTCCTTCCTTCATAGCTCTCTGAACCGACTCAAGAAAAGCCCCACCGGAACTTTGAGTTCTGGCTAACCGTCGCTTTTCCAACCACTGGGTGACCACCGTTGTGGCCACCATTCACCTCCGAGTAGTCTGGAAGCATTGGACTCGCGATCGGAACATCAACCGAAGGTCCAGGTCGAGTTTTTCGGGTTCGGGTTTCATCATTTTCGGCATCAAAACACCTTAACCTCTCGTCTCTGATTCAAGGTAACTACTATTCCATGTTAGTCGCACGATTTATGGTTCACTGCGTATTCTTTTTCTGTTTTCCGGCGACCGGAGATAACTCCGGCGAGTTTAGGGTTCGGGTGATAAAGATGATACCCGACCCGTAAAATATATATATTATGCATCCTGCCTAAATCCCGAGTTGCGTGGTTGTCTGGGTGGTTAAGTCGCTCTGATCGTATGCTAGGGGCGCGGCTTCGAGTCCCGGCCTCCGCATACTTTTTCCTGTTTTTGTTTCAGTATACTGGATTGGCTTCGCTGTCGGATAAAAGAACTTTTTATCAGCATATAATCGATCAGGAGCTTTGTCCTAATGGCTAGGTCGCTACTCTAGAACCCTGAGGTTGCCGGTTCGAACCTTAGCAACCTCACTCCTTTCCTTTTTTCTTAATTTTTGCAATTCCATGTGTTTGGTTATTTAAAACTTGTTTAAAACAATTTCTTAAGAATGTTTAAACCCGCAAAATGTATTTTTGGCTGATAAACCCGTAAACTTAGATGTTTGAACTAAAATATGGTTTAATAAATCCGTACATATATAAATATATATGTATATGCATTTCGCATAGGTTAATACGTGTACTCATATCAACGATTTACTGAAACAATTAGACACTTTGTGTGAACTTTAATTATATAAATCTTGTTTTCTAATCTCGTTATTAGCATCGTTTGCGCGTTTAGTTATATATATATATATATATATATTTATTTTGACCACTGAATTTAGAAAATATGTATTGTTGATATATAATGTATTTTTCGCGTCCTTCCGATAGTCGCTCGGAATCGGCAAGCGTGCCATCCTCGGCATGTTTTGGATTCAACAATGATTCGTTTTCGTCACTTATGTTAGAATTAGTCGATTTGTTTGAACACACACTTATACTTGTATGCTCGTTAGGTGGTTGATTATTTTCACAAGACCCGTTCTTGCTACTTGCTGAACTGTTTATCTGGCAGTTTGCTGTGCACCCGAAGGTGAGTTTCACGGCCCCATTTTACTTATTTTAATCTTGTTGGGGAGATTAACATGCAAACACTTGAACTGTTAGATATATATCACCTGAATGATAGTGGCACACTTATGATAAATCCCTCACTTTATAGTTACTGTCAATGTGACATCAGCGGGAACTTATTTAGTAGATCTACTGGGTTTGACAGCCCCACCCGGGTCAGTCGCTCTGACACGATTGGATATCGAACGGGTGTTATAAACTTCTTAGTCTTAACGAGGCACAATTGAACTTGTCGAGCTTCAGTAACTAGATAGCTAGTTGATCTAGTCAAACGTGCACTGATTTCTTGAAAATAGTCTAGCTAACTATTGATATATTATCTGGATTTTACTGAACTGTTAAACTGATGAACTGATTAAACCTGTGAACTCACCAACCTTTGTGTTGACACTTTTTAACATGTTATTTCTCAGGTTGCGGATGTTCGGGTATCACGAGTACGCATGCATGAGTATTTGAAAACCCTTTTATTGTCTTTGAACAAGCCACGTCACCTTGGGTGATGGTGTTTTTACATTAATACTTTCATTGTATTTACGCTTCCGCATTTGTAAAACTCTGTATGTATATTTTAATGAAATATACAACCTTTTTATTAATTACTGGTCGTTTGGTGTAACTAATGGACGGTGATCCTGGTTTGTCACGCTCCCTGCGGCGCGTTATCGCGCGTGGGATTTTTGGGGTGTGACAGTTGCTAAAATTTGAGAATATAATCCTATGTTTAGGGTATATAAATTGATTAATCATTGAAGTGTTGGTTTAAACATAGGTTGAGCAGAATTACATGATTAGTTATGTGTATGAAACGTGTTAGAAACCATAAAATGACATGTTATGAAAGTATTAACTTGATTGGGTATGAAAACCATACACCATACAAGTCCTAAGTCTCCTACCCTGGTGGGGATGACAAGACTGTGTGAAGTTGCCCCGTCAACTTTGCACCGTATGAGTTGTGTTGGTTAGTTTATGAACTTATATGCTCGAGATATGCTATGCTAATATTGTATGATAGTATATCAGATATTAGGACAATTGCATGCGTTGTATGGTAAAACCTTCATGATAGATTGCATGCTAGTACGCTTTGATCGCATCAATCTTTAAAAGAAATATTCGAAGAAACTCGTATGCTATCTGAACTGTTATTGGATGAAATATGAATTTGAATGTTATTATGAATCATGTGAACTTAATTGGTCATAACTTCATAAAGTGCTAAACCATTCCATGAGCCCTTGTGTCAACATGATCAGTCTTATGTAATTCTATGACATTTGCTAGTTGGTAGGAAAAATCCAGACGTTTGCGTTTTTGTTAGACGATGGGTCTAAAAAAAATTTTAAAAATAATAATAAAAAAAATAATAAAAAAAACCGATTGACCTGGTGCACACACAATCTTCTCATACTCAAATTTCCTTCTCTTCGATTCACCTGGGTTATTGGTGAATGCGAATCCCTTAACTGAAAAAGAGACACGGCGTGGGAACCTCACTCCTAGCATTGGGTGCAATAGCTGGAAACTACTCGGATGTATTATGATTGTTCTCTGCAATGAAATTTTGATTTCAGATACTTACGTTATCATGTTACCTTATTCGCCTTATCACTCGACGCGATTCCTGTAATGCGATTGTTCGCCATTTCCTGTAAAAACGCTTGATGAGAAAATCATTTTCTATACTTTCGATTTGAACTCACTTTGAATATCTTGAACATTTGACATCTTCTCAACATCTGGGGTACTCATTCTTGATCATTACATCATTCACTCCTTTTGGAGTAGGAAACCTGGATTCTTTCGATATGTTACTGTCTATTCGATTCTTAAAACAATTATCACTAATTTAAATTTCGGGACGAAATTATATTCAACAAGGGGATGATGTGACGACTAAGATTTTTTTTTCTTATTTATTTTGTGAACAACTAGTTAACCACCTTATTCCAATTTTCTGGAACGAAAATTCTTCAACAAGGGGATATTGTGATAATCCGTCTTTTCAGGTCTTTCCCTGACTTTAACCGAACTTAAACTGTAATAAATGTTGTGTGAACATTTATTGTTGACTGTGTTGACCTTAGCAAATTGGGGTTTTGTATAACCATCACCATACGAGCACGTACTTAAGTCTAGGCGTTTTATATTCTATGATTTTATGTAAATCATATGTTATGATTTCATGTAAACACTTTGTCAATTCATGTGATGTGAATATTATATTCTATGATTTTATGCGACACTGTGTCACGTAGTTACACGAAATGTTTTTGTGATTTTATGTGAGTTTACACGTATCATTACAATTTCGAACTCATCATTTTGTGGGAACTTATAATATATATTTATGAACTATTATTCATGATTTTATGTGAATGAATCAAGGGTTATATATGTTTTATAAACGTTATAAGTTAATTCTATTTTGGCAAACACACCGTTAAAGTATTCTCTGTTAACACCGTTAGAGTTTACTAGTGATTTCTAACTGTGAGGGACTGGTTTTGCCATTTCCTAAACTATGTTTAAGTAAACAAACCTGAAGGGACTGATCATGCCAATATCTCAAAGGTGATTTGAGACACAAAACAAAATGAGACGGGGCATGCGTTAAAGAAAGCAACCGACTCACGCCTTCAATGTCCCTCCGATCGCCTCCTCCTTTCAATCAAGACATCTAACTGCAATTCTCACCATCATCATTGTTCCATGTGAGTAACAAAAAAAACACACACACACTCACACAAACTCTTCCTCTCGTCTCTCTCGTCCCGCTACAAATCGGCGCAAAGAAAACCGTCAGAGAAGAAGAAATCTGGCCAACCATCAGCCCTGCACCACCGTGTGATCACTCTGTGTAATCTCCGTCCATCGTCGAGAAACCGGGAGCTACCAGAATCAAGATCATGTTCGAGTTCGATGGTGACGCGTTCGAGTTCGGGTTCGATTTTGACCAAAAAAATGCATCTATCTTCCATCTTCGACTCAAGGTAAGTGTTAAACCATGTTAGTCGCTCGTCTCCTGAGTTTCGTAGCCATGTTTCACTTTTTCCGGCGACCGGATTACGTTCCGACGGGTATGGGTATTATGGGAAAGAAGATGACGCGTCGATATAAAAACAAATATATTCATTTCTGTTCTAAAACAAACAAACCCAAGCTGGCGCAATGGTGGGTGTCGCGTATGTTAGCCTTGAGGTCGCAGGTTCGAGTCCGGGCCTCGGCGTTTGATTTTCAGTTTTAATTTTTCTCCTAGCAACCCGGTTTTGATCACTGGGAATACGCAAAATGTTTCCTGTTCGAACCTGTTATCAATTGTGGGCTTGTCCCAGTGGTTAGGTTGCCTTGTTGTAAACTAGAGGTCACGGGTTCGAACCCAGTAACCTCCATATATTTTTTTTTATTGTTTTATGTTGCTTTGAAAATTGAATCACTTAAAACCTTTATCGAATTGTTCCTTGATGTATTCTAAACCCGTAAATTTCATTCTCGAATTGTTAATCGAGTTATTTCGTCACTTTGGTTAAAACATATATATATATATATATATTGACAAATGTGTATACATATATATATATACACGTTTTGATTACTTGATCTGTAAACATATAATATTAGTAAATATTATATCTTCGCGTCATTTCGATAACCGCTCAGATTCGGCAAACGTGTCATCCCCGATTTGTTATGGACTTCACAATCGTTCGTTTTCATCGTTTACGTTAGACTTAGTTATTTTCGATTGAACATATACTTATATCATTACGCTCGTTAGGTGTTTGGTTGAACAAGCTGCTATTTTCTATATAAGCTGTTGTTGATTATCTGGACATGTTGTGCACCCGAAGGTGAGTTTCACGGCCCCATTTTACTGTCTTAAATCCTTTTGGGGTAGATTAACATGCAAACACTTGAACTGTTAGATAATTATATCACCTGAATGATAGTGGCACACATATGCTAAAGTCCTCACTTTAGAGTTACTGTCAATGTGACATCAGCGGGAACTCATTTAGTAGATCTACTGGGTTTGACAGCCCCACCCGGGCCAGTCGCGCTGACACGTTTGGATAACGAACGGGTGTTATATACTTCTTAGTCTTAACAAGGCCCAATTGAACTTGTCGAGCTTCAGTAACTGGATAGCTAGTTTATCTAGTCAAACGTGCACTGATTTCTTGAAAATAGCCTAGCTAGCTATTGATATATTATCTGGATTTTAAACTGAACATGAACATGAACTTGGATTGTTGTTGAACAGTCAACCTTGAACTTAAACTTGAACTGTCGATGGACAGTTGTTTTGCACTTAACCGGACTATTGTTGAACAGTCGATTTACATTAAACTGGAACTGTTTTTGAACTGATAAACCTGTGGACTCACCAACCTTTGTGTTGACACTTTTTAGCATGTTATTTCTCAGGTTGTAGATGTTCGAGTATCACGAGTATGCATGCTTGAGTCCTTGAAACACTTTTATTGTCTTTGAATAAGTCACGTCACCTTGGCTGACGATGTATTTACTTAAAGGCTTTATTATATTTACGCTTCCGCATATGTAAAACTCTGAATTTATATTTTAATGAAATATGAAACGTTCTATTAATTATTGGTCGTTTGGTGTAACTAATGGACGACGATCCTGGTTTGTCACGCTCCCTGCGGCGCGTTATCGCTCGTGGGATTTTTTAGGGTGTGACACCGTTAAAGCCTTATTTTCAGGCAGTTCCGTTAGTTGCTTAATTTTGCATATTTTTAAACTGTAATGGTTGGACTATGTTAGGAATCAAACAGGTCAATTACGTGATCACAGACACTTAAAAATCAAATCACCTCACAGATTCAGTAACCTAAGTCAGATTGTCGGTATTGTTATCCACTTAAGCTCAAGCAGGCAATTTTCAGCAAAGTTACTGTGATGTAATTTATCATATTTTAGTCCGGTTTAATGAAAATTGTGTTTGACCTTTTATTCACTAAGTCAACAGTCATCCTAGCTTTGTCTATTTAGCACTTCAGACATGCACAACACACAAATGGAATTTCTTCCCCCTATTTCTTTAGAGGTAAGTACTGATTTCAAAAATGGATGCATATTTTGATTCGCGTGAACACAAGGTCAGAGTTTCCTTAGCAAATGTGTCACGGAATATTTTCAATGATAACAGAGTTTCCTCAGCAGATGTGTCACTGTCAATGGATGGATGTGAGATATTTCTCACTTATTGATGGATGTGTGAAAATTCACACTTATTGATGGTTGTGTGATTAATCACACAAAATAAATAGTTTGAAATCATCACTTTCTGCAAAAGAAATACTCGAGTGTGTTGGTTGACTTACTTAGCTCGGACTTAAGCAGATTTAAAGGATTTTACCAACTGTATTGACTTAAAGTCCACAATTTCATGGTTTTAAGTGTTTAATCACAGGACTTGCCTAATTCTTATTTTGTTGAGCCTACCGACACATCGAATGATAGAATTACTGATCGATTGGTTCATATCCTGTGTTTAGATCACAAGACCAGAATTATATCATTTTCCATATTGTTTGCCCAACCAAAACCAAAATTTTCTGGTTTTCTTTTTTCGAAGATTATTTCTTCATTACAAAATTGCAAAGATTGTGTGCTTAGACTCAAGTGCCCATCACGTTCCTTTAAAAAAGTTGTTGGGAATCACTCGATTCTAATTTACATGATTTTAATTTATTTTTGCAAATTTTTGGGATTTTTTCTTATTTTTCAACCGAGAGTCGGTTTAGGTTTGACCGACTGACACAATGGACTCAAAATAAAATAAAATAAAATAAAATATTTTTTGTGTTTTCTAAGATTTGATTGACACTTTATTGGAGTTTTATTTATGGTCGAGAGAGGATGACCAAAAACTTAACAAAACTCAAAGTAACAAGAGTTAAAATTTTGAGTTTTCAAATAAATTTAAAGATAAAATCTTTTTGGTTTTTAATTTTAAAGATTATTGCAAGGCAAGAAGTCTAACAAAGACAATACCTCTAAAACTTCACAACCTAAGACTAAAGCACTATTCTAAAAGGAACCTAAAGATCAGCTTACTCAAAGTTAATCATTACTACTCATTGTACTAGGAAGTTAAACCTAGAAACATCAAATCCCTTGGTGAAGAGATCTGCAAGTTGATTTTCAGAGGAAACATGAACTAAGGTAATAAGCTTCTTCTCATGACAGTCCCTAATAAACTGATGCCTAATCTCTATGTGTTTGGTCTTAGAGTGCTGAATAGGGTTCTTAACAATAAACATGGCAGCAAGTATTATCAATGTTAATAGGGGTGGACATGAAATTTAAACCGTAGTCCAGAAGCTGATTCTGGATCCAGAGAACTTGAGAACAGCAAGAGGTAGCAGCAATGTATTCCACTTCGGCAAGCGAGGTAGATACCGTTGACTGTTTCTTGCATTGCCACGAAACCAATCGATTCCCCAAGAATTGAGCTCCGCCGGTTTTTGACTTCCGATCCATGTTGCAACCCCCGTAATCATTATCCGAGAAATCCCTTAGATCAAAAAGCTCGTCCTTGGGATACCACGGCCCTCTCTTTGGATTGGACTTTAGGTATCGGAAGATTCGTTTCACGGCCGTCAAGTGTGACTGCTTCGGTTTGGATTGAAATCTCGAGCATAGACACACGGCAAACATTATGTCGGAGCGGCTGGCTGTCAGGTACATGAGAGACCCGATCATTGATCTATACAAGTGTTCATCAACACATTCACCTTCAAGATCTGCATGGAGCTTGACACGAGTCTCAACAGGAGTGGAATAGCCTTTAGAGTCATGAAATCCAAACTTCTTCAGCATTTCCTTCACATACTTTCCCTGACTGATTAGGATGCCTTCATTATTCTGTTTCACCTCAATCTTTAGGAAAATGTGAGTTCCCCCATAAACTCATTTCAAAGCGTTTTTCCATCAGACATTTGAACTCATGACAAAGAGTTTTATTTGTTTAACCGAAGATGATATCATCCACGTACACTTGAACTAGTAGCATATCATCACCCATATGCCGTATAAACAGTGTCTGATCAATCACCCCTCGCTTGTAGCCATTTTCAAACAGATAGGTAGATAGGGTTTCATACCACTTCCTTGGTGCCTGATGGAGTCCATAAAGGGCTCTTTTTAGTTTGTATGCCTTATTTGGAAATGAAGGATTTACAAACCCTGGAGGTTGATCAACGTACACCTCTTCGTCTAGTTCACCGTACAGGAAGGCAGTTTTCACGTCAAGTTGATAGACTGTTATGTTCTTTGACGCGGCATACGCCAAGAAAATCCGGATGGCTTCAAGACGAGCTACTGGGGCATAGACCTCATCATAGTCCAGCCCATCTATCTGCAAGTAACCCTTGACCACAAGTCTTACTTTATCTCTTATTATTATTCCTCTGTCATCCTTTTTATTCTTGAAGATCCACTTGACTAGAATAGGCTTCACTCGAGGAGGAGTGTCTACAAGTTGCCACACATCTAAAAGTTTGAATTGAAGCAGCTCAGCCTGCATGGCCTCTATCAAGTTGTACTCTTTCATAGCAGCAGCTACAGAAGTAGGTTCTTCTTGAGAGATGAAGCAGGAAAACAAGCAAGTGTTTATTGTTCCTGATTGACTTCTGGTTACTCTCTTATCAAGTGGACTAATAATGTTTGAGACGGGATGTTTCTTATGAATTCCAGTCTCTTCAACAGCTGGAACTGGAATATTTGAGTCTAGAGATCCCATCTACACATCATTGCCTGGAGTATCACCAGATTCAATCACAGTTGTGTCTTCTGAGTCTGAATTATTATTGAGGGGTTCATTCTCAGTTTGATTTTCTGGAATTTATTGATTTTGTTGATTTTCTTGATTTGGCACAATTCCCTAAACGACTTCTTCGGTTATTTGGCTTTCATCAGTAGTGACAGTTGGAATAGTGGCAGATGAGTTGGGAACGTCTGTTGATTCATTTCTCCAGGTAAAATCAGGTGGATCATCTGAGTAGATGGAATCCAATATTGATGATGTCATTGGAGGAGAATTCTCGGGTACAGACGCATCCACATTATTGACACCTTCTTGTATGTTACCAGAATCACCTGAAATCACAGAATCACCAAAGTTAAAAGAAGAAGAGAAACTCTCCAAGTCATACATGCCATCTGAGTCAGGCTCTCTGGAATTATGGGTGTGCTCGTTAAAGTTAACGTTGCACGACTCCATAATCACCTGAGTTCTTTTGTTGTACACCCGATATGCCACGGAGGTCATCGAGTATCCAACAAAATAGGCTTCATCCGCCCGAGGGGCAAACTTAGCTAACTGCTCAGACTGAATCAATACAGTACAAGGACATCCAAAGGGCTTTAAGCGCTTTAACACCGATTTTTGTTTCGAAAACAGCTCAAAGGATGTCTTGTTGGTATGTTAGACCAAAAGAGTTTGGTTTAGGACATAGCAAGCAGTATTGATTGCTTCGGCCCAAAAAGACAGTTTAAGGTTAGAATCAGCGAGCATCATCCGAGCACACTCGATTATTGTGCGGTTCTTTCTTTCAGCAATCCCATTCTGTTGAGGAGTATAGGGAGAGCTAAATTGGCGAGTGATGCTCTTCTCGTTGCAGAACGAGTCAAAGACGTGATTTCTAAACTCCGTCCCGTTGTCAGATCTGATTATTCGAACTTTTTCTCTGCTTGAGTTCTCGATGCGTGTAACAAAATCTTTAAGTATCACCGGAGTCTCAGACTTGTCCCTTAAGAAAAATACCCAGGAATATCTTGAGTAATTGTCAGTGATGACTAGGCAGAAAGACTTCCCCCCTAAGCTCTTGATATTAACATGCCCAAAGAGATCCAGGTGTAACTGTTGAAGGACTATTGTCGTACTTCCCGGCGGCTTAGGCTTATGAGACACTTTATGTTGCTTTCCCTTCGACGCATGCAACGCAGTTATCGTTTTGCATGAATTCTTTATCGGGTAGCCCAAATACATGTTTCCCCCTAACTAGGCGATTCATGTTACGGAAATTAACATGTCCCATCCGCCGATGCCACAAGGTTGAATCTTCCTCTGAAGCTTTAGCCAAAAAGCACGCAATTGAACTCGATGGCTTTGCAGCATTCATGTCTAGTGCGTACATGTTCCACCAACGATTAGCTCGGAATAAAATCTAATCTTCCGGTACTTTAAAACCAGGTTTCAGAATGAAACATTCTCGATCGTCGAAGAACATTGCATTTTATTGTCGCATATCTGCGAGACGCTAAGCAGATTAAATTGCAGATTTGACACGAGGTTGACTTTTTCAAAAGTGACTTCACCATTCGTTAGGTGACCGGTTCCAATTTTTTGACCACCCCTTTTATTTCCTCCAAAGGCAACAGAACCTCCTCCAGATATCAGTTTGACATCATGCAAGAGATCCTTATCACCCGTCATGTGCCTGGAACAACCGTTATCCATGTACCACAGATTTATTGATTTCTTTCGTTGTTCCTGCACAAACAAAGAAAAGATTAGTTCGTAGACGAACCTAGGTCTTTAGGACCTTGGTTCTTCCTGTTGTTCTTCTTCTTAGGCGGACGAGGAGCAGGAGTGGTAGTTTGTTCAAAAGGTTTTTGTGGATCAGCCAGAGGTGACCATGAAGCATGAGGACGTGAAGTTATTGGAGTTTCACTGCTTGTAGTTCCAGGGACCACTGGTTGAAATTACCAGGTACTTACACCTAATCCTCGTGGAGCATGAGAGGTCATTCCTCTGAAGAGCTGATGATTCTGGAAATTTGGCATGAACATTTGCTGATTATTAATGTAGTCATATTCTTCACCATAGTTACCATAAAACCGAGGCCATGGTTGAGTGAAGGGAGGCCTCATCATTCTTGGTCCATAGGGAGCAACCATTGGAGGATTGTACCCTATGTGTGCTTTTGTCGAGTTGAATTGACAGCCCCAAGCAGCATGACTTGGGTCTCCGCATACAAAACACCCAATAGTGTTTGCTGACCCACTTGGATTCATGGTGGTAGTTGTAACCACCTTCTGAACTGAAGAGACCTCTGTTTTAGCAACAGGTTCTCCTTCCCTTTAATCAGCAGCCTTCTTATATCGCCTTTTGTTGTTGTTTTTCTGCTTAGAAACTTGACCATCACTTTTATTTCCTCCCAAGTTCACGGGTACTTCAAAAACAGGTTCAGCAACATGTGGTTGAGTTACCACAGTCTTCTCAGCAGGCAGTAGCATTTTCAGTTGAAAGTTCATTCTTCTTACTCTTTGTTGGCTTCTTGACAGATTTTGAAGTGCTCGCGACATTTTGACAGTTTGATGGTATGGTATTGCAAGACTTGAACATCTTTATTGAAGACATCGGTGTGACTTGAGGTGGGATCATCACAGGTGAAGGAGCTGAGGAAATCACTTTACCATCAGTGATTGTGACAAGGTGTTGTGTATTACCCTTGGGTTTACAATCACCCAAATCCAGTTTATCAAGTGCGATAGAGACCAGATCACTTGTAAGATCAGTGTGGCCAGAATCTGAGTTAACAGTTTTAGCTTTGGGCTTTCGCTTATTAGTAGCTTTAGTTCTCTTGGAAACAGATTTTCCTTTAAACATTACTTGAGATTCACTAAAAACTAAAGATTGTGATTCGCTAAAAACTGATGATTGAGATGTTATTTCATTACTGGTTATTAATTTCAAAAACTCAGATTCTGCCTTCTGTCTGACAGTATCCTCAAATATGCAAGTGTCAACTGAATGAAATGAGCTGGAATCAAAATCATTTATTTTAAGTGCACTTTCAACAGATGGGAGACTCGAGCCACTTTCATAGCCAGACAGTTTGTCTTCCATTTGCTGAATTTCTGACTTGCTAGGAACAGACTCATTATTCAAAAACCTGGTGTGGCTTCAGGAGTTTATTTTAGTAAGTTCAGGTATTGGAAAATAATTATGATTGAGAGGATGCTCAACAACAGCATCGTCAATTTCCCTGGTTAAATCTAAACCACTTTGAACACGTTTGAAAATGTCCTTAGCCACATCACCTGCCAAGTTAGAGGGATTGAGTTTCATTAAATCAATAATTTCCCTAGCTTGAACATAGTTCTTGCTCAGGGATGAGTAACGAGTCACTAAATCCTCTAACTGAGTGTGAAGAGCCATTTCATCATGTTTCATGACCTCAATATCATCCTGCAAGGACTTTATTTTGGCTAGGAAATCCATTTCCTTAGCTTGCATAGACTTAACAAGACACTCATTCGCTATCGCCTTTTCAACCAACTCTTCGTTGTAAAGGCGATACCGAGCAACTTCCTCTACACAGGACTCTGAGCATAATATGGATTTTACCGTATCGGGAATGAGATCCTTCTAACGGTTTATTGACTTTTGCTCAGCATCAGATTCACCTTTTGATGCAACATCAGCAGTGTTGGACACAAAAGCAGCATCTTCAGAGATTTCATCCACATCAGCCATCAGTGCAAAGTTGGTGGGATAAAGTGGATTAAAGAATGAGTCTTCCTCAATCTTGGACTCATTAGATGAGTTCACCATTAGTGCATAGTCAACATTTGCTGGCGGTTGAGTCTGATTGGACCAAGTGTAGTTTGGATCACTCAGTGACACAAGTGCCTTTTCTGGATTGTCAGCACGCTTACCATTATGGAACTAGAACCCTGGTGAGAAGGACCAACAGGTTGTGGCTTCTGGTATAAATAGTTGCCCTGATTTTGACTCGAATTATTGTTTCCGCCAGACGTCACAAGGATCTGTCTCAGCTTTGGCTTCTTACACTGACGTGCAAAATGACCCAAACCTTGACAGTTGTAGCACTGTGCCTTGGATTTGTCAAAACCAATAGTTGCACCGGGTTGTGACTGGAACACTTTTCTCCCAGTTTTCTTGAAAAACTTTCTTGTGCGGGTAGCAATCATACCAAGTTGCCACTTGATATCCATTTCTTCAAGGTCATCAGCAGGAATTTGGTCTAAGTCTTCTTGGCACAAAGTCATACTTTCAATACTTCCAGACATTTGGGAAGCAAGGCATGCCACAAGAGCATTACACAACTCTTGATCTTTGTCAGTTAATCCTACAGTTGACGGTCTTGATTGGTATGTAGTAGGTGTCTGAATCACTGGTGAGACTGGTTGCTGAGAAACGAAGGCAGCTTGACAAACAGGTTGTTGAGTAGGAACTGGAGCAGCTTGAACAGAAGAATAGGACCCACCGGCAAAGTAAGGAAATTCTAAGTCAGTCTCATTAGGAGTGATGAAAGTTGCATCAGGGGCAAGCTGAGAGGAACTCTTATTTGTAACCTTCCCCATGAGTGAATTTCCATCTCTTCCAATAGCTGCATTTCATATCCTCTGACCTTTTCAATAAGATCCATGTAGTCACAAGTGGTTAAATCACTGCTTTTAAGCAAATAGATAACATATGGAGCAAAATCCCGAGGAAGTGACTTCAGAATCTTCTTAGATATTGTTGGCATCTCAGGTCGGATCTGATTATTTTGCATCTCACAGATAAGTCTGCAGAATTTTGTCACATGAGTCTCAAATGAGTCTCCAGTAGTGTGAGCAAAAGTGTTGAAACGCAGTTTGAGAGAGTCCAGTCTCCTCTCTTTGCTCTCAATATTCCCCTCATACTTCTTCTCAAGTGCAACCCAGATTTCATGAGCAGAAGTTGCCTCAGTGAAGTGGAAGGCAATGTCATCACATAATGCCATTTTGATATACCCGAGAGCAAGTTTGTCAACCTTCATTTGATTATGTTCAGCATGTGAATAGTCCTCAACTTTCTTTATTACACGTCTCTGAGGGTTAGGTGGATCAGCACCAGCCACAGGAACAGGTTCCACATAGAACACCTTAGGACCACACTTCACAGATGTCAATAGGTCATAATCCAGGTACTCGAGGTGACACTGAAACTTCTTTTTCCAGTCATCATAGTTGGCGGCCCCGAGTAGCTTTTGAGGCCTATTATGCCCTTGGAACATTTGATTTCTAGAATTGAACTTAGACATGATGAAACAAGTTGTGTTTCTTCACAAAAAACGCTTAATGGGTCAAACGGGTTGAGATCTCAGAAATTGCTTCAACGGATGCTAAGATTGAGGTTAATTGCTCAAAACCTACATAACAAACATCATGAAGCTTATTTAGTTTGAATCAATCAATCAACAATCTAAAATTTGAAATTTTCAAAATCTTCAAGACTTAGAACATTTCAGCCATGTTCTTGAGCATAATCACTGGATCAAAATCAAATTTCACGAAATCAAGGTTTTATTACACCAACAGCTTAGGAATTTGCTTAGGAACACATTTCTTAACTACAACAAACTCCAAAAACCACTTAATTTATGTGAAATCGAGTCAAACAGTGATTCTTATGAAAAACTTCCAAGAACACAATTTTTGCTCTAAAATCTTCAATACTTGATGTTTTTGAATGATTCAAGTTGCTATCATCCCTAAATCATGAGTCTAACATGTATGCATGTTCAATTTTGACTCAAAATCAGTGAAAGATAGACTTTATTTTTCAAAAGAAACGCACAGCACGTATGCTCTGTGTTCGCATAAATCTGAAAAATTCAAAAATTGACCCATTTGTTGTGATTATTGATGAAATCTAAGCATTCCAACAGATTCCTTGTGAAATTTCGTTCGAAATGGTTCAAGGAATCATACAAACAACTAGATTTGATGACTTGAATGAGTGATTTTTTAAGTTTTTGAGAAAAAACCTCAAGAACATGAAGAACAATGGCTCTGATACCATTTGTTAGGATCAATTTGGAGCCTTTACTCATCCAATATACAGATCCAAGTGCGGAAATCATGAATCCATGATCAAATCATAGTGTTTGTTGGTTGAAATCCTTAGATTTCATGTCTGAAACTCAAGAACACGTGGGTTTTCACACACAGGTGCTCTCTCTTCAAACAGCCGTCCAAAAGCTTATTCTAGGTTATTATCATGTTGCTATTTATACTGGAGAGAACACCTGATGTCACAGCACTGATTACAAGAGAATGTTATTGAAGTTAGTGAATTTTATGTCATCAGACTGACGAGATCGCCAAGAACAAACATGAGATCACCAAGAACACCTGGTGAGGTCGCCAACCTTGGTGAGGTCGCCAAGAACACTTGTCTAGATCGCCAAGTGTAAATCCCAAGTCACCAAGACTTCCTGGTGATGTCGCCAAGCTTGGTGAGGTCGCCAAGCTTGGTGAGGTCGCCAAGACCTTGGTGAGGTCGCCAAGATTCTTGGTGAGGTCGCCAATATTCTTGGTGAGGTCGCCAAGAGTCACTTGAAATCACCAAGTACTCTCATAAAACGTCAAGAATCAATATTGAACCATATAGGGTTGTTAATATTAAGATACATTCAATTATTAACATTAGCCAAGTAAATTGTCATGAAATGACACAGAATATGGATCCAAACGTTCACATCACATTAGAAATGTACAAGGGCAAATTCCTCAATATCAATGATCAACACAAGTTATGACATTACATATGAATCATACAAAACATCAAATACTTGATTAATCATCATAAACATCAAGAGAATTGTCCAAGTACAAAATACAAGTTAAAGTGAAAGATTTACAATTTGAGCACAAATACTAAGGATGCTATGTTTGAGTTGCCACCAACCTTGATGTTTCTATTCCCCCTTGACTTACACTGTCAAATTTGTCATACTGGTGAAGAACCGCTCTGTCGTACATCTTCGAATAATAACTGATAAACATAAATCTTTCTGTTGTAAAGATTCCCCTTTGAATAAGCTTCTTCTGTTCTTGTTGCTCCAGTTAAGATCCAAGTGCTGCAGCTCACTCGGTTCACACGGTCGGGTACAATACTAAGAATGCTGAACATTGGAGTCAAAATCACAACAAACTGAATCAGATAAACCAATCAATCACTGAAAATGCTCCAACTTCTGATAATAGACCCGATAATCCAAATCCGATAAACCAATCAATCACTAAAAATGCTCCAACTTCTGATAATTGACCCGATAATCCAAATCCATAATGGTTCCCCCTTTTCTCTAGATCCCTCTGAAAACATCTGATGCGGAAGCGGAAAATCAGATGCAGAGAGTGGAACCGTTCTGCTCAGATCCGAAGAGAAAACGGTACTAAAATCCTGAAATCGGAAAATCTTTCGAGAAACCGGAAGCCGAATGCTGATAGTTGTGAATGATCCATAAATACTAAACTTGTTCCGCTGTGACTGGGTTGGATGCAAAAATAAAATGTCAAATCGGTGAAAAATTGAATCTCGAGCGTAAACGCGAAATTTATTTATAAACGCAGTCTTCATAATTTTGGGTGAAGAAAATCGAGCTCAGAAAAATATTCCTTTGAAGATTTCTGAGTCAAACGGTGCAATTTGAAATGAATCTAAGAAAACCGTCAATTTTATTCAAGTAACGGTCCTTCCGTTAGAGAGAGATTGAACGGAATATTCCAATATTTAACTGAGATTCCAGTTAATTCGGTTAGATGAAATCAGTGCTGCATCAGCTAAACAACTTGGCGTGAGACATAACGAATCAGTCACAAACTTAACCGAGAAGTGAAACCAGATTGTTAGTGGTCGTTAGCTAACGTAGTCTTGACATCAACAAAAACTGGAACCCAATGAAAAAATCCGGAATAAATCCATGACCAATAAAATATTTTCACAATTCCGTTGCGGCGTTTTCCCGTTTGTCTCGTAAAAGACTTATTAGAAAATGCCCGCATTTAACAAATAATTCTAAAAAATTAATTAATGGTGAAAATCTCTTAAAGAAACACAATCCATGTGCTCCTTAACCAGCAAATCAGATTGGACTTTAAATCTGATCTAACGTTCAGAAAATGAGGTTGATCTATGGTAGAGATGCTTGATCCACATGAGATGGTGGCTGGCCAATTACAAATCAGCAAAAGAAACACACACAATGATCTAATGGCTGTTAAATAATGAGATCCAGCGGCAGGGAGAGAGTGATCCATGTGAAAAGGATGACAGCTAATCAGAGAAAGGCAGTGCATGGCCTTTAACGGATCTCTTGAGCTGATGGGGATCCATGCGCTTTATTTTTCTGCCAGTCACAAGAAGACAACGAATTGCTTTCAACGGATCTTTGAAGAGGCTGGTCCCACAAGCCTGCCAATAGGAATGGGACAACATAAAAGGAATGTCACGGTCTGTCCGACATGAGAGAGATAGACATTCTACATGCACCCAATCAATCATCGCCACGTGATCATCTTCCTTAAAAAAAATTCCGACCTGCCCCCGTAACCCTAATTATCACCGGAAAATCGCTAACCTCGCCTGAAAATCGTATTCTGGCCATAACTCCGTCAATACTCATCCGTTTTTCACGAATTTTATACCCACGAACTCGTTATTCGATGCTCTACACATCTAGACGATCAAAAACCTCTAAAATTTATTTGAACAAAGACCCAGATGTTGAGTACAGCCGAGATCGCCAAGATTACTTGAGATCGCCAAGTCGAGATCGCCAAGAAGAAGCATGACATCGCTAAGAACTAATCCAGATCGCCAAGACAAGCTTCGTGGACACCCGAGATTTCCAAGTTTATCTTCAAGATACCCGAGATCGCCATGAACAACCACGAAGTCGCCAAGACATGAACGAAATCGCCAAGACAATCTTCAATAAACCTAGAAAATTTTTATGAACACATGAATAACAGCAGTGAACCCAGAACTTCGTGATCGATTTTGAACCACCAAAACATGAGGAAAAAGCAGATTCATGAACGAAAAATGAAGCCAAGCATTAGACGAAATCATTCTGGCCACAAACAACTCGAATCGCAGCTTCAAACGTCCCGAATCATCCCCGAAATCTGGAAATCCATCAAGAACACGAAGAACTCCTAGTAAACACCGTTATGTGTGTGTTTTTCTAGATCTGTCAAATATGTTGCAAATCAGGAAAAACCGATGCTTCCAATGGATCTGGAACACGTTTTCCATCAAGATTCATACTTTATTTCATCCAAAAACACTGATTATAACACCAAAAACTCATAATCAAAGCTTCAAATTCCTCAAAAACCCAAAAAACGAGAAAACTCTCACAGTTCGTTTTTTCAGCTCGGATCTCACATATCTTCACTTATTTGAACGATTGGAGCATGAAATCACTTCCAAATGAACCCAATAACATTAATACATCATCAAATTCATCCAGAATCCATCAAACAGCTCCAAAAATACAGCAAAATAGGATTATTCATCTCCTAAGTGGGTTTTCCAATCTGCACTTCATTCAAGCTCAAAATCAAGATTTGATTGATCAGATTCATCGTGAGACGCTATCTGATCGGTACCCGCTCTGATACCATTTGTCAGGACCGATTTCACATCAAGAATCTCGACATTGAGCAAGAACAAAGATTAGATGGGGAGACGGGATGATGAGAAAAATAATAAATCAAATGATTCATTTATTATTACTGAATGATTACAATGAACCGAAAGATTACAAACTCGTCATAGGAAATCCATGGTCACATTGGGTTGAGCTTAAACCCAATGTGAGACTCTCTCTCTAGAAAATGATAGCTCACATCACTCAAGATCGTCCTCCTTATTCATCTTATTCTCTCTTATTACAAATGAAGTTATTACAACTAAAGTAAATTATTAATTAAATCAAAGTTGATTTAATTAATATGAAGCTTGGCTCGCTCGAACCGATCTTCTGTTGACTATTATATTGACCGTTGACTCGAATAGTTGACTTTTCAAGAAAAACATCTTCGGTCCAAACTTGCAAGCCTCGATCATCACAACCCCCGTCTCTGAATCATTTCACAATGGATTCTTCAGCTGAATTATTCGAGAATAGATTTGATGGCGTCAGTCACACTTATTATTAGTTCCAACATTATTCTTCGGGTTGCAATTTTACTATTCCTAATAGGTCATCAAGCAAATCTACTTCTAATCAAACAACCAAAGATCAAGCTGATTTGTTATCTGCTTTCATATCGTCTTCGTCTAGATCCATATTTAGTCAAACTGGTAATTCTGGTTTGGTTCCGGAGGATCTAAAACAGATGGATGATGATCAGCTGCATAAATTAGATCTGGAATGGCAATTTGCTATGGTAGTGGAGAGAGGAAGGAGATTCATGAAGAAACATGGCCAGACATCTATTTTTCAGGGAGGAAAACTTGGTCTGGATAAGTCGAAGCTTAAATGTTTCAAGTGTTACAAATTTGGATATTTTGCTCGAGAATGCAAGCAATCTTCTTCTAAACCAAGTACTTCGGATAATCATGACCATAATAAAGATGCAAAAGCACTGGTGTCCGAGGAAGGATATGATTGGGCTAAGAATTTTTCCAGATGAATCTGCATTTCTAGTTCATTCTCCAGAAAATTATGCATTGATGGTGTCACACCCCGCCCGAACTGCCTGTCGGGTACGGGAGAGGTGTTGTGGAAAACAGGCTGTCAATATCAGATACACGAGGAAGCAACAGAATATAATAATATTAAACAACTGTTTACTTAGTTACAGACAGCCTACTACGTTTCATAATCTTATAAGTAAATACGATAACATTAGGTTTTTTTGACCTAGCATCCTAACAGAATGCTAATAACTGGGCCCGATGATTCTTGACATCAATATGGATCATTATATTCTTATTACTCGAGGATTCACTTGGTCATGATGAGTTCCTACTGATTACCTGCAAAATTTGTAAACCACTGATATCAACAACTATGAAGTTGTTGGTGAACCGTATCCTTGCCTGTTATTCAAATATTTCACAATGCTATTGGCCCCTACATAATTTTTCTACATGAATGGCTAGAATGTAACCGACAAGATATATATAAATTACGGGGTACAACACATGCACCAAATATTTCTAGCATACTAGTCACGTAGTATTTTGCACATTTCATGAGATACGAATTTTGGTAACCAATATAGCACGCAACTGTTGCTCCACAATGATTTTGTGGGCCAAGAACTGTTATATAACGAGGTAGGAAATAATACGGAACTCACTTGGTTATTTGGCAACTTTGGTGGTGAGGAATTTCTTCGATGGTTTGACTCTTACTCATAGTCAACCTAAACCAATAATAATAACAAAATTGTTTGTTATAGTAATGTCCTTACCTCAAGTTTCTAGTGAACCTAAATATCCCGAATTTAAACTATTGCATAATGCATTACTAATGATGCGTAATGCAGTATTATTATTAAGAGTCATACTGTTGCATCATGCAACACTAATGTTGCATAATGCAACACTAGGTATTCTGACATCATGGTCCACGAATGGTGTTAAATCATATTATGGAAAAGTGTGTCATGATCTGCTTTACGTTTATTTACCCAAATTTTCTGTTTTTAGGTACTGTTGCATGATGCAACATTAAACATCTATAATATTTTTAACTTCGAAATTTCAAGTAATGTTGTTTAGTCTTTATAAAACTGTATGCAGCAATACTAAGTGTTTACAACTATTTAGTTTTTGGAACTTCAAGTAAATATCGTTTAATTACATTTTTATAAAGTTGCTGAATATTGTTGCATAATGCAACATTGAATATCTAGCGGGTCAGCCTTCATCTTTTCGCAACCAATCCTGGGTTTTCCATTTACAAAAATTTATAACTATTACTCTATGTCATCAAACTTACTAACTTATGGATTCATGAGAATCAATACTAAAGATTTTACTAAGTTTTAATTCTTTTCTAGTCTAATCTCAAATGTTACTTAACATGCATTACAATTATGATAATCTGCTCGGTTTTAGCATGGTTTTAAGGCTGGTAATCTACTCATGGAACAATTCAGAATTGGGTTTCTTATTCTATAAAACTGTCATGCATAACTGGGTTGTACCTGATGCAGAAAAAACTGGTACACTCTGCCTTCTTCTTCCTTGCGCAAACTGATGAACCGCAACAGCCCAGCCCCTCCTTTTTTTTCTCAAAAATCCCAGCCCTGCAATTCTCTTTTAACATGAAATCAAGGGACTAACAGCCTCTCATCTTTCTCACAGCTTTATGCCTTCATCATCCCAACATTCTTTAAAGAATTAGGGCTAAAAACAATCTAATTTTCTGCACCAAGAATACTAATTGATTGCTTACCTTTAATGATGATTTCTAGGGCTTGATTTCTCCTCTTAACAGCTGCAGATTCGTCTCCCAAACTCCCCCTGTTTTCGATTTTTAACTCATCATTTAGTTTCTCCATAGCCCAAACTATGAACCCTAGATTATCTTTGATTCTTGAAGAAAGAACTTACCAGTGATTTGATGCTTCAATCCTTTCTAGCCTTGAATCTCAGCTCTGTGCCTTCTCTCTCTGTTCGAAATATTGGAAGGAATGGGAATACACTGCTGCTCTGCGATGCATGTATAGAAAGAAGAGAGAGAAGAGGACAAATTCCTTGTTGAGGTCGCTAGGTAGCAGACAAAAGGGGATTTCGCAGGTTGGGCTTCAAAGAGGTTCTTGGGCTGCGAATTATTGTAGTGATTGGGCCTTCTCTGACTTTTATAACTGACCCAACAATTATTAAGTTTGCAACATAAGTCCAGCCCACGTGTTTGTATTTGTTGTTGCTTTCGAATCCCGGTTCGAGACCTTTATTTATTTAAATGAATCCCGAATTTGAGTGTCACAACTCCCCCTCCCTTAAGGGAATTCCGTCCCGGAATTCATGTTTTTGTTATTTAAATAACTGGGGGTACTTTCGTTGCATATCTGCTTCCAATTCCCAAGTGGTTTCAGGTCCATGGCGTGAATTCCATCTGACCTTGATCATAGGGATCCGTCTTCTTCTTAGTCTCCTCTCTACTCTTTCCAATATTTCAACAGGTTGCTCTGTGTACTTCAACTTCTCATCCACTTTTATATCTTGAATCGGAATAGCAATGTCTTTATCGATCAGGCACTTCTTGAGATTTGAAACGTGGAATACATTATGAATTCCACTGAGCTCTTTAGGTAGCTCAAGTTGATAGGCCACGGTTCCAATTTTGGAGATTACTTTAAACGGTCCTATATAACGTGGACTTAAATTCCCGCACTTTCCAAACCTCATAATTCCTTTCCATGGGGATATTTTCAACATAACCAGATCTCCTTCCTTAAATTGTAAAGGCCTCCGTCTTTTATCCGCATAACTCTTCTGTCTATCT
>JBCNJP010000006.1:20823773-20841773 GCA_039602395.1 Deinandra increscens subsp. villosa | reverse complement strand
ATTTCATGACGAAAATGCCCTTTAGGGCAATATGTATTATATATAGTAATAGATATATATATATATATATACGTAAACGGATATTATTTGGTCGCAATTCATGATATAAACATTTCTTATGCTCGGGTTTATAAACAAAAATATATATACACATATTTAATATCTATAAATGCATCTACCTATACGCATAGCATGCATTTCCACTATTCAGGGTTTGTAAAAGATTATATTTTTATCCGTATTTTTTTATTGTCTTTTGTGATTTCGGTTAAACGTCGTCACCAACTCGATTTGAATAAACGATTTTTATCACATTTGGATATTTATCACCTACGTCACATATGGACCTACTTGTCTAATGAACCGTCGTCTAGGCTATGTTAGTCATGTGCGGACACACACTTGCGTATGTAAAATCGATAGGTGTTCGGTAACTACACAAGACTCGGAGTCTTACTAAATTATAGCAGCGCACCCTAAGGTGAGTTACACAACCTTTTACGTTACGTCCGGTTTCGGACGATAACACACGCAAACACGTTACACCCGGGTTAGGGTGATAACACAACAACTTTTATGTATGATTAAAGTAGAAATCCAGTATATATCACATGTTCACGTAAAATGCTTTATCTTTCAAGTCCTTACTTATCGAACCGTTAATAGCATATAGCGAGGGGATATTGGGTAGTACTACTGGGGTCTAACAAACCCCACTCAGCGGGCACGAGATGCACCACCAGACTGGCGGTCGGACTGAGGACAATGTCAGCCTAACTTACCGTGATCGAGTAGACACGGGGAAGGCAAAACACGTAAGGAATTATTCCTACAACTAATTGGTCAGCTTCGGTTGCGAACGTTTTAGTGACATGAACTTAGGCTCGCTACCTACAATATGGATTGTACTTGTAATATACATGCTTACATACGAATAAAGACTGTCGTATTCGTACTGCATATCTATACTAGTTATACTTATGTGCTTATGTGAACTCACCAACATTAGTTGACACATGCTTGTTGTGCATGTTTTGCAGGACGCTAGGAGTATCGGATTTTGGGCACGTACGTTGGCTAAAACCTTTCTTTTTTTAGGAATTTGACTTTAACCTTTTCAAACTTGGATTTAACTGGTTGTTTACTTAATGGGTGCTTGTTTTGCGAAACGACACTTTGATATGCTTCCGCTGGATTTTAAAACTCCGGTTTTGGATATTTTCCACTTTGAAAATATATTTACATTTTGAACCCTAAACTATGTTTGATGTAACTAATGACTCGGGTCCTGGTCTGGTTCACGACCCACACGGTAAAACTCCGTTAGTGGAAATTGGGGGTGTGACAGTGAAGTTCAAGATTAAAGCAGTTACTGATAGTGGAGTCTCCTGCTTAACTTAAATTGAATGTTCATCTTACAAAAAATTGAAAGTTTTTTCCTGAAAGGTATCAGTATCGATTGGTCAATTTTCTTTCTTTTACATTCCGTATGTATTTTAGGGAGAGAAAATTGAAAACCAGAAATAGTGTCTTTGTGTTTTTGTTAAAATGCAAATCCAGGATTAGAGTTTTCATTTTAAGGGGGAGAAAATGGAAAAATACAAAAACATTGAAAAACAGAAAATACAAAAACATTGAAAAATGAGAAATTGTATCCAACATATTTGGGAAATGATTGTACATTGGCTTACATGTCTGACTCATGGATAAAATAGATGAAAAAGCCATAAGATCATTGCTCGATGTGCTTGGTAGGTTCTGTGACATCCGAGAATTCCAAGGTTAACTTCCGTACGTTAGACAATCTCCGTTAGTTACGTTATAAGTGTTAACTTAGTAACTAATGCTTAACTAGGCCGAATACGTCCACGACCTTTGGTTGATCACCGAACCCGACCACTTGTGTTATGTGTTTATGTGTTTATTGTCATTTTGTGCAATGTGATTTAAGCGCATGATTTAGTACTATTAATAGCATGACAAATTGTGAATCCTTGATTTTGTGATAAATTGTCCACTTTTGGTTGCCAGCGAAACTACCGGGCGAAACTGTAGATTCGCTCGGTAGCCGGCTAAACTGTTTGATTTACAAGTGCTCAGAGCCAAACTGCCAGCGAAACTAGCCCCTGATATATATATTTTATAAAACCCTAGTTACTTCCCATTTGCATCATTTCACACAAAACACACACCACTCTCCATCTACTCTCTCGAGATTTCTGGTCATCCAAGAAAACCACCAAGAAACCATCATCTCATCTCATCCATTTGGACCCTAGATCGAATCGTGAGTCCCAAAACTATTCTTCATGCATTTTCTATGTGTTTTACTTTAAAGCATGCTTAGATCTTCATAGAATCAATTGATCTTCTGATATGATGCTTAGGAATGCTAGATCTGTTATAAAGTCTGCAACTGTACGTGTAAAATCATGCCATAATGAAGATTTATGCTAATTAGGACATTTTAGGTTTAAAATGTGTTTTTGGTGATTTGATGATGAAAATCCATGTTTAAAGTGTTAAAACTTACTGTTTAATGTTGGTAAATGATTATGCATGCTAAATATTGAATCACATGAAGTATGGAAGCTGTTAGATTGATTTTAAGGCTGATTCGTGAGTTTTTCGCGACCAGCGAAACTGTGTGTTCTCTGGGCGAAATTATGTAGCGAAATTGTTTGAAAATGCATCCAGCGATACTATGTAGCGAAACTATAGTGTCGCCCGCGAAACTAAGTAGACCTGCTCGAACGAAACTACCGAGCGAACCAACCTGAACGAAAGTTCAAACCAGTTTCGAGCGAATCTATGCTAGCGAAACTGTGTCAGCAGTTTCGAGCGAAACTAGCTAGCGAAACTGTGTCATCGGGTATTACCCAGCGAAAATGCTGCCCGTGCACACAGCGAAACTGTGTAGCGAAACTAGGTAGCGAAACTATAGCGAAACTGTATAGCGAAACTGTGCCAAGACCAAAACCCAAACTTGTGCAACTTACTTGAATGTTATGCCATGACTTACATGATTGTGCAATAATGAAACATGCCTTGATTTATGAGTTATGTGAACCCTCGTTTATGATCAACCATCGGTGTCGTGTGTCGGTATGTCGTGTCATAGTTCCAACGTGCTATGTTATGGGCCATAGTGACGTAAGTTAAAGATTAGACACAAAACTAATACTTAAGACCTAAACGTGTTCTTAGGTCTTCGTTAAGCAAACAATACTTGGATTACTTAGCAAGCGTAGCAGTGCAACCTAAGGTGAGTGTCACTAACCCATTTACCGTGAACCCGTTTGGGTCACACTGAATGACTTAATGAAAAACAATGCTGACAACCTTATGAGTGCTATGCACCTCTCTGATGAACTTGAAAACTTAGGAGTGCTTGGCACCCACTTGATGAACTTGAAGTGTTTTATGGGAGACACTTGTGAAATACTTAAACAACTGTTTCTAAAAACAAAACTGAAAATGTTTTTGGGATTCATGAGAACCCAAAGTAAACCGTTTTAATATGGCTAGTGTAGGTTAAAGTCTAACCACATGATATCACATGATTTCTAAGGATTGCCTTATAACTGAAAAAGTTCTCAACTTAATTGTACCATTAATTGTAAAGCGAGGGGATGTTGGGTAGATCTACTGGAGTTTGACAAACTCCGCCTCGTGACACGGGAAGTGCACGGAGGTACAATATCAGCCTATCTGACCGTGATCCCGAGAGGACACGGGGGAGGCAAAGCCGCGATGACGTAGGTCCGCAAAACAAAATAGATGATGGCGCTGCCACTACGAAAACTATCAGTCAGCTTTGGTACAAACTTCCTTAGTGCATGGAACAACGGATTAGCTACCTGCGATATCGGTTGAGCACTTTAACTATACAAAACTAGTACATACCCGATAACGTATGTTACGGACATTTCTTTTACTAAACCACAATACTATGATTATGGATATCACTAAGCATTGCTTTTCACAAATAAATATTTCATAAGTATATGTTGACACGATTATGATTATGAGACCGGGCCACTGCATGACAAGCCCACTGTGAACTCACCAACCGTTAGGTTGACACTTGCGTGGTTTAAACTTTGCAGATCGCTGAGGAGTATCCGGAGCGGGTTGGCATGGCACACGAAGATATTTTTCTTTTATTTAAATTAAGTTGGGAATTTTAAACAATGATTTGTAAAGCACGTGGTTAGTGCGAGGACAATATTTTCCGCTGCGTATTTTGAGACTTTAATTTATGACATGTGTTTGGACTAACTCTGATTCGTTTAGTATTTGTAACTAATGGTTGTGGTCCTGTTTGCTCGCACCCCTTAACGGTATAAACTCCGTTAGTGGTTATTTGGGGGTGTGACAGGTTCGGCATTAAATCAGAATGTATTCAGATGTGATAAACACATTAAATACAAATGCTTGACCAAGTGAACAGCATCTTGATGCATGTCTCATGATATATCAAGAAAAGATACGCGAAAAAGAAAATGAGAAGTCACTGTGTATACATGTGTTAATTTTTCAAAGATTTAAACTTGTTTGATTTTCTTTATTTTGTCAAACGATCGGACTTTCTCTGCGTGTCCACAAGACTGACCTGATTCTTGTTCGTTTGACATTCTGCTTTATTTTCTTTGGTGTTTTGTATAACTCATCGGACTTTCTCTGAGTGTACGGGAGTACCGACCTGATTGTTGTTGGGTTATACAATTTCAACTTGTTTTATTTTCTTATTTTGTTAAATCCGAGGCCTTATCTGCGTATTGAAATATTGACCTTAAGGTAGACGATTTAACGTTCTTATTTCTTTTTGCATGGAACACAGTTGACTAAATCATGAATACAATCATTATGGATTAAATCACAAATGAAATCACAAAGTGTGATAAGCAAATACATATCTGAGTATGTCTGATAGTGTGGGGTACACTGGTCAAAGCAATCTAAATCAATACAATAACATATCCAGATGTTATGAGTATGATTGTGCCTGAGTTTAAGATGGACAAATTATACCAGCAATCGACATGACTTGTGTGCTGAAGTAATTGAAATTGAAGTGTAGTTCAGCATGTCATGACCAATATGATCCCAAGTTGTGATCTTTCTCGCAAAAGACAAAAATAGTCTTTGAATCAGTATTGCAATTATGTTTCATATCTGAAAGTTCCAAAAAGATTTTAGGTGTGTTTTAGCATAAATTTAGAAAAATCAAAAAAAAAAAGATAGATATGTTTTGATATAAAATTTCAAAAAGCCAAAAAGATTTTGTTACTTATTTGTTTCCGGCCGATCGATACATGATACGAAATCAAAATTCTAAACTATATCTTGGATTCTCGAAGAGAAGTTTTGCGCCAAGATTAAATTAATTTTCAAAAAGAAAAAGGAAAGTCATGTTTCTGTCTTCTAAAATTGCAGGTTCTGTGTGACAAGACTCAAGCATGGTGAAAGGGAGAGTATGTTATGTTTTTTACAAGTGGATTTTGAAGTTCAAAGATTGTTCAAGATTGATCCAGCCATGCAAGCTCTATTTCTGACAAAAGTTCAAGTTGAAGATCGGACGCAGGCACGCAGCAATGCTGAAGATTAAAGACTGAAGTTTAGTTAGATAGATAGATAGCTAGATACACTACACGTTAAGGGGGAGTTTGTTAGAGCATATTCCTATGCTACGTTGTGTCTCGTGTATTGTATCTAGACTAGAGCGTCTTTGTGAGTCATATAGTCAACATACCAAGATGGCCGTACTATATGGTCCGTCGTACCAGTTGGTACATGCGTACCAACTGGTCCGCAAGGTGGTACGCCAGCCTGTATGGTAAGACTACAAATAGTTCGTGTTAGAGAGAGTTAGTCAGTTCTGTCATTTCATATCTCTTAAGTGTGTGTAAAGTGAGCGTGTTCTCTCTCTCTCTAGATCTTGTAACCTCTCTTTGTGAAATCAATAAAGCAAAGCTTTATTTACATTAGTGTTCATCGATTAACCGAATCATGCAGTAGTAAGATCATTTCCGTGGTTTTACAGGGGTGTTACATTACACAAGAACAATTCCTAATTACACTTTGTACGAGTGCAAAATACACTTTGTATTTGAACTTTTACCATTTGGTATTGACAAACTATTTCTAATCCTTTTGGAGAGGTTTAGATTTAATATAAAGATCTATCACAATTAAGTTCCAACACAATCTCTAAATACTTAGGATTATCTAAGATCTAAAAACCTATTTTAATCCTACTATACCTTTATAAAACAAATCTTTAATCAAATCTCAACTATCTTATTAGAACTCTAAAACATATTTTAACTTAAACCCTCAAAATATTTTAAACTTTTCATGTTTAAGGTCTAACTCTTTTTCATAATCATTAAAAAGTTTCGGGTGTTACATGTAAGGAGTGTTATTGGGTCATGTTCAAGAAATACTTATCCCTGATCATATCATTATATATGTGCGACTCTTAAGAATAACTTTGCATATTGTCATCCCACGTCAATTTTGGTCTATATGTGTTCCTCTTCCATTTTATCGTGAGGGGCTCCATGCTCTTTAAAAGTGTCGACATGACGGAATCTGTCTCCTCGGCAAATGCTCGTGCCATCTCACCCCTCCTTTATTTTATCTTAAATGAGTGTTACGCCTGATCTATTGCTAAAAATCTCACTCCTTAACTGGTCTAACCTAGTATGCCCATATATCTACGTCAACATTCTCATCTCCATTGTCATCAAGTTTCTTCATTGAGTCTGTTTGAAGTGGTTTCATATAACATAGTTAGACGGCTTGAAACTCTTTAGAATTTTCCTTTTCATTTATTTGGAAACTTTTTGTCACACAACGCGTGTGTGACTGCTCTCCTCTTACACCAAATTATATGAATACGATAGATCAGCTACATTGCAATTAAATTTCATAGTAACTCTGTATAAACACTCGCTAATACTTAAACCTGTGATACCGTTAGACCTACAATAGCCATTTAGGTGTCCTTCTCTGTTACCAACAAGAGTTTATCGATTAATATTTTACGGGTTGTTACTAACGGTTTGATTTACTACGACTTATAGCTCAGAAATCAAAATCGTTAAAGTTATAGGAATATACGTGACCTTTTTGTTGGTGTAAAAAAGAGGGCTTTTTCACTCTATTTGTGCCGTCGGACACAAAATCCAATTCAAATTCGGGTCCGCAGGCACGCAGTCGTCGTTGGTGGTTCGGAGATCAATTACATGCGGCAGTCGGAGAACAGAAAGAAGTAAGATAGGCGGCGACGATGAGGACGAATATAAAGCAGTATCTTCTCAAGTCCAAGAAACGTACCTTAGATGCTGATAAAGACCAGCCACTTTTGTTATCCTCAACCGATTTAGCTTCTCACGACGACGTTTTGACGGAAATCTTGCTCCGATTACCTATCCGATCACTCCTCCGATCAAAATGCGTATCGAAACACTGGCGCTCTCTTATTTCCGACCATCGTTTCGCTCTCCTTCGAAACCCTAACCCTAATCCCCCTTCCGGTTTGTTTCTCCAGCGGATTGGTAATGCTACTACTCCTGAATACGACTTTGTTCCTTTCGATCATCGCCAAAAGCATGTTAAACCTCCCTTCAAAACCCTGGATTTCGAAGGAGACGTGTCTAATTCAGGTATAATTGTTCTTCATTCTTCAAATGGTTTGATGCTTTGTTACAGCCTGCATGAACAGTTTTGCAAGATTTCAAAGGCAATTGAATACAATGCCATGTATTACGTTTACAATCCAACCATCAATCACTTTGTCACCCTTCCGAAACCGAAACTCGAGGGTTGTGATTGGTTTCGGAGGCGGCCTCGTGGTATGACATTAGTCTTTGATCCTTTGAAATCACCTCACTACAAAGTGGTGTGTGTTGGAGGACATTTGTGGACTGATAATCTTTACACCATCGAGATTTATTCGTCGGAGAACGGCGGGAGTTGGAAGACTTCTGGAAAGCCTTTTGCTAATCAGATTGATACAGAGTTTATGGGTGGTGTATATTGGAATGATGCAGTTCACTGGATCAACAAGAAAGGGTACATATTGTATCTAAAGATCAACGAAGATCGCGTTGATAGAGTTCCTACACCCGTTATGCGTGATCACTGGAATGTTAGGAGACATTGTTATCCTCTAGTCGAATCTCACGGTTGCTTGTTGTTCATTGACATAAGTGTGAAGCTTGATATTCATGAAATGAATAGAGACTATTCAGGGTGGTCAGTGAAGTACCATGTTGATCTTATTCAAGTAATGAACCGATTGCCGCAAAGAAATGGGTCGACTCTGGCTTTAGGCTTAGGTTTTCTCAGGCCTGTACAATCGTTCGTAGTACATTGTCTTGTTGTAGGAGAAAGCGAAGAGGACTCGTTCTTAGTACTGGAAATACCTGGGAAGGCTATGAGATACAATATTGTTTTGAAGACTTTTCAAGAGCTTTGTGATCTTGAATCATCTAAACAGTTAAGATTGTCTGTGGCAGATGATGGATTTTCAAAACTAGGTCGATGGCCAGGTGCGTTTTTGTTCTTCGAGTCGCTTGCTAATGTCTAGTGGAGGAGATGTTGTACTTACCTTGTCTTTTTGTGTGATACTTATTTGTTATGTGTCTGGCTGGCCTGGCCTGGCCAAACGTAGACTGTTAAACATATAGTTTGTCCTTCTAGCTTTACCTTTGAGAAATACTCAGCTTATTCGCCCTTCCTATCTTATGTCATTTCGTGTTGAGTTTCAAACTTTGATTCTTGTTTAAATAGCATTGTTAGGGGGCAGGACAGGGAATCACTGATTCTCTGTTATTTGTTAAGATTCAAACCGAGTGGATCTTTATGTCTTTATATCTTAAAGTTATTTGTTAAGATTCTCTGTTCTTGATTTCCTGTCTTTTGAGAGGATGATATTTTACATTTCTTGATATTGTTTTTTTTTCCAGATTTTATGTCTTGGAAAAATCAAAATTCATACAAAAGTAACCAAGAAAAATCAAAATTCATACAATAGTAACCAAAATTCATACAATAGTAACCAAGTTGTTGTGTGGTGTTTTATTAAAAACCCTCAAACTTTATTTTCTTCTTTAAAGTGCTTAAACTTTCATCAGATCGGATGCTTCAATCTTTTATATTTTTCTTTTGTAAATGTTCATCCTTTTCTAAAATTGAGTAACGAGAAATGAAACATATATGAATATTGATTAATATATGTGATTATTTTTTTTAAATTAACTTAAAGTAGAAAGTAATTTTCAAATTAACTTAAAGTAGAAAGTAATAGTAAGCAAACGAAAATTATATTATACTATTAACAAAGTACAAGGCTTTATGAATAGTAACATTGCTCTATTTATAGCTCGTCACGTGGTGGATCATCTATATTCATGGCTTGTCACCTTGGCAGGTCATGATTAATTTTTTTATTTTTTTAAATTCTTTTATTAAAACTATTTTTTAAAGTGATTCCTTGGTTTTAGTTTTAGTTTCAGACAGTGTCTTTACATATCTAATTTTATGTAGTGTTTCATTTAACTAATATGACGTGGATTTATATTGCGTCAAGTAAACAAACACATGTTTTGTTTTTAGTCATATTTTCAACTTAGGGCATTCGATTAAAACTTGCAACTGAATTCACTACAAGGTGTAATAACATTCACCATGTCTTTTTGATGTTTGCACAAATGTAACGAAGCATCATTGGTTATACAAAACTGGACACGTGTATCTGTAGCATCTAGTTACTAAGTAACAATGAAGTTTCATAATTATACAATTTAAGTTAAATTGGGGAAAAAACCCCATTTAATAAGTAACAATATTTATGTATCTTTCATTTGTTTCATTTAATTTTAAGAAATCAAGATATATATAAAGAAATTGTACATAATCAATCATCTAATAAAAGTTGAGTGACTTTAGAGGGACAGAAAAATCAAGTGACTTTTAACAGGTATATTTTTTGGAGTTATTTGATTGGAACTTGACAAACTTATTTACTATTATGTAAAGTTATTGATGCAAGTAGATGTGGTCGATTTGATGATTTGGACAACAAAACTATAAAGTATCCATAGTAGCCAAAGGTGCACCCACGCATCGAAATTACACGGAAGTTTCAGTGGGATTTCATTCAAAATTTGTAAATTCTGACCAAAATCCGGCATGAACAGATTGAACAGCTAAAAAGGATCGTTCCCTTTCCTCTTTAAAGCATTCTAATAGTTCGGCCTACCTCAGCGAGCGGTAGAGGACGGAAGGGAACAACTCATGGTGCAAGAAGGCTGGTATTGATCAGAAAAATAGAGTGGCTTCCAGACTTTCCTGCAAACTGGGCTGGAATATGTCTAAACAGTCTAAAACATATTTGAAACACATAAAAGCGAAAAACTTTATACTAGGTGTGTCTTGTATTAGTAATCATTGACATTTGATGACGTTATATAAGTAAAGTAGATAATAAATCAAATGGATTTATCGTATTTGACTTATTATTTACTTTACTTATATAACATAATTAAATGTCAATGATCATTAAATAGATTGTTTAATTATCATTAGATAAATTGTTTAATTTTTTACTTTTCATTAAAAAGATAATCTTAATTCTTTGTTCAAAAGACTATTTTGTTCCCTTAAAGCTTTTAATTTTTTAAGTTATTGATAGTGCCAACTTTGTTCTCCTTATGTGTATTATAATATAGTATAGATAATATATATTTATTTATTTTATTGTTATTTTTTTCTCTTTTTATCACTCATTATCACTCATAAAAATATAAAGGAATATTGGATTTTAATAATCTAAGTTATTACCTATTTGCCGATATTAATCTGTATTTCATTTATTTTCTATAATAAACCAAATTTTAAAGGTATTGGAACCTATTACCCTGTCACTAAATTGTCACTAACGTCGTTAAGTAAAATTTGACTTTTTAACGACTATCATCACGATGACATCTTATTTGACATGTTTTTGATGTATTTGAAGATAAGTTTTTAAAAATCAACCAATCATGATTAAAAACTACAAAAATACTAAACAAAACATTTCTTCATATCATCAAAAAAAAAAAAAATCTAGAAAAAACATTTGTGTTTGAATCCAGTAAAAAAAAACATGTCACATAAGACGTCACCATGATGCCCTACTCATTAAAAAGTTAAATTTTACTTAACAGTGTTAGTGGTCATTTAACGGCGGTCTAATAGATCCCAATACTTTTAAAATCTGGTTTATTGTAGGGAATAATGAAATACTGATTAATATCGGCCAATAGACAATAACTGAGATTATTAAAATCTAATATTCCAAATATAAAATAGTGAGATATGAGACGAATAGGAGTCGTTGGATAGGCGGAGTGGGTCGGTTTAGCCCTCGGAAACAATTTCGGCAAACACCCCCCCCCCCCCCACTCGGTAATCTTTTTTTTCCGGCAAACTTCAATCAAAATCGGCAAAACTTTGTCGATGATTGTTACCGTTTTTTTACCGTTGTAGCCCCAACGGCTACTAGCTTTTCCCCCCTTTTTTTTACTCAAATCTCCTATAAAAACCACCTATTCTTTCACTTTTTATCACATATTCGTCTACTTCTCTACTCCTATTCTCAGACACAATCACATGGATCCATGAAAGAAGAAGTCTCCCAGCACCGCCAACAAGAAATTCTGACCGAAGGTCCGTCGTGACACCGGTCAACCTTCCATGGTGCCTCATTCCCAACCACAACCTCAACCCGTTTTCTTCATACAAGCCCAACCGCAACCGCCATCACACCCCAGTTTTTATTAACAACAATCTTTTGTTGATCTAATGAGTGGTCGGTTCGGATCACAACCCGATTTATACCCACTACATTTGTCGCAAGTTTAACATCAATCAATCTACCAAAACACCCAATTTCGTGAACCACGACGTGCTACCGATCTCGATTCGTCATCTGAAGAAGTTGATGAAGAGATTGAAATAGATGACGAGATGGAAGATGATGAACGCAAACACGAGGTTGAAGAGGATGAGGAGGACGATGTCACTCAAGACGTGAACAAAAAGGGGAAGAAGAAGAAGGCGGAAAGGACGAATTGGACTCTCGTGGAAGAAAAGAGGTTGGCACAAGCTTGGATTTACGTGACAGAAGATGACAAAGTTGGTGACCAACAAAAAGCGGATTCTTTTTGGAACAAGGTCCTCCAACACTTCAATGGGTTGTGTAATGGTGTTTCCATTCGAAATGTTCACCAAATAAACATGTAGTGGAAGAACTTGAACACAAAGATGATGAGGTTCAACGGGCGTATGGCACAAAACGTAAGTATATATGTATGTTTATTTTTTTCAATATATTAAATTTGTTTTTTCTAATATAGACACATGCACGAGCTAGTGGTGCGAGTGATGTTGATATTTATCAAAATTCGATATCGGATTATCGACGCATCTACGAGAAGAAAGGTTTCACTCATGTTGAAGTGTTGCGCGTTGTGAAAGACCACACAAAGTGGCATTCACCAACACAAAAGGTTGGTGTGGTTGAGCCGAAAAGGGCTAAGATATCGGCTACGGGTGACTAAACAACGTCGAACGATTTCGACACGAGCCAATTGCCGAGTTGTTTGCCCGACTTAAACGAGGATTCAATGCCAAGATCCCAACCAAGAAAGTCAAAGGGAAGCAAGAAGTCGGGTGACTCGTCGACAAAAAGATCGAAGAATGCGTTGGAGGTCATGAATAGGTTTGAATCAAAGTGGGAGATGAAAATGGATGAGAAGTCAATACTTCGACGAGAAAATGCCCAAAAGAAGGCTTCTATGTACGTGGCGGTGGAGAGGACGTGGACGCCCAAAGGGCGACTTTAGAAGACGATCAACGAGCTCGTGACCTCGAGTTGTTCTTGAAGCCTTATGATGACGTGCCCGAGACATTGTTACCGGTCCTTTTGGATGAAAAAACGTCAAGTCGCGGCAAAATATGGGTGGGTATGTAATTTTTAGTTTGTGGATTGCTTGAAAATTGTATCTTCGTTTCTTTTTTTTTTAGGACTTGGTAATTTTTTTTAACTTTATTTTATGTTTATAGGAACTTGTAAATTTTTTTTCCTAATTTAATAAACTTTTTATTTTATATTATGAACTTTGTTAATTAAATAGTTTAGTATTAGAAAAAAGTTAAAAAAAAAATAATCTTAAAAAAGTTTGCCAATCTACAACCACTCCCACCATAAAAACAAACAATTCTACAAAGTTTTTCTCTCTCATGATGGCATGATCTGATTGGTTTATTTTTTTGTAGAACTTTTACATTCTACAACCACTCCCCATATCCTTATATATGAAGTAATATTTTTCTTTCCTCTAATAATATGGGGATGAGATATGATGAGAAATAAGATGAAATGAGATTTTGATGATTTTCCTTTAGAGTATTAGAATGAAAGTATAGACAGGAAATAGGTTATGGACGCTCTAAAAGGTGCAAGATAGTGATATCCCAACCCTTCGCTACTTTCAACCAAATGCTAGAAGGTAATTATTTGATTCATAGTTATTTAATGATTTTCGTTTTAACCCCTAACTATTGTGGAAATATAGAATATATGTATTAAATAGGATCTAGGGGTGTTCATTATTTGAGTCGGGTTCAAACAATTTGAAATTCGACTTGATTTGAATTAGAATAAGGAATTCGAATTCCTTATTTGATTTATTTAAATCGAATCAGGATTCGATTCGATTAGTTAAGTCGAATTCGAATTTGGTTTTCCAAATTCGATTCGATTCAAATAATAATTATATATATATATATATATATATATATATATATATGTATATATATATATAGGAAGAAGATCATTGAAAAACCTCCTAAATATTGGAAAACCTAGGTATTTTAGGAATATACCTATATAATATTTTTTATATGTCAAAATTTGATTTGAATTTCCTTATTTATCTCTCATTTCATATCTCTTTAACGTATAATAGCAAAAAACCTAGTAATTGTTTGTTACACCTATGTAACTATAGCGTTAATGGTTACACTGGTGTAACAATAATGATTATGTTACACCTGTTGTAACCTTTTTAAATAAGGTGCATTTTTGTGCATTTTCTTGTTTAGGGGTAATGTTACACCGGTGTAACTTGGTTTTTCAGGTTTTCCAAAAAAAAGATGTTATATCCCTGTATAAACATTTAGATGTTTAAAGTGCATATTCTTATGCATAATGTACAAGTAATAAAGCTTGCTACCTTTTGGAGTGTCCTACTATCTTTGCAGTTACAAGCTTGCTTTCATTTTGCTTTTACTTTACACGTGGGTCCCATTTTGACTTATCAAAGAATGAGGGTATGGGTTCTCCATCTACTTCTACGGCCATCCCTACCCAGGCATTAAATGGTATGCTTTTAATTTAGACAAAAGTACAAACAGCAACACACACTTTAGTGTGTTCTAGAGAGAACTAGAGAAGAGAGAACCAGAGAGAACCAGAGAGAGACAAGTTGGGAGGCCCGGTTCTTTCCGGCGACGACCATCGAGCTCCGGCAGTCTCCGAAGACCTCCGACCAACCGATTTAAAAGGAGGCAACAAGTTTTTTGGCGACGGCAACAGTTCTGAATCTGCAATGTGGCGAGGGTGACTACTGGCGGGGAAAGGGTTTTAAATCCCTTTTTTTCCCGATGATTTAAGGTAAATACCAACCACCATAGTTCTGATTACCCATCTACATTTCTCATTCTTCCTCTTTAATGAACAGATATGTAAGGGTGCGTTTGATTGTGAAAAACGTTTTTTTGTTTTCCATTTTCAGTTTTCTAAAAAATGAAATGGGTTTTCCATCTCTAGAAAACACATGGAAATTTTTGAAAACGCGTTCTAAACCAAAAGATGGGTTTTCTATTTTCCAAAATAGAAAACTAGAAAACGAAACGGGAAATGGAAAAAAAAAAGTGTTTTCCAATTTTAGTTTAAAAGTTAGAAAATACCGTTTTCTGTTTTCCTGGAAATTTTTTCTAAAAAACTACAATTTAAACGCGTTTTCTGTTTTCCATGTTTTCTTAGAAAACAAAAATGAAAAACAGGGTGTGTTTTCCACAACCAAACGCACCCTAAGTGTTTGTGATTTTCCCCTCGAATCAATGGCGGAACCACAAGGGGGTCAGGAGGGTCACTTGACCCTCCGGCGACCGGCGGCAGCGACAATACAGCACTAAGAGATTGGACGACATGAGGCAGCAACTGTAGGGCTAAGTGTGTATACCGTTAACTTGAGATGCTCACTTGAACTTGAATGGAAAGTGCTTGTTTGATTTCTTAATTTCTTGTATTATCTATGAATTTTCGGGTGACATAGGACCATTGGAGAAGACGACCGGAAGTCTAAAGTAGGTAAGCAGTGTACTTTTTTTTCAGGTGAGTCCTTGATCTTTTGATTATTAATACATAATAGACCCTATATTTTTGTTAGAACAACACGTATAGACCCTAGATATTATCAAATGGTTATGATTGAGGTTAATATTGACAAGTTAATTAGCAAACAAATTAGTAATTGCTTTATCCTTTTTTATTTTACCATGTAGAGTAATTGAGCACAATAAATAGAATTACCATCTAACAGTATAAATCCAAATTCTGACCATCTCCTGTATTTTCAAATTAAGAACATATATTTATATATTTCTATGACTATATATATACACTTTCTTTCATATATATTTTATTTAAATGTACATGAAAAGATAAAATAAGAAATTATTCTGACCCTCCAAATCAAAAGTTCTGGTTTCGCCACTGCCTCGAATGGCTGTGTTGGATGACAGTTAAAGATGATTGAGACGGTGGAAGTGGTCGTTTTGCCCTAAAAGTCGATGGTTCAAGGTAAGGTCTTAAGATATTGTGATAACTGATAATTTGTTGCTTTGATTTATGGACATGGGAATTTTGTTATAGCGTAATGCCTATCAGTGTTTGTTGTAATGCCTAACTATGAGAAATGTGCTTTGTGTAATTTTTTTAGGCAGTTGAGCAAACTATTCTATGTCTATTTGTTGCCTTTGAAAATCTGCTTTGCATTGGGTTGTTTTAGATATGCTCTTTACCTCTGGAATATGTGTGGCTCTATGTTTCTTTATATTTTGATGTTTAATTTGGTGTATGATTTATTTCGATTCTTTTGCAGATATTCAAAGGCGTGGGTTCTTATGGGTATGTATGGTTTAGCTTTGGCCTCTACTGGTATGCATCTTTGCAGTTTATATGGAGGTGAAACTAAAACTTTTTTCCCAACTCCTAAGTGTTTCTATAATTTTAAATAGTCTCTCATCTGTTATAACTCATTTATAAGAAGCTTTTTTTTCAATTGTTATCGTTATCTAAATTCTAAAATTTAGAACCCGCTATTCCTATATATAATATTTTGTAATAAGAGTATGTGAGTTTATAAAATCATATAATAATATATCCTCCTATCCGTAACTCATCTGATATCTTTTTTTTTAAATCATCTTTTGTTGTATTTGGGTTATTTCAAAATCAGATTGTCCAGTATATTGTTGAATGATAATGATAGTGTTGTTCAGTATTATGTAAACATGTCAAATTATAGTATCATGAGAATAGCTGATAAATTTAAAGTTTGTTGCAACTGTTTGAAAGCTTAAAAGCCAATACCGGCACTCTTCTTTCCTTTGAAACTATAAATTTGTTTTCTTTAGTTTTGGACATAGGGTTATGCTGAAATTATTTTGTTCTTAGATTTTATAAAATAGGTACTTCATCTATTGTTTTCATGATACTATTCTTTGACATGTTCATATATCTAATTTTTTTGCTTTTTGTCCTTTTATAGTCTTTATTTAATTTGTCTATTCTATAAGCTTGAAAGCCAAGATCTACAACCTTCTTTTTCATTTGTATCATCATCGCATCTATTATAACAAGTTCGTAATCGAATTGCTTATAATTCTTAATATCTATTGAAATTTAAGGAAAACAGGATGAGAAGGAAAAAAGAATTAGCACGTCAACCCAACCATTTTGACCCGTCACCCAACCCAATTGGTTTGCCCCAGTTTTGAACATGGGTTTATTTTTTTCCTTTGTGTTTGTTCTATAAGTTTAAAAGCCAAAATCTTTTCATTTTCATCATCATGGCATGCTCATAATCAAATACCCTATAATTTTAAATATCTCATAAAGTTTAAAGAAAATAGGAGGAAAGGGAAAAAGAATTAGCAGGTAGATAGTTTTTAACCTTTAACATTTCAAGAATCTAACCAATTTGTTGACCCCATGATACCATTTAATGTTGTTCCCTAAATTAATAAAGAATGTGTTACCCTTCAATAATGGTCTAAATCCTCTCAAAATCTATGCATTCTGCAAGTCAGTTCCTTCTTTTTGACCTGTCATCCAACCAAATTCGTTTTCCTTTGTTATGAACATAGTTAATACTAATTATGAAATACCTTTGTTAAATGTGTATATAATAGGGTAGTTTTTGGAAGCTCTTAGGTAATCAGATGTTAATTTAGTTATGATATAAATTCTGTAGAAAGTGATAATCGAAAACGAAGCTAAATATACACATGTATTCTTATCATACATAGCATACAGTTAAATTAAATGGCGAAACACTTTTTAACAAAGAGAGCTTTACCTTTTTTCATGTTCTAATCGATCGGAGGGGTTTGTCTGGGCGAAGAGAAATGATTCTTAAGAGGGATCTAATCGCAATTTATGTTTAGTGTTAGACAGTATGTAGGGTTTCTATTTTGTGTTCAATTTAAAGTATTCATTTTTCTTAGCTTTGACTATAGTAGTCAAAATTAAATGAGTACTTTAGTTCTACAAGTTATGATTTGGATTCTGTCAAATATGTAGTGTTCATGTAGTCTCTGATAAAGTGTTATCTAATTAGTTGTTTTTGTTGTTTTCTTTCAGGTGGATGTCTT
>JBCNJP010000006.1:20797715-20823273 GCA_039602395.1 Deinandra increscens subsp. villosa | reverse complement strand
TGAAAATGTTATATAATGAGAAAAAAAAAGAGCCAGCCACGTGTCAGCAGCTCTGCTGCTGACGTGGCAGGGGAATAGTTGGGTTTGTGTGTACACGTCAAACTCACAAATGATATATATATTAATAACTTTTTTTCTGAACGACAAGTTATATTAGAAACTAGGTTTGTAACTCGTGTGATACATGGGGTGACGTGGAATACATTGAACACAAACATGACAAAACTTAAAAACTTAGAATAAATAAAGAAGTCACTAAAATTAGGTAAAGAAGAACCGTAGACGGTTTGACACGATGGCTAGAAAAAAGTAAAACTTTAGCAACTTTTTATATAGACAATATATTTATTCATTATACATTTTTAACATAAAAAGATAAACACATTTATATTCTTAACGGGTGAGGTTATTTTGAAAAGTTTAGTTTGAATAAGAAGGATAAGAATGAATCATAGCCATTAGATCTTCAATTAAATGAAGATCTATGGCTCAAAAATTTTCTGGGTAAATTTAGAGAGAAAAAGTAAACAAAACAATAGATAGAAGGGTATTTTTGATTTTTTATCAAATTCCCCCCATTTTTTAAACCTTCATAACTCTTAGATATGACATTATTTAAAAAAAAATTACAATATAAAAACGAACGTTTTTTTATCTTTAAAACGCGTACAGTGTTGTTATATATAAAATTAAAAAAAACTACTCTTTCGATCGTATCAAAATGTTTAGATTATTGTTTCATTGTGTCAAAATTGTTCAGATCATTGTGTTATATTGTGTCAAAATGTTCAGATCACAGTTTCATATGATGCTAAAAACCCGAAAGAGTATTTAATTTTATATATAGCAACACTATATATACTTTTGACACGACGACACAATGACACAATGATCTGAACATTTTGACACAATGACACAATGATGTGTTAAAATGTTCAGATGATTGTTTCATATGATGCCAAAAACCGAAAGAGTATTTAATTTTATATATAGCAACACTATATATACTTTTGACACGACGACACAATGACACAATGATCTGAACATTTTGACACAATGACACAATGACCTGAACATTGTGTCAAAATTCGAAAGAGTAAAAAAAAATCATCTTTTATATAGCAACACTCTATGCGTTTTAAAGATAAAAAAAATGCTCGTTTTTATGGTGCAATTTTTTTTAGAAAAATAATGTCGTACGTGAAAGTTATGAATGTTTAAAGAAAATGGGGGAAGTAGATAAAAAGTCAACAAAAGTTGCTAAGACTAAAATACCCCTCATTTCTTTTTTACTAAATCAATATCCAATGACTAAAATTCCTTCTTATCTTTCTTACCCAAAACAAAGTTCTCATTTGAATCTCTTCCTATCTATACATATAATAAACACAAGTTTTTGATATCTAGGTGACATAATTTAAGGTGTGCCACCTAGGATTACGCTTATGTGTCCTTTTTACAGATTTTTGAATTAAAACATTAAATGGTATTTACAAAAGTCAAGGATCTTATAATTAAAATAAAAAAATTAAAATCTATCTATCTATCTATACATATAATAAACACAAGTTTTTTATGTCTAGGTGGCATAATTTAAGGTGTGCCACCTAGGATTACGCTTATGTGTCATTTTTACAGATTTTTAAATTAAAAAACTAAATGGTATTTACAAAAGTCAAGGATCTTATAATTAAAATAAAAAAATTAAATTTTTTCCATATAAAAATTATCCATACTTTTTTACAATACTACAACTTTGATTAATTATATCTCTTTCATTTCTTTACAAAAATTCGATCCGTAAATTGCTTTGGATCCGTGATAGAAAACCCAACAAAACTGATTCCATATTGCTTAGGTTTCGTATAATTCTTTTTTATATCACAGTCTCGGGTATTTATCCGAGCCACTAATTAGTTCTTAACTTATGACATAAATTAAACAAGAATTTGGATACACCACTGTATTACACGATTTGAAAACAAAATCAATTATATTTGTTAATTATTTTATTCAGAGATTAAGATACTAAAAGATTTAGGATGATCTCTTATTGATACTGATGTGATATAGATCAAAATGCTTTAAAACATCAATGGTAGAATTAGATGCCATTGTTTCTCTGATATTATTAAATTCAACAACCAAAAGTGGCTTCAAAGTGATATATGTTTTTGCCGCAAAAAGGAAATCATCCGTTTCAATCAATTAAGACAAACAATGGCTTTAAAAAGTAATAAAGGTTTAGTGGCGGATTCATCTAAGATCCGATGGAGTCATAGTCACCCACTCAAATGTAGACAGGGGCGTTGTAATTATGACTTTAATAATTTTGGAAATTATTTTTCTTGATTTACTTCAAGTATTTCAATTTTTTTTTTTGCTTATAAATGCAAGGGGCTTGAAAGCAGTGGCACAACTTAGTGGAAATCGGGGGGCGACCGCCTCCCCCCTCCCCGGTTTTTTCGGCCGTAGAGCTAATTTCTACGATTTTTAATTTTTTTTTTATATATTAAGGATCGCCTCCCGAGATTAGGATCCGTGATTTTTTGCCCTCCCCAAACTTTTCGCCCAAGCTTCGCTAGTGCTTGAAAGCATTTTGTGTTGTAGTGATCAAGCCACTTTCAAACCCCGTTTAATAATTACATTTTTTTTTCCTTAATTTAAATAAAGTAAAATTTTTTAAATGAGAACATAATAAAATATATAAAAAGTTCATTAATTAAAAAAAAAAGTACAATAAAAAAAAATGTTCACCACATTAACTAAAAATAAAAGAAAATTACAATTAAAAGAAACTAGAGACCATAATCTTTCTTGATTTGCTCCCTTAACTTAAGCGCCAAAGCTCGTGCCAGCTCGATCTCCCGGAGCGGTTGTTGGAGTTGTTCCAAATCCTTTTACATTTGCTGACGGTTCACTACGCGACCTTGTTCTTTCCGTAAAAGAACTAACTCCTTGAGATTCTCGGCAATTTCATCGTCTCTTTCATTGGTCGCCATTTCGTAGCTTTGTCGACTAGATGACGAAACCGCTCGCTTTCCCTTCGCGCAGTCCCGACCGACCGGTTTTGTGGTCTCAACTTCATCTTCATCGGTGTTGTTTAAATTGATCTGAAACGTCGGACCATCCGACCCTAGAGACTCGGTACGTGCAGAATGTTACACCCAAACCGACAACGGAATATGTCGGGGCGCAATAATTGTCCAGATGCACATGACAACTAAAATAAGTTGTAATAATTAAACATGTCATTTTTCATTAATCAACTTAAGATGTCATACAGCAAAAGGTAAACATGCAGAAATACATATTAAATTGATTTAAAGTCTTTAATCTAGGTCCAACAATCCTAGCGTGATCACAACATGGCTCAAGTGTAAGTTCCTGCAACATGTATAAGATAAAGTGTCAACTACAAAACTAGTTGGTGAGTAAACACAAGTTTAAATAACATACGTATAATTTCAATAACAACGATATATGTGTAACGATATATTTCCATATATATATAGTTAAACAAGTAATGAGCAATGAGTGAGCGCATCAAACCCTATACAACTAGGCTTTCAATCACTTGACGCCTTCAGGCAGGCCAAGTGGGTTGTCAAACCAATTAATATATTACTGTAACCCTGGCTCGGTGTGTTAATGAGTATGCTTCGAGTTCGAGATATAGAGTTAGAGCACAACCAATCACAATAATCCACACAAATTTAACATACATTGAACGTATCCAATCAACATATAATCTCGTTTGTGTTTTAGAGAAATTATTTTGAATAAAGATATATGTTACACCCCAAAACGTTTAAAAGATAATGCAGGTATGATTTCTCACAACTCGGATTATCATTCGAAAATGAATCACCATTAGAAATGATAATACGAATTGAATAGTCATAACCAACAGTATTATAAGGAGGGGAATTTAGTGGATACTCCCTGCTTAAATTATCATTTGAAGGAATCACCTTCTAATGATAACAAGAGTTGATATCGCATCACATCCCATAATATTAAAATAGGGGGATTTAGTGGTTACTCACCTGATAAGTAGATCGGAAACGAGAGATAGAACCAATCGTGAGAGATAACAATCTGAAGATTATCCTAGTGAAACGAACATGCTAAATGAATATAGGAAATCATAAAGATTATAGTTCTAAGGACACGAGGGACTTAAAGAGTGTTAGGTCTTATTTGATTAGAAGACCATTTTACCCTTTATCGGGAAATTAGGGTTTAGTGATAATATGAAGATGCACATTCCTATAAGTAACGCTCACCCCAGGATCGCCCAGTGAGGTATGCCAGGTCCCAGTTGGAATTTATACGACACCTCGCTTTTCAGAAACCTCAGTGTACAGACGCTTACCCTTCCGATCCGCACGAACTTCTAAATAGTATTAATTTTAAAATATATATTTCGATATATATTTTAGTCCGAATATCGTTAACATAATATATATTAAATAATCTTTAATCGATTTTTATTTATTATTCAATATTATAAATATATATAAAATATATTTATATTACACATTCGTTTAATTATTTTAATTGAAATCGTTTATCATTTATATAGAGTGGTTATAGAGAAACCCAGTAAGTTTACTAGAAAACCCAATTTCTACGGTCGTTTTGCCCAAAACGGTCGTTTCACGCAAAACGAGGTGACGTGTCGCGACGACGACAACCTTAAAATTCAGGGGGCCCCTCTTTTCCACAAATCGTATTGAGGTCGTTTTGTTTGAAACGGTCGTTTTAGGGTTGTTTCACATGAAACGATCGTGAGAAATAGGTTAATATATCAATTTGGTGTATGCATATATCTACACGCCTTTATATATTATAATATATTTGTATTAAATATTTGATTAACTGATTTTGTTATTTGATTAACTGATTTTATTAACATTTTGTATAAATTGGAATTCAATAATGATATTTGTAATAATAAGAATAGTATAACGTGATTACCTTTCCGATGGGTCATGGAACGAGTTCGAATAATTGAATAATAAAGTTGTCCGATTGAGACAAATGAATAAACCTAGTTGATTAGTTTCTCGCCACGAGTATTTCCCCGTTGTCGGTTTGTTGTTTGGACCGAGTTAACCCACTAAAAAGTTGACCGAAAGTATAGACGAGTTTAGTTTCGATTTAATAACATCACCGGTTTACACCCCGTTTGCCACCACCGTGGACTACCTTCAGCAACCACCAACCATTGTTGCCTGGATTCGAGCAGACGGCGGCGGCGACGTCTCTGCTGGCTTCGTCGTTGCTGTGTTCGCCGGTGAGGGTGGGTTCGTCGGAACAGAATGAGGGTCGGAGAAAAGGATGCTCACGGTTGCTGCTGTTGTGGAGGTTAGGACAGAGGGAGAAGGGAGACCGCCGCTGGAGCAGGGCTGCCGGAGAATGCCGGCAGAGGGTCGTCGTGAAATCGAGAGCGGAGGGGAGGGAAGCCGGCGCTTCCTCTTACTCTTTTCTGCTTCTTTTTCTTTTATTGTTTTGTTTGGTAGTGTGTTTTGAGATTAAATATGTATGTATATATAGTGATGGGTAGATGAATGATGCGAACATTTGTTGAGACAATAACTCATCTATATAAATGACAAGTATGTGTACGCATGGTGCATACATATACGTGGGCACAAAGGTAGAATTTTGTGAATCTAATTACAACACAACATCCAATATCTTATCTTAGTGGCAAAGGTACGTGGCTTCTAATTTTGAGTTCAAGTCCCACTTATAACAAAAATAATAAAAATGGGGGTTACAAGTTGGCCAGAGAGTTTTCTCATCTGTGATAAGTTTTCTCCTAATGGAGATTAAAGATGATCGGGTAGTTGGTGTAATATCCCCGTCAGCAATCCAAATTTGTCGTTGAAAAAAAATTACAACACAACACCAAATGGATATTTTTCAATTCATACATACGTGTATATTTACTTAAGGTAGATAACAAATGTGGTGTTAATTGTAACAACAAAATGGAAATAGATATTTCGAAATTGTGTGGATTAGCCTAGACGGGTATATACCCCGCTTCCTAAACCCGTTAAACTTAATTAACGTTTCATAATTAATTTATGAAAATTTCTGAATCTCTAAAATATTAAGGGGGCGTTTGGTATGATGGAATTCGTGGGAATTTATTGGAATTGGAATTCAAATTCCATTCTATAGTGTGTTTGGTTCGTGGACTTCAGTGGAATTGAAATTTGAATTCCATATTTAATGTGTTTGGTTAATAAAGGGAATTGGAATTTGATTAGATTCCATCAAATTTCTTCATTCAATGAATTTCATATTGCTTCATAATATTAAAGGATTTCACATTCTTTCCACACCGAAGACAACTACCCGACTGAACCCGACCCGTGGACCGAACCGATCGGACCTGATTGGACTCGACACCCTAACTGACCGACCCGACCCCCGAACTGGACTGACCGGACCGGACCCGACCCCCGGACCCGACCGACCGGACCCAATCCCCAGACCCGACTGACCAGACCCGAACCCCGGACCGGACTCCTGGATCGGCCGGACCCCCGTTCAGATCCGTCCCGACCCCCGGACCGGACCGACCGGACCCCACCCGACCCTAGACCGGACCAACTGGACCACTGAACCCGACCGGACCCCCGAACCTGACCGAACCCCCGGACCGAACCGGACCAGAACGGACCAACCCGGACCGACCGGACCCCACCCGACCCCGGCCGACCGCACCTCCGAACCCAACCCGACCCCGGACCGGACCGATCGGACCCCACCCGACCCCGCACCGGACCGACCGGACCCCCGGACCGGACCGACCGAACCCCACCTGACCCCGGGGTTCGGTCCAGGGGTCGGGTCGAGTTCAGTTGGTCCGGGTGTCGGGTCGGGTCTGGGTGTCGGTCTGGTCCAGGGGTCGGGTCTGGTCGGTCTGGGGTCTGGGGGACTGGGGATCTGGTCGGGTCCGGTCGGTCTGGGGGTCTAGTCGGGTCGGACTGGTCCGTGAGACTTGGTCCAGTCGTTGTTTTTATTGAATTTTAATTTTAAATTTAAATCCAATTCCTTTGGATTCCAATTCCTTTCAATTTCAATTCCTTCAAATTCCAATTCCTTTGAATTCCAATTCCTTCAAATTCCAATTCCTTTGAATTCCAATTCCAATTCCAAATCCAATTCAAATTCAAATTCCAACGAATTCCGCGGACCAAACGCCCCCTAAGGGAGTCAAATAAATATAACTATTATATTTAGTCTTTGTTTATAACGTAAATCGGTGAATGTTTATTTATTTATATGGTAGAGAGCGTGTGTCCAATCGGCGTTGCGATCACGACCGTTTTACAAACCGAACACGTTTTCTTGACTGCAGTGGCGAAGCTTGAAAATATCAAGTTGGGGGTCGGGATCTAATTTTTATTTTCCTAACGCCAATTTTTGGGTAAATGGGGGGTCGAAACCGGAGTATATCGAAATTTTCTACACGAAAATTATATACCCCCTACATCGTAAAAAAAAATTCGGGGGGGTCGGGCGCCCCCTCCCGCTCCTTAAAAGCTACGCCTCTGCTTGACTGAATTTATTAATAGTTATACTTCACTGACTCGTTAGAATTATCTCGAACAGCTAATCGAATCGATTTCGATTAATATCGCGGAACAGCAAAGGTTACCGATTTTCGTGCCGAACGTCACGGTTGCTATTTTTATCGATTATAAATCAAGTACTTAGCAATATCTGATATTCTAAATTTTGTGTTGGTTATTTTTTAATGACGTTTGCATGCTAAATAGAATTATCACAAAACCGGGCCCAAATCACTATTTTGCATTTTCCAGCTTCGTTATAACTCGGATTTGAGATCCATTTTCGCCTACAATCTTAATTTTTCATCCTCTACTATATTCCAAAAATTCATCTCTTGACGTTTCCTCGAATGTCGTGTGACAAATTCATATTTGGATCAGGCTTTATAAACGGGTCGGGCACAAATGTTACACAGAAGACGAAGTTTTGGACTTTTTGCGCGCCTTGTTCGTTTGTCAAATCAGGTTGTGACCTCCACTTGTCACTACCGTGAAGTATCGACCAACACTTCATGTATGGAAATGGACCTCTCTCTTGTTGGTATTCTTGTAGAGCACTTGATTGAATGTCTGTTAGTTGCATTTTTAGGCATATTTTATATTATTATTAAGTCTCATTTTAATCATATTTCATGCATTTTTAGCATTCATATCGTAGTATTTTGTAAATACTAGTTTTTGTGGGATGGAATCTACTTTGGGCGTTTTTATTGATTTTCAGGTGCAAAGCGATTAAAAGGCGTTGTGGACTTATCGAGATTCATTTTGGAGTAGCTCGGAAGCTGTCAAAGACTAGAATATAAAGTTCCTATTTTTTAGGAATTTTATATCTTAGTTGCTAAACAAAAAGGAGGAAGCTAAAAAGAGAATTAAATAAAAAAAAATTAATAAAGAAAAGGATCATGGGAGAGTGGGGGTCGGCAGTTTCCTTTGGATGGAAGAAAAAGGTTTGTTGATATTTTTTGAAGAGGAGAGGACATTTGGAAGGTTTTTAAGAAGAAAAGTAATTGCTGGAATTTCAACTTCGACGGCTGCACTTTGGAATTCTAGATTTGCTTTTTGGAGAAATTTTAAGAACATTGTTCTTTCTTTATTTCTAGTTCGTAAGTTTTTCCTTATGTTTCTTTTATTGTTCTTGATCATGTTAGCCATTATGTTCGGCTAAACATTTGTTGATTCCAACATTAGGGTTTGATTTCTTGATGCTTGACTCTAGTTTTATGTGAAACGTTTATGTGATCCACTTTATGAATGGTTTGTTTATGTGGTTTCTTGATCTTAAACCCGGATCCTCTTCCGGTATGCATTAGTTTTCTTGATGAAATTGGCCACTTTGTTAATGAAACTAATAAAGTTCATCAATTTTAAAACCCTAAAAAGTTCTTAATTTTGATAAAAGGAACAAGTAACGGTTTAGGTTTGTCTATGAATTTAAACTCGTTATAGGAACCCATAATATAGTTGAACACACCGAACGGCGTGTGTGTTTAGTTGTAATTGGTTCTTCTATCATTGCAACCCGCACACTAAGATCAGAACGGCTAGAGCTTAGAGTAGCGGGTTGGCTCTAATCAACGAACGGCGCTTGGTTAGACATTAGATAGAGTGTGATGTCAGAACGGCTCGACGTCTAGGACCGATACAAATCATTTTATAAAAAGGATCATTGCACCGTAACCGTTAAGGATCATAAGTCGAGTCGAAAATCGGGAAATTTCTCTTGTGTTGGAATTGATTTATCTCATATTTGAACTCTATTCTCAATTTTAGTTAATCTTGTTTAGTATTCTTAGTTTTGATAAGTAAAAAAGACAAAAATCCAAAAATATCCGTTTTTCTTCACAGCGATCCAAAACGGCCGCGAGGGAATACTGAGACGGCCGTTTCAGTCTGCTGTCATTTTTTTCCATATTTTTCATAAAAAATTCACAAACCCCCATTTTTATTAAATGTCACTTCATTGTACTTGAGCTAAGAGTTTTTGGTATAAAAAGTTAATCCGCATCCCTGAGGACACGAACCTTGCTTCTATTATACTATCATTAGTGTGTTAAAGTTGGTTCACTTTACTATCATTTTATTTGCTGGATTCGACACCCAACAAATTGGCGCCGTTGCCGGGGATTCGGCAATTCTTACAGTTTTATGCCAAGATCTTTTCGTACAGGTACACCACTCTCAATTGATCTGGAGATAGAGAAAACCGCAAAGAGATTAAGGAAGCAAGCAAAGCTCCGAAAGAAGCTAGCAAGCCCCTCAACCTCTACATCTTCACCACCCGTCATCAACATTTGGCAAGACATACCCTTGTCAAGTGATTCCGAACCCGAAGCCATCACGTCGTCACCATCATTAACCTCGTCCTCCACCGACACCACTCCACCAAATTCACCTACCCATACCATCCAAGAACCAAACTCACCCGAAACCATCATGGCTGAGGAACAAACCCTTAGACAATGGGCAACTCATGATGTCACCCAACAACCGCTTTGCATCAATTACCCAGCTGCTGCAAACTTTGAGTTGAGATCCGGTCTCATCCACCTCTTACCCACATTCCGAGGCTTAGAGAATGAAGACCCGCACAAGTTTCTCAAGGAATTTCATGTAGTGTGCTCCGGAATGAAGCCTCACAATATTACTGAAGATCAAATTAAGCTAAGGGCATTCCCCTTTGCATTGCAAGATTCGGCTAAAGAATGGCTTTACTACTTGCCACCAGGATCAGTAACTACTTGGAATGAATTGGCAAAGCTCTTCTTAGACAAGTATTTCCCGGAAGTCAAAGCCTCAATTCTTCGTAAGGAAATCATCGCGATCAAGCAAGCTAAAAGGGAGGCTCTACACACTTACTGGGAGAGATTCAAGAAATTGTGTGCTCGATGCCCACAACATGGCATTTCTGAGCATCAACTTCTTCAATACTTTTGCGAAGGCTTAGCACCGTTGGAAAGGCGATTGATCAATGCCTCTAGTGGAGGAGCTCTACTTGACAAAACACCAACTCAAATTCGGGCGTTGATCACTTCTATTGCGGAAGACACTAAGCACTCGGCACAAGAAGAAGAGTGGTATGTTGACCCACCTCGGGCAGTCAAAGAAGTGAGTACTCCTCACATTGAAACTCAAATTGCTGAATTAACAAAGGCTGTCATGCAACTCACAAAGGATAAGGTTGTGGAACCGCCAGCTCGGGCTTGTGGAATATGTTTAAAACATGGACACCCCACAGATGCTTGTCCCATGCTACAAGAAGATACGGAAGAGGTACAAGCATTAGGAGGCTACCCGGGTCAATCTTCTAGGCAATATCATCAACCTCAAGGCAATTCAAATTGGGGAAGACCTCAACAACCTCAACAATTTCAATCATTTCAACAAAGACCCCCGCACAATTTACAAAATTTTCAGCCTCGACAACAACCATCACAACAATCGGGTGGCACGGAAATGTCTTTGGAAGACATAGTTAAAAGCCTAGCTACAAGCACTCAGTCATTCCAACAAGAAACTAAGGCGAGTATAAAGAATTTGGAGCAACAAGTGTCTCAACTAGCCACCTCGGTAAGTAAGTTGGAATCTCAAGGTAAACTACCCGCCCAAACCGAGACGAATCCTAAACATGGTGCTTGTGCCATTACCTTGAGAAGCGGAAAAAGTTATGAGGGTCCGAGTAAGCAAGAAGAGGAAGAAGAGATCGTTGTTGAGAAGAAGAGCGGGGAAAAGAAGGAAATTCCACAACCAACAAAGAATGAAGTAAAATTCACTCCAATCCCTCCATTCCCATCTAGACTACAAAGCACGAAGAAGGAGAGAGAGGAACAAGAGATCATGGAGACATTCCGCAAGGTTGAGGTAAACATTCCATTACTTGATGCTATCAAGCAAGTTCCGCGATATGCAAAGTTCCTCAAAGAGCTTTGTACGTCAAAGAAGAAGCTAAAAGGTAATGAAACAGTGAAGGTAGGTGAGAACATTTCAGCGGTCTTACAAAAGAGATTACCCCCAAAGTGCAAGGATCCCGGTGTTTTCACCGTGCCTTGTAAGTTGGGGAATATCACGGTACCCCGAGCCATGCTCGACCTTGGTGCCTCAATTAACGTCCTACCATACTCGATTTTTAAAACACTTAACATAGGACCGTTAAAGAGGACCGGGGTAGTCATTCAATTGGCCGATAGATCGCTAGTACACCCAAAAGGTGTATTAGAGGATGTGTTGGTTCAAGTGAATGAATTGGTATTTCCCGCTGATTTTTACATATTGGATATGGAAGATGATGAATCCCCGAGTTCAAGTTCCATTTTATTAGGGAGGCCATTTTTAAAAACTGCAAAAACAAAAATTGATGTCTATAGTGGTACCCTTTCAATGGAGTTTGATGGGGAAGTCATCAACTTTAACATATATGATGCCATGCGTTATCCGAGTGATGTTTCATCCTTGAACTTTTTGGATATAATTGAACCTGTTACTCATGAATGCCTTGAACTTTCTAACAATGATGTTTTAGAGTTAGTTTTGAGCAAAAGCATTGATGAAGTTGCAGCCAAAGAACTCATTGAAAAGTTCAAGCTTGGGGAGGAGTTAATGGAAGTCGTTGCATTCATGGACTCACGGAAAAACACAAGGTATGATGCTCCAAAAATTGAGTTATCACATACTAACCAAAAGTCCCTTCCATCTGTTTTGCAGGCACCGGAGCTAGAGTTGAAGACACTCCCTAATCATCTAAAGTATGCATATCTAGGGGAAAAGGAAACACTACCGGTGATCATATCAAACAAGCTAACAAGTGAGCAAGAAGAAGAGTTGGTTAGCACCCTCAAGAATTACAAGGAAGCCATCGGGTGGACCATAGCCGACATAAAAGGCTTAAGTCCATCAATTTGTATGCACAAGATACTCATGGAGGAAGATTACAAGCCAACAAGAGAAGCTCAAAGGAGATTGAACCCTCCTATGATGGAAGTTGTGAAGAAGGAAATTTTGAAGTTGCTCGATGCGGGAATGATCTACCCGATATCTGATAGCAAATGGGTAAGCCCCGTTCAAGTTGTCCCGAAGAAAACAGGTATAACGGTTACTAAAAATGATCAAGGTGAGTTGATACCTACTCGAGTGCAAAATGGGTGGAGAGTATGTATTGATTATAGAAGGCTAAATGCCGCGACCCGCAAAGACCATTACCCGTTGCCCTTTATTGACCAAATGTTGGAAAGATTGGCGGGTAAGACCCATTATTGTTGTTTGGACGGGTATTCCGGTTTTCATCAAATACCCGTTGCACCCGAGGACCAAGAAAAAACGACCTTTACATGCCCCTTTGGTACGTTTGCATATCGGCGGATGCCTTTTGGGCTTTGTAATGCCCCCGCCACGTTCCAAAGGTGCATGGTGAGTATTTTTTCTGATTATGTTGAAGAGATAATAGAAGTTTTCATGGATGACTTTACGGTATATGGAAATTCTTTCAAAGAGTGTTTAGAAAACTTGACCAAAATTTTGAAAAGATGTGTTGACACTAACCTTGTTCTAAATTATGAAAAGTGTCATTTTATGGTTGATCAAGGTCTTATTTTGGGTCATGTTGTCTCTTCAAAGGGTCTAGAGGTAGATAAAGCGAAAATTGATATTATTCAATCTCTACCTTACCCTAATTGTGTTCGCGAGGTTCGTTCTTTTCTTGGTCATGCAGGATTTTATCGAAGGTTTATCAAAGACTTTTCAAAGATAACTCGGCCGATGTGTGAGCTTCTACAAAAAGATGTTGAGTTTGAGTTCACCGAAGCATGCAAGAAAGCTTTTGACACCTTGAAGGATTTGTTGGTAACCGCACCAATAATTCAACCGCCAGATTGGAATCTACCGTTCGAAATCATGTGTGATGCAAGCAATCATGCGGTTGGAGCAGTTTTGGGTCAAAGAAAGGATCGAGCAGCTCATGTGATCTACTATGCTTCAAGAACTCTAGATCATGCTCAAAGCAATTACTCGACCACAGAAAAAGAGCTCTTAGCTATTGTTTTTGCTTTAGAAAAGTTTAGACAATATTTATTGGGTACTAAAGTAATTGTTTATTCTGATCATGCAGCTTTGAAGTACCTAATGACCAAAAAGGATGCCAAGCCGAGACTCATTCGGTGGGTGCTTTTGCTTCAAGAGTTCGACTTAGAAATTAGAGATAAAAGTGGGAAGCAAAACCTAGTGGCGGATCACTTGAGTAGGATAATCAATAATGAAGAGCCGATGCCCCTAGACGACTCGTTTCCGGATGAACATCTCTTTACCACTCAAGTGACCACGCCATGGTATGCCGACATCGTCAATTATTTGGTGACGAATGAACTTCCTTCCGAACTTTCACGTGCTCAAAAGGATAAGATCAAGAAGGAAGCAAGACGATATGTTTGGGATGAACCACACCTTTGGAAGTATTGTGCCGATCAAGTTATAAGAAGATGTGTCGATCAATGTGAGGTAACTTCCATTTTAGCTTTCTGTCACTCACAAGCTTGTGGAGGTCATTTTGGTCCAAAGAGGACAGCACACAAGGTACTCGAATCCGGTTTTTATTGGCCTACCATTTTTCTTGATTCTTACACATTTTGTAAAACTTGTGAACGATGTCAGAAAACCGGTACCTTAAGGTCTAAAGATCAAATGCCCCTTACCCCCATTTTAGTATGTGAAATTTTTGATGTATGGGGCATTGATTTCATGGGTCCATTCCCATCTTCGTTTGGTAATGTTTATATCATTTTGGCCGTGGATTACGTCTCCAAGTGGGTGGAGGCGAAAGCCACGAGAACTAACGATGCTAAAGTTGTTTCAGGTTTTGTGAAATCTAATATCTTTAGTAGGTTTGGCACTCCGAGAGCATTCATAAGCGATAGAGGATCACACTTTTGCAACCGGACGATCGAGGCACTTTTCAAGAAGTATGGTGTTGCACATCGAGTATCTACGGCCTATCATCCACAAACGAATGGCCAAGCTGAGATTTCAAACCGGGAAATCAAGTCAATTCTCGAGAAGACGGTTAACCCAAACCGGAAAGATTGGAGTCTTCGTCTAGATGATGCATTGTGGGCATACCGCACCGCCTACAAAACACCGATAGGTATGTCACCTTTTCGTCTTGTCTTTGGAAAAGCTTGTCATCTTCCGGTTGAATTAGAGCACAAGGCTTTTTGGGCAATTAAACAATTCAACTTGAAGATTGATGAAGCCGGGGTTCATCGTAAGTTACAAATTCAAGAGTTAGAAGAAATTCGTAATGACGCTTACGAGAACTCCCGAATTTACAAAGAGAAGACCAAAGCCTTCCACGATAAGGTAAACACAAGAAAATCTTTTAGCGTGGGGCAAAAGGTGTTATTGTATTCGTCTAGATTGCATAAATTTCCTGGAAAGTTACGGTCACGATGGGTCGGACCGTTTGTTGTTACTAATGTTTTTCCACATGGTGCAGTAGAAATTTCAAGTGAAATGACAGGAAAAACATTTAAGGTGAATGGACATCGCTTGAAATTATTTTATGAAGGAGTTCAAGTGGAAAACGAGGTTGTGACGGAGTTGGAATGTGCAACATATGAGGATTGAACGAGCTTTAAGTCTAGCCAAAGACAATAAAGAAAGGCGCTTAGCGGGAGGCAACCCGTTCTCTTCAGTTTAACTTGCTTTTATTTTATTTCCTTTTATTTCCTTTTAAATCTTTTGTTTTCTTTGTTTAAAAAAAAAAACAAAAAATTTGTGTTCTTTTTATGTTTTGATCAGAATCCTAAAACGGCCGTCTTAAACTTTACTTACATATCCAAAACGGCCGTTTTAGCATTTTATGAAGAAAAAAAAATTAGTGAAAGAAAGGGGGAGTTTTATTTTATTTTATTTAGCCATCTCCAACAAACCCCCAAACCCTAAAAAAAAACCCTCCTACCCTTTGCATCCATCCTCGCCCAAGTGAGTCGGAGAGCTCCATCTCCACCACCGTCTCAGTCGTAGATTCCATCCACCCTCTCTACCTAGCATCGAGGACGACGCTAACTATTAAGCTTGGGGAGAGGTTAGTCTATTTTTCTTCTTTTTATTATTTTAGTTTCTTTTGCATTCATGTGAATATCATTTAGCATGTAGTTTAGTTTTGCATTCAAATAGGCATCACCATATCATTGCATCATTGTTTCTCTTAGGTTTAAAATTTTGGACAGAATCTCAAAACGGCCATCTTGCCTTTAAAACGGCCGTCTTGTCTTTCTGAAAAAAAAAAAAAAAAAAAAAGAAACAAGAAAACCCAATGGTCCTTGAGTCTTTTGTGAGGGAAACATGAAAAATGATAGGTTTATTGTGTTGCTTATAGATTGCGTGCTAGAAAAGAGTGATAGTAATAAAAAGACACATGTGCCCCGTTACGCTAGTGCCTCATACATATGATCACCAATGTGCGTGCGATAACCTTAAATGAATATACATGTTTAGTTTCCCATCCCGGCATGCACGGTTTAAAAAACTGAGTCCCGGCAAAAACGGGTTGAGAGTGGTATTAATACCTAGTATTCGCTCTCTCGCACACCATGTTTCCACCATGATGAACAAGAAAAAAAAAGAACTAAATACCCTATGTGCTACCCATTGGGATTGTGACTTGATGGATGCACCATTAGGTGAAGTTCTACACAAAAAAAAAAAAAAAAAGTTGAGAAAATAAAGGGAAGTATGTTTCCCGAATGTCATGTAGAAGGGAGTTAAATGATTTAATCCCTATTGTGTTATAAAGTGGTGCATGGTCCCTCAAGTGCGAGTTTGCGAATCCTCAATAAACCATGAGGTTGGGTAGGTTTTGCTATGTCTGTTCGGGTGTGGGGACAATTGAACATATTGGTAATCTAGTACATTATTAAGCACAATGCACTTGGTTGAGAATAGATAGATTGAGTTCAAAAACTTGGACTTCACATGTATATCTAGAATGAGGTTAGTGGACCCTAACTGGCAAATTGGGTGTGTGTGTCAATAAAAATCTTGAAAGCTTTATCTATGCATGTCAATTGAAGTTAACATGATAATGTGATTTCATGCTCACAATCGATTCGGACTTGGACGAAAAAGGGTTGAAAAAAAAAAAATTGCATTTGTAGTAAGCATGTTAGTTTGTTTTCTTTGTTTTCTTATCCTCGGTTTACTCTTATTCTTGACTTCCTTGAGGACAAGGAAAGGTTTAAGCTTGGGGAGATTTGTTAGTTGCATTTTTAGGCATATTTTATATTATTATTAAGTCTCATTTTAATCATATTTCATGCATTTTTAGCATTCATATCGTAGTATTTTGTAAATACTAGTTTTTGTGGGATGGAATCTACTTTGGGCGTTTTTATTGATTTTCAGGTGCAAAGCGATTAAAAGGCGTTGTGGACTTATCGAGATTCATATTGGAGTAGCTCGGAAGCTGTCAAAGACTAGAATATAAAGTTCCTATTTTTTTAGGAATTTTATATCTTAGTTGCTAAACAAAAAGGAGGAAGCTAAAAAGAGAATTAAATAAAAAAAAATTAATAAAGAAAAGGATCATGGGAGAGTGGGGGTCGGCAGTTTCCTTTGGATGGAAGAAAAAGGTTTGTTGATATTTTTTGAAGAGGAGAGGACATTTGGAAGGTTTTTAAGAAGAAAAGTAATTCGCTGGAATTTCAACTTCGACGGCTGCACTTTGGAATTCTAGATTTGCTTTTTGGAGAAATTTTAAGAACATTGTTCTTTCTTTATTTCTAGTTCGTAAGTTTTTCCTTATGTTTCTTTTATTGTTCTTGATCATGTTAGCCATTATGTTTGGCTAAACATTTGTTGATTCCAACATTAGGGTTTAATTTCTTGATGCTTGACTCTAGTTTTATGTGAAACGTTTATGTGATCCACTTTATGAATGGTTTGTTTATGTGGTTTCTTGATCTTAAACCCGGATCCTCTTCCGGTATGCATTAGTTTTCTTGATGAAATTGGCCACTTTGTTAATGAAACTAATAAAGTTCATCAATTTTAAAACCCTAAAAAGTTCTTAATTTTGATAAAAGGAACAAGTAACGGTTTAGGTTTGTCTATGAATTTAAACTCGTTATAGGAACCCATAATATAGTTGAACACACCGAACGGCGTGTGTGTTTAGTTGTAATTGGTTCTTCTATCATTGCAACCCGCACACTAAGATCAGAACGGCTAGAGCTTAGAGTAGCGGGTTGGCTCTAATCAACGAACGGCGCTTGGTTAGACATTAGATAGAGTGTGATGTCAGAACGGCTCGACGTCTAGGACCGATACAAATCATTTTATAAAAAGGATCATTGCACCGTAACCGTTAAGGATCATAAGTCGAGTCGAAAATCGGGAAATTTCTCTTATGTTGGAATTGATTTATCTCATATTTGAACTCTATTCTCAATTTTAGTTAATCTTGTTTAGTATTCTTAGTTTTGATAAGTAAAAAAGACAAAAATCCAAAAATATCCGTTTTTCTTCACAGCGATCCAAAACGGCCGCGAGGGAATACTGAGACGGCCGTTTCAGTCTGCTGTCATTTTTTCCATATTTTTCATAAAAAATTTACAAACCCCCATTTTTATTAAATGTCACTTCATTGTACTTGAACTAAGAGTTTTTGGTATAAAAAGTTAATCCGCATCCCTGAGGACACGAACCTTGCTTCTATTATACTATCATTAGTGTGTTAAAGTTGGTTCACTTTACTATCATTTTATTTGCTGGATTCGACACCCAACAATGTCCTCGTCATTCCCCACGCTCTTCCATCCACCTCGCATGCGATTGTAAATCACCCCACAAAAAAAAAACATTTAGCATTGATATCGGTCCACTTTCCCGATATGGATTCCGGAGTTCAGTATTCATCCTTCTTGAGCAACTTGTAGAAATTTTCACGGATGTTGGCCTAAAACGTTGCATTGTCTTGGTGGTTAGCTAAAATAAAAATATATAGTAAATAATTAGGTTAATAAAAAAAGATTAATAATTTACCTATGACAGGGTCCTCCGACCCTTCGATCCAAGCTCGAAATAGGGCCACCTCCTCCTCCTCGGTCCATGCATTGATCACTCTCTTCTCATTTGTCTTGGTAACCTTCTTCTTATGAGAATGTTTTTTGGGTCTTTACCCCCCCCCCCCCATTTGTTGTGTTTCGGGTACCACTTCGCATACATCTTCTTGAGATTGGTTTAGAGTTTGTTGTGGTTGGGATTGTGGTGGTTGAAAGCGTCGTCGAAACGCTAGTTAAATTGGTGGTTGAAATGGACCTTGAAACGGTCATCGGTCGGTGTTTGTTCGTTATCACCAGATCTTGGTGTCGGGGATAGACCGAAATGACGCATCTTGGTGAAAGTTAGAGTGTAGAAGGATGGTAATTTTTAAAGGAATAGAAAGATGAAGAAGGATGATGTGTATTTGGTTTGGAATGTTTAAATTTATATAGGGGAGAATTAATTGGTATGGAATAATTAATTAGTTTAAAAATAAAAGGAAAAATGGATTTTAATAATACAAGTTTTACCTTGTTGGCGGATAATAATACGAGTTTTGAAAATTCCTCACAATAATACGAGTTTTGTGGGTATTGGATTCTAATGATACCCGTTAGTTTTTTTACTAACGGTGTTAGTTTGTTGTCTACGTGGCACCTGACGTGGACAGTTTTCCTCCTATGTGGCACCTGCCACGTAGACAACAGACTAACACCGTTAGTAAAAAACTAACGGTGTATCATTAGAATCCAATACCCACAAAACTCGTAGTATTGTGAGGAAATTTCAAAACTCGTATTATCCGCCAACAAGGTAAAACTTGTATTATTAAAATCCATTTTTCCAAAATAAAAAAAGAAACGTTTTTAACGGGTATATGACCGTTGAACGGTCAAAATCTGGTTTCCTCCCCCCACCTTCAAGCATGAAAATTCTTACCCTCCACACCTTTTTTTGTTTCTCGCCCCACCGTAGTGGGTGGGTGGGCACGAGAGAGCGTGAAAGGGGCGCGATAGGGGGCTTTCAAGCCCACTACAGATAGCCTTAGTATAAAAAGATTAACACCGCGCTAAAACAAGTAGTTACAAGAAATCAAAAAAGATAAACTTTTTGGAATTTTCTTTGCAATGTTAAGGAAAATTGGAATTAAATAATCCAAGTTATTGGGTATTGGCGGATAATAATCCGAGTTCCAATATTGGCCTACAATAATCCCAATTATTTGGGTCTTGGAATTCATTGGGTCGCCGTTAATTTTTCACTAACTCCGTTAGTTGTGTGCCGACGTGGCACATGCCACATCAGCAAGTATGATGCCACATCACCTGCCACGTCAGCAAAAATGATGCCACATCACCTGCCACGTCATCAAGTACTAGCGGAGTTAGTGAAAAATTAACGGCGACCCAATGAATTCCAAGACCCAAATAATTGGGATTATTGTAGGCCAATATTGGAACTCAGATTATTATCCGCCAATACCCAATAACTTGGATTATTTAATTCCAATTTTCCCAATCTTAATGAATCTTTCAACCAGTTTTGGATTGAAGTTTTTGACGGGTAATTCAAAACCATAATTCACTATAAAAAAGGTATTGCATTATCTAACAAAGGTATTGCATTAGATCTAATAACACTTTTGTTAGATAGTGCAACACTTTTCTTAAATAATGCAACACCTTTTTTTAAGTGTCGTATTAGGCTCGTTTTTTTGCTAGTGATTGGATAATTTAGAAAATGAAAAACATGTATTTAGGTATATGTTAAACTGCCTAATCGAAAATCGACCAAAAATTATATTTAGAATCACCAAACCATCACATTATTTTGATGAAACGACACCACACTTCATGACGCATCTCCTAAGTTGTAATGTTAAGTTGAATTTTTCTTTGGTTTCAAGTGAAACCTAATACCTAAAATGAAGTGTTGGCCTAGAATCATGCCTTCAACACAAGAACATGTCACAAATTTGAAGACAACTCGTGCCGGTTTTTAGATTTATTAACAACAAAGCCATAAACACGATTTACTCTCTTTTTTTATCTATCACAGCACCGGCGAATTGAACAGAAGAAACACTCAAGTTTGTTTTTATTATAACTTTTTTTCACAAACAACCGAACTCCATTATTTTGTTGGTAAAATCAGAGGTCGAAACAAGAACAAGATTAACGATTTTGAAATATACGATTGATGCTCTTGTTTTATAGACTTCGACGCATATATAACCTATGAAACGATGCGTTCGCACATAGTATGTCGCCTCCCTAAAAACTTTGAGACTTCACACAATAAACCCTGAACTAATTACAATAATACACTGACTCTAAACCTGACTTTACATAATTACAGAACTAACACTTGGACTTCAACTACTAATACTTAGTTCAATATCCAATACTCTCCTTTAAACTAAATATAGTTTTAAGCGAGGTCTTCAACTTTCTGTATGATCCGATAACAACACCATTAGTCCATCGTCCTCGTACTAGATCAGGTTTGCCTCCCCTGTCTTTTCCTTCCACTTTGGACATTTATGTTTGAAATGTTCAAGTTCATTGCAGTTGAAGAGTCTTATATGATTCTTGTTCTTGCGGGCTTGATTACCATCTTTGTTCTTCCATGACTTCCACTTTTTACCCCGGACACGTTCTAATTTTTCTTGACTTGAATTCTCATGACCACAACGTTCATATTTGTGTCCTTTAACTTTGTCTTTTTCATATTCTTTGGAGAATATAAGTTTGTATTTCTAGTCTTCTTCCTTAACTAGCTTCTTAGTCCGTTTTTTATAAGCCTTTAATCTTCCCACAGCTTCTTGAAATGGCATAGTGTTGAGATCAATAAACTACTCAATCATAGCAACTATATGCATGAACTTTCCTAGTATTGAACCTAACAATTTCCGAACATACCCTAAAGACAAGAAAATAACCATTATGTTGGAAATATGGTTTACTTACGAATTGTTGTGATAAATGCCTACTAATTGATCCTTGTATCATTGGTTATATGTAAATGATGATATTAGTGATTTAGGAGGGTCATAAGGGCGGAAGGAATAAGGTTGGTTACCTTGTATGATAGGTGGTTAACGGGTCAATTGGTTGGGATGAAATATTCATGATAAACATCCAACTTGTTGAATTGTAAATTGCATAGTAAATGTTGTTAAATCCACTTAGCTTTCTCCTATTTGGTACATGTAAACTATGGGGTAAAAATTTGGATGAAAATGATGCACTTGAATTGAAAAAATGGAAAATTTGGCTAAGTCCGGATTTTTCAGGAAAAGACTGGTAAGGTGCTGGAAAAGCGCACCCTGGAGGTTCGCTACGAGTACCACCCAATGAGTAGCGATAAGCTACGTTCTTGGCGTTACGCGACACATGGTACTAGGGGTTGTCGCGATACGCGACAGATCCTATATTTTTGTTTTGTTTAAATATTTGCAGTGGGCTGTCGGGGTTGGTTGATGTAGCGTCATTATTACTAATATGTTACTGGTGATAATGGCACGTAAGGGCTAAGCATGGCGGGTCGAGGTCGATCTAGCATTTTGAAAGAACCGAACACCGGCATTGCAAGTTACAAGTTTTTGTGTATGTTAAAATGGTCTTGAACGCTGTGTACTCTGATTTGAAGTAAACGTTAGTAAAATTAGATAACTTTTACGTTATGGAAGTTTAACTATTTTGGGTTGTGATTAATATTAAGAACGAAATTTTTTGGGACGTACTTTGTTTTACTTTAAAACTTCACAATTAAGGGTTGGGGTCTTACGGAGCGTGAATCGAATTCAAATCTATTCGAATAAGTTCGAATACGAGAAATTATATTTCTTCATAAAATTAATATATATAATTTTTTTTTATAATAGTAAAAAAATAACTTCAAAATAGTCGCAAACATGTCTAAAACAATAAGTCCCAAGTATCCTAACAAGTCCGAAATGATAACGAAACTAATGACAAAACAAGTATAAAATTAATAGATAAAAAAGCCATAACAATAGTTCTAAGTCTACCAATTATCAGCTCCAAACAGCCCTCCATTGTACAACCGGCAAAGGAGATTGAACTTTGAAAAACTGCCCAGTGAGTTAGAGACTAGCGAGAGACGAGAGTCAACATATGACTTAATTTTGATGGGTCGTTTTAATGAGTATCATCAATTCTTCATTGTGGACCATTTTTTTTCTTCATTTTGTTGGTTATGTTAAATATATGGTGAGCCAAATAAGTATTTTATAAAGAAAACACACACACACACACACACACACACACACACACATATATATATATATATATATATATATAGAGGAGAGTTAGGCTACATCACATAAAAAGCCTAATCCATTGCGGATTGATCTGGGGCGTCCATCAAGATCATCCAACAGCCATGATCTATGGTGTTTTCGCCTATGGCGTTTTCGGTGGGGAAAAAAAACACCATAGGCGGAAACACCATAGATCATGGCTGTTGGATGATCTTGATGGACGCCCCAGATCAATCCGCAATGGATGTAGCGTTTTTGCTTGATGTATTTTACCCTAAACCTATATATATATATATAGGGTTAGGTTCAAATGAGAACTAATTGGTTTTGAGAACTTTTGAGAACTATTCTGGGCCACTAATTTTCAAGGGGGACCACTCAAATTCATGGGAGGGATTTCCTTATATACAACTAGTGGCTCAGAATGGTTCTCAAAAGTTCTCAAAATCATTTGGTTCTCAAATAATCATCCCTATATATATATATATATATATATATATATATATATATATATATTGTTGATACTTGATATGTGCGTCGTGTGAAGTATCAAACAAAGTACAAGATCATGTATAACTAGGTCTGGCCGAACTAGGTCCGAACCTGAAGTTCGGACCGGCCGAACCTGAGGTTCGGCCGAAGCTCGGACCAGCGGGTATAAATAGATGTTTGGTCTTTGTTGTTGCAGGGGGTTCTGAACGTGTGAGATTTCTTAAGTGTGTGTTTTCTAGGTGTTTCTCTGTGATGTGTTTCTGAGTGTTTCACTGATTGTAATTGTTCATTTTGATCAATAAAACAATCGGTTAATTACGTTTCAATGTCCGATTAGCTAGATCGAGTAGACGATCCGATGCTCACGCATTTTCATATATATATATATATATAGTTAGTTAGTTAGGATCCTGCAAAAACACATATTAAAACCCACGTAACTTTTTCACGTTAACGATTTTTCATAAAACTTGCGCCAAAAGTCTTAGAATTACGTTATCTTTAATCCTGGAGCAAAATATTAAAAAAACTGAACGTTTTTTTCCCATGTGATGCACATGTGCATCATATAATTAAAAAAAGTTATAAAATGTTATTTTTTTTTCTTTAAATCTAAAGATAACACAACTATAAGATTTAGGGTGCAATTTCTTTTTAAACATATTAATGTATATCACATGTATGATCGTTTTTTTGGTATGATGCACATGTGCATCATTCCAATAAAAACTAAAAAAATGATAAAAATATATGACATATGGTGCGACTAACCAAAAAAAATTAACTCATACTAAAAGTATGAGTTTTTTTTGTGATGCACATGTGCACCACAAAAAAAATAAAAAAAAATAAAAATAAATAAAAAAAGCGTTAAGTTTCTTAAAACTTTTATAGGATTAAAGATAACATAATTTTAAGACTTTTGGTGCAAGTTTTTTTAAAAAATATTAATGTATGAAAAAGTTATGTAGGTTTTAAGATTTGTTTACGTAGTTCTAAAAAAAAAGGGTGTTTTCGCAGGTTCCTTCCCCTATATATATAGATTTGGGGTAAATTACATCATGTAATTTCCATACATCATGTGCGGCTTAATCTCAACCGTCCATCTCATGTTTTTTAATCTAATCACTAATTTCGTTAATAAATCACACGGAGGGGCAATAGGGTCCAATTAATTATTTTTAAGTTTTCCCTCTCATTTACTCCCGTAACTGCATCAGCGTAGTATATGGAAAGAGATCACAATCTATTTTAGGAGTTTGTCAAGGTGTATTTCTTATCAGATCAGAGTTTTTATTCAGTTTCGATTGTGATTAGATGGTTGATTTTTAGTTTTGGAGTAAAATTGAGATGGAGAATTCGTCTGATAACTCGATTGAAGGTAATATGTCTTCGTTTTTAGTTTATTTGCATACATTCGATGCGCGATCACGCGATCAATGTTTTTTTTGAATTGATATACAGTGATCGATATATAGTTTTTGGATCGCGATACGATTTTTATGGAGGAGTTGTTTGAATACGATTTCATTTTATACATCATCTGTACTTTTCTGCACTTCGTATGATTTTTTTCTTCGATTAATTTTAGTTAATTACGTGTTGTTGATTCATCTGGTAGAGGTTATACGAAGTTTCATGAATCATTCATAAATTGTAATTTTTAGTTATCCACACAACATGGCGTTTTTCTTTTAAAATCATAAATCAGTTGTGTTTTGATTGGAGGTTATGATTTGTGTATGTGTAATAGATCGTTTTGAGTTTTTAACAGGTTGTTAATTATACATGATTATTTTGTTATTATGTTCATTTACTAACGTGATTTTGGGCGTTTTTTTGTGTTTTCTGTTTTTTTTATGTTGATAGATCTGTATGTGCACAAGGTTGTTGGTATTGAGGTGACGTCAGCTAATTCTGGTGGAAAATACTATATACCTGATGTACCAATGAAGAATAAACCGTATGAAGGAGCGTTATTCGTCTCGCTTGATCATGCATTAAACTATTATCAGTATTATGCTAGACTGTCTGGATTTAGTGTGCGTAAGTCTACAGAGAGGCATGATCTATTTGGTGTTAGCACACAGAAACAGTTTGTATGTTCTCATGAAGGTTTTAATAAAAAAAATAAGGTTGACACACTTAATGACACTGC
>JBCNJP010000006.1:20755741-20797215 GCA_039602395.1 Deinandra increscens subsp. villosa | reverse complement strand
GCCCTATAAATAGTGGCTTTGTGTATTATGTGAAACATGAATGAAATGAGTTCTCCCAATATTCTACTCTAATCTCTTTCTTTCTATGTTCATATCTTCCTATGTTTATATATATTTAGATGGCTAATGGCCTTTGTTATTCAACACGTTATCAGCACGAGTTGCTTTTAGAATAGAATCATCATAAGGTATGTCAACATTGGCTAGTAAGTTTTTCTTTCTTCTATCTTCAATCTCTTAAATAATCCATGTTGTAATTCATACAATTTTGGGTTAAATTGAGAATTATATGTATTGGTTCTATACGATTATGGATTATTCATCAAGCTAATTTGAATCGGTTTAGTAAAAATCGTAATTATGTTTTGTTTACAAACTATAGTCATGGTTTATATTGAAAGCATGTTCTTCATATTACTAAAAGAAAAGAAGTCATGAAATTGATCTTCTTTATGGTCATTTTGATTGTTATGATGTAATTCACATGAAAAAAGGGAATCAATTTGCTATATGCATATAGCAATTTTAAAATTTTAAAATAACTAATATAAAAATTCATTTCCGGATAACCATTCTTTTAGCCATTTAATTTTATCTAATGAGAATGTTATATATTCATAGTTGGTAGACAAAATGAGTAGAAAACCCATTCATATTTCTTCATTAAATTATTTAATGGTATTTTATTATCAAATTAATTTGTTGTTTGATATTTATAATCATTAATCTTATAAGAGTTTCATGTTTTATATAAACTTTCTAAATATCACATTTAATTTCATAATTTTAGATAATTTGCATTTATATAGTTAAATCATAATGGTTACATTCTATTTAATATTTCTCCTTTGTATTCACTATCTTGTTTATTGACATTAATTGTCTATAAATATTGTTAAGGAATTATATTGTTGCTTATAATTTATAAAGAAAGCACCGTTATGATGTATTTAGTTCATGATTAATATTTTAATTGTATAAATCATATTATTATGATATGCAATGACTTTGTTGTCAACTTATAACATTACAATGTTATTGAGGATAATATATATTTTGATTTATATGATGGTACTTGATATCAAAATACATTAGAATATCAATGGTCTTGGAAATATGAAGACTTTAAAAATTAAGTACATATCCACACTTATCATTTGGACCAAATTGAGAAATACGTATGGTCACTAGAGAATGGTAATACTACCAAAGCTCATCATGAGTGGATTCATTTAAAATTACATGACTACATGTCTATGCGTGGATATAACTCGGTGATGTTTAGAATCACCCTAACAATTAGTTTTATGTTGTGAAAACATTATTGGTAATGAGATGATGAAATAATGAGCTTCTAATAAATAAAAATCACGAGACTCATCTCGTTGGTAGAACCCCATTCCTAGAAGTGAATGTGGGCATGAGACAACATATAATGACCAAAGTGGAAGTCATGTTTATGGTCTTCTCATGTAATGACTACAGTAAAAAGTCTTGGTTGTGGTACAAATAAAGAGATTATCATGTGTTTAGATTAAAAACACAACATCCTCATGATGTTATTCTAAATGCTATCATTTACTAAAGCTATGGTATATTATTACTAACATATTGTACGTAAAACACTTGATATAAATTTGTGATTCCATAACTTTTTGTTATTTTGGTGGAAGTTATGTAATAGTCAAGTGAAAAGACTTGAGCATCTCAAATCATATAATTTTACAATAACTCAAGTTTATATATTTTGTATTTACTTTTGATCTCGTTTCATCTCGTTATCACTTGATTAGCAATCAATCCGTCGCTCCATGGTTTTACAAGTACCTCCTTCTTGACTACCTCTCGCATATTCGGGTTAAGCCTCCGTTGTGCATCTCTAGCGGGCTTCGCTCCTTCCTCGGTAATGATCTTGTGCATGACTATGGATGGACTAATTCCCTTCAAATCTGCAATGGTCCATCCAATAGCCGCCCGATGCTTCACCAACACCTTCATCAACTCCTCTTCTTGCTCCTTAGTTAGACCTGCAGAAACAATAACCGGAAGAGTGTTATTCTCACCAACAAAATTATACTTCAAATGTTTAGGAAGTTCTTTAAGTTCAAGAGAAGGTGGTGATTCGAGTGAAGGCTTTAATTGTGAGTCGATGTGTTCCGGTAAGCTCTCCACTTGAATAGACCATGGTGGTCTTTGGTCTCTCACAGCCATCAACTCTTGGCTCTCATCCTCTGCTTCCATCTCCTTGACCATATCAGCATAGCCCCTGCCAAACAAAGCAAACTCCTCGGGGGTCCCATCCTCCTCATTAAAAGGGAAAAATGGAGGTGTAAGACCTTCAACGATTTCAGCCCGAAAGCATTCATCATTCTCCCGAGGGTTAGTCACATTGCCAAAAACACTTAACCGCATTTTGCGGTTCCCAAAAGTCATGTCCACGGTACCCGACCTACAATCAATTTGTGAGTGACTAGTAGCTAGAAAAGGTCGACCCAAAATTACCGTGGGCTGAGCAGTTTTTTCAATTGACACGTAATCAAGAACCAAGAAATCTACCGGATAGAAAAATTCATTAACTTTAACTATAACATCCGATAGAATTCCCCGGGGCAGCTTAGGGGTCAAATCAGCCAAAATCACCGTAGTGTCGGCTTTCTTTAAGGGTCCAAAGTCGTACTGGTCGTACAAGCTCCCCGGTAAAATACTCACACTCGCTCCAAGATCCAAAAGGGCACGGGTCATCTGAAAGTCACCAACTTGAATTGAAATAATTGGTGCCCCCGGATCTTGGAGTTTCTTGGGCAAAATACCTGAAATTATGGCACTCACATCTGCATTTGCATCAAGCTGTTTCGGAATCTTATAATTCCGTTTTTGAGTGCACATGTCTTTCAAGTACTTTGCGTAAGCCGGAATTTGCTTAATTGCATCTAAAAGGGGAAGATTGATTTTAACTTGTTTGAAGATATCCCACATCTCGTCTTGTTGTGGGCCCCGTTTAGATGTTTTCTGATTAGGTTCAATTAAAGCTTTTGGGAAAGGTACCGACTTTTTCTGTTCAACCACTTCATTATCCATCACCCTATTACCAGATTCATTAAAGGTTACCTTTTTAGATGTCCTAGGGTTACTAGACTCGGTTGCAACTGACTTTGGGTTAGTTTGGTCGGTTTCCGGCTCACTTTCATCGTCACTTACCCAATCCTCCACCACCCCATCAACTTGTGGTGGAGGTGCCCCTACCTTATTATCCACGGACTTACCTGATCGTAAAGTGGTGATCTTGTTGATTGGCACGTGTCGCGTGTTCTTGGAGCTAGAAGTCTGACCTTGCTGATGTTGTGGGTTTATGGTGGTGTCACTAGGCAACTTTCCTGGATCTCGCCTTGAGGACTCAGCAGCCAACTGCCCCAACTGTTTCTGAAATGCTCCCATTGTCTTGTCTTGGAGCTCAAATCTCTGATCAAATCCCTGAACTTTGTCGGTCAACTGTCTGTGGCTGGCGGATAACTGTCTTTGCTCATCGACTATCTGCTTCTGACCATCTGCGAGTGAGTTCATTTTCTCCATTAAGGCGGCAAATTGCGCTTGCATACCATCTTCCGGTGTCGGTTGAACTTGTTGGTAGCTTCCTTGGGGAGGATTTCCACCTTGAGTGTAGGTGTTCCGTTGATAACCCCCTTGGTTGTAACCGGCTGCTCGGCCTTGATATTGTGTTGAAGCTCCACCCTGCACATTAGAAGTTTGAAAGTTAGGATTTAACTGATTATTAGCATTGCCATACCTGAAATTTGGGTGGTTGCGAAGGTTGAGATGGTAAGTGTTGGAATTCATCGCTCCCTGGACATAATTGACATCTTCGCTTTGCTGAACCATGGTGGAACCTGCATCCACCGAGTGGCCTAATTCGCCACAACCCGTGCACACCGGAAATTGTGCACTAGCCTTCACCTCTTCTGATGCACCCCCCAACTTCATTTGTGCTACCTGTTTCTCCAACAGGAGCGTCTGCTGACGGAGCTTCTCGATGCGTTCCCCTGCCTCATAATCAACTGATTTGACCGCTGCGGATCGCGATCTTCTTCCGTTTTGAGCAAGCCTTTTTGATGTGGCACTCAACCTCTCCATGTGCCCCCAATCTACCTCTTCCGTGTTGGTTAGGAATGTCCCATTGCTGATGGAGTTCAAGTCTCGGATATCCTCTGGGAGGAGACCATCATAGAATGCTTTAATGAGATCCCAAGTGTCTATTCGATGATGTGGGCATTTACGCAACAAGTCCTTGAACCGAGTGAGTGCCTCATGAAATGGTTCCCCGGTGTGTTGCTGGAAGGACCGGATCTCTTCTTTGACCTCACTGGTTTTGCTCATCGGAAAGTATTCTTCAAGGAACACTTCTTGCATTTGCACCCAAGTGTAGATGCTACTGGGAGTTAGACTCTCGAACCATCTCCTTGCTCGATCTTTGAGGGTATACGGGAAAAGCATTAGCTTGACATCGTCCTGTGTGAACCCCGTGGCTCCAATAGGTATGCATGTGGACTCGAAGCTATGAATGTGATGATATGGTTCTTCGGTTCTTTTCCCGTAAAATTCTGGTAGATGGCTCAAGTATTGAGGTCGAACCTCAAAAGCTCGTCTGTTTGCTCCGATTGGTGCGACTACCACGGAGGCACTCGGAACAACGATTGGCTTAAAGTGACTAGCCACTCCCTGAACCGGCGGGTTTTCTACCAATCGTGGGACTCCTCCTTCCATTTGAAGACGAGCTCCCCCATGGTTGAATTGTGGAACTCCTCTTGGGGGGAAGCTCTTCTTCCTTGTGGGGCGACATTAGCCTGTGGAGCTCGTGCTCTATTCCTTGGAATGTCAACTGGTGGTTCCTCTCTATACCCATATCCATTATCATCTTCATTTGGGTCATACCAATCATGCCCCCACTGCTCCTCGTACACGGGATTTTGTCGGAAGTAGTTTGGTGGTGGTGGAGGTTGTTGTGGTGGGGCTCGACGGAAAGGTTGTTCTGGGTACCTGACCTGATAGTGATACCCTTCCTCCTCATGGTGTGAGGATTTAGGGGAAAGGGATGGTAAAGAATTGTGCCCGTGCACCCGAAATGGTGGAATATGACCCGGAGGAATATTTTGTGGCATGGCAGGGTCCACTGGTTCATTCTGGGCTTGGTTCTGTGGTTGGTTGGGATTTTGATTGAGGTTCTCATTTGGGTTCGGGTTTTGGTTGTGATTTGGATTATGATCTTGGTTTTGGTTTTGGTTTTGTGGTTGGTTGGGATTTGGATTCTGGCCCTCCATTTCTCTTCTGTTTCTCTGTTCTGCTCGGTTCTGCCGAGCGGTTCTCTCAATCTCCGGATTGTAAATCAGCGGGGATGTCTTGCGGGAATGCCGCGTATGCATGCACAATCACCTAAAACCTGCAAAATTGGTCACAAAAGAGCAAACCAATTACGTAGCACTGTTCCAGGGGGTGTAAATAATGCAATGGAACAGAAAAAATCGAAACTTGGAAGGTCAAAATTTTGAAAACTTTCTGTGAAAATTGGCTCAAGGCGTACCGCCCAAGAAATGGAAACTCTAGGCGTACCACCCCAAAATTGAATTTCGGCAAAAATAAAATTTTTTTTTTTTTTTAGTTGCAGAAAGTAATTAATTGGATAAAAACACTATTTTTGGGTTTTTTGAATTTTTTGAAAAATGAAACAAAAATTGCAAATTAAACAAAAATCAACAAATCAAAAAGCGCACTAATTCCCTGGCAACGGCGCCATTTGATGACCTGTCGTTGGGGTCATGCAAAAATTAACCTAACTTTACCTATAGACAGGGTAAGTCGGGTGTCGAATCCACGAGGAGCATGTGGTTAGATTTGTAGGTTTGTTTGATTATTAATACTAAACTTAATTTAAAATTGAAATTCAACTTGATTTGATAAAAAAAAAAAAAAAAACAAGGCAGCCCCTCCAGGTTTCAGGTTCTAGGTTAACACAAAATTCAGTTAATTAATTGGGAACCACATAGACATAGTTCTGGAAATTAGTTAAAGTAGTGATCAAAACAGATTTTTGTCATCAAACCATGTCAACCACCTAATTTGTAAGTGTCAATTCAACCCCCTTTAGTCACCCAACCCGCTCTAGGTTTTGTCATCAACCGAACGTAATTGTAAAGAGAGGACTCAAAACACACACATATTATTTAAATTAACTAATGCATCAATCAAATTTAAATGCTTGTCATCACAGATAAAATAAGATCCAATACATAAACCACACTGAATTAAGTGTAAAACCTATATGAACCATCCATCTGGAGGAAACTACAAAAGATTTAGCCAATCATAACGAATAGATCAAACACTGTCACTATATGACTCATCGTTAAATAATCAACTAAATATTCAATCACACCGATAAAAATTAATAATAAACTGAATAAAAACTAACCAAACTTGATCCCTCCTTGAACACTCGAACTAACGATACTCGAATTGTGTGCACAACCAAAGAGGCGATCGCCTCCTTCCTTCTGCCGTCCGTGTGCCTCCTTCTCGAATCAATCTCCCCGTGACCTACGTAATGTCCTCTTTTTACATTTGATCCCATGGGCCCACTTGAATGTCATTCTTTTTTCTGCCCTCACGTTTTTCCTTTTAGTGGGTCTTCAAGCCCACAAAAATAATAAGTCCACTTATGCTCACATCATTCTTATTTAATGATCTTAATCACTTTTATAAAGCTCATGTGCATATCCAAATGTGATCCGATTCCATGTAATTGTTGCAATTTCTTCTTTATTGCATTTAGCCAAGCAAATTTTAATCTCTAGCTCCTGTGTTCCACGAAAGTTCATCAAAAGACATGAATCTGATTGAATTATTTATTTTTATATTTTCATTTAAGACAATTAGGAAGTAATATTCATAAAAACGATTATAACACTCGACTCCACTTGACGTTTATGACTCGGACTCAACTAAATTATAACATTTAAGCTCATTACCGTCTCAACATACTAATCACAAAAACTAACTAAAATAATATACTATATACACAATTTGGTTGTAAGGGGAGTGATTAATATAAAATAAAGTGTACATTTTAACCTCTCATCACATCCCCACACTTATCTTTTTCCGTCCCGGAAAACTGCCATGGAATCATAATTGGGAAATCAATCTCATAAACATATGACTTTTTAATTTGTCCACCAATTCAATTCCACAAACCATAATGTAATCACATTGACTAACTGTAATTGCCAGTATTTCGGTCCGACTAAACCCAACCACCGACCTTTTGTTTTGCCCCCAAAGTGTTTATAATTTACCGAATAGAGTTATCAATCTGCCTATGTGTCCCACATTCATAAGGTTCAAGTTCAGGCTACTTCCGAATCAAATTCAGTAAAAGCAAAGGGTAATCAAGATGATATTTTTAAATTTTCCCCACCCGCCTTTAAACCAGACACTCATATGTCCACAGAATGATTGAATAGATGGATGCGAAGTTTTACCGGGGAGCTTGTACGACCAGTACGACTTTGGACCCTTAAAGAAAACCGACACTACGGTGATTTTGGCTGATTTGACCCCTAAGCTGCCCCGGGGAATTCTATCGGATGTTATAGTTAAAGTTAATGAATTTTTCTATCTGGTAGATTTCTTGGTTCTTGATTACGTGTCAATTGAAAAAACTGCTCAGCCCACGGTAATTTTGGGTCGACCTTTTCTAGCTACTAGTCACTCACAAATTGATTGTAGGTCGGGTACCGTGGACATGACTTTTGGGAACCGCAAAATGCGGTTAAGTGTTTTTGGCAATGTGACTAACCCTCGGGAGAATGATGAATGCTTTCGGGCTGAAATCGTTGAAGGTCTTACACCTCCATTTTTCCCTTTTAATGAGGAGGATGGGACCCCCGAGGAGTTTGCTTTGTTTGGCAGGGGCTATGCTGATATGGTCAAGGAGATGGAAGCAGAGGATGAGAGCCAAGAGTTGATGGCTGTGAGAGACCAAAGACCACCATGGTCTATTCAAGTGGAGAGCTTACCGGAACACATCGACTCACAATTAAAGCCTTCACTCGAATCACCACGTTCTCTTGAACTTAAAGAACTTCCTAAACATTTGAAGTATAATTTTGTTGGTGAGAATAACACTCTTCCGGTTATTGTTTCTGCAGGTCTAACTAAGGAGCAAGAAGAGGAGTTGATGAAGGTGTTGGTGAAGCATCGGGCGGCTATTGGATGGACCATTGCAGATTTGAAGGGAATTAGTCCATCCATAGTCATGCACAAGATCATTACCGAGGAAGGAGCGAAGCCCGCTAGAGATGCACAACGGAGGCTTAACCCGAATATGCGAGAGGTAGTCAAGAAGGAGGTACTCAAATGGCTGGATGCAGGTATTATCTATCCTATCTCCGATAGTTCATGGGTAAGTCCAACTCAAACCGTTCCTAAGAAAGCAGGAATTCAGATTGTTAGGAACGAGAAAGGTGAGGAAATAGCCACCCGACCGGTAACCGGGTGGCGAATTTGCATTGATTATAGGAAGTTGAATTCCGCAACTTCCAAAGACCATTTTCCTCTACCTTTCATTGACCAAATAATTGAGAAGTTGTCCGGTCAAAAGTTTTACTGTTTTCTAGACGGTTATTCGGGGTACAACCAAATTGCCATTCACCCCGATGACCAACAAAAGACCACTTTTACTTGTCCTTATGGCACCTTTGCGTTCCGGAGGATGCCATTCGGTTTGTGTAATGCCCCGGCCACTTTTCAAAGATGTATGATGGCTATTTTTTCTGATATGATCGGGGATTCACTTGAAATTTTCATGGACGATTTCTCAATTTTTGGTACATCATTTAAGTCTTGTTTGAACCAATTAACACGTGTCTTAGAGCGTTGCATAGAAACCAATTTGGTGTTAAGTTGGGAGAAGAGCCATTTTATGGTTCAAGAGGGGATCGTGTTGGGACACGTGGTATCGAGTCGTGGGATTGAGGTTGATAGGGCAAAAATTAAAGTGATTTCAACTTTGCCTCCTCCCACGAATGTTAAGGGTATTAGAGCATTTTTAGGTCATGCCGGGTTTTATAGGAGGTTCATTAAAGATTTTAGCAAAATTACTAAACCTCTTTGCAAACTGTTGTTAAAAGATGAAAATTTTGATTTTAATGATGAGTGTCTAAATTCTTTTAACACTTTGAAAAACAAACTAATTGAGGCACCAGTTTTGCAAGCACCCGATTGGTCCATACCTTTTGAAATTATGTGTCGAAACCCGACCGCAAGCGCAGACGCTGGTAAAAAATGGAAGAAGAAGAGAATCACCGATCTCCTTGAGAAAGTCCCAGAAACTATCAAGGATTATGTTGTTGCTGTTCCCGCACCGGAAGCAAGGAAATCAGGTTATAAGGGTAATCTGCCTCTCTGTGGCAAATGCAATTTGCACCACACCCTTGATTGTAGCAATGTCTACTGTAAGTACTGAAAAGCTAAAGGACACATTTATCGTGATTGCCCAAGTCGATCAAACAAGGCTCAAGTTATAGGAAATTGTTTTGAATGTGGCAATGCAAGGCATTTCAAAGGTGACTGCCCAAAGCTCAAGAAGCCAGGAGTTGAACCTGCTAGAGGAAGTGCTTTCGTGCTTAACGCTGCTGAAGCACGTCAAGACCTGCACACAGTAACATGTACGTTCATAATCAACAAACATGTTAGAACATACTATAAATGTAACAGAAAACAGTCAAGTATTAGAAGAAAATATAAGAAATGTCCTTAAAAGAGAAAGGATATGAAAATCTGTACGATTTACAGATTTCTGTATTCGTACAGAACTACTCCGGAATTTCCGAAGTACCGTTGGTTTCCCCATTTCTCTCAAACCCACTTAGAAATTACGCCCAAATTTCTCTCAAACCCTCTCCGATAAACTTCCGATTAACCGTCAATACTCTCCAAACCTGTATCAACAATGGCTCCCAAAGCAAAGGCGAGTGGCAAGAAGCCCATCGGTGATTCCAAGTTCCCTGTAGAACATAACTTGGTGGCGTACCTAGAACCACCAAGCAAAACTGACATCTATAACGGCATGATAGACTTCATCAAAAGATCTCATCTTTATCATGCGCTCACTGTTGAAGCCGAAAATTTTCGAAGAAGTGATGTAAGACTTTTGGTTTCATGCTAGGGTTACCGAAGGCGAAAATGGTAGTGACAAGATCGTGTCAACCGTTCAGGGGAAAGAAGTGGAAATTGATGAAGCAAAAGTGCGAAAACTGTTGAAGTTAAGGGATGAAGGTGGATATGAAGTGGTTGATCACATGAAGTATCTCCGCTTGTTCAGAGATCTTGGATACGGTGGTTCCCTGCAGAGTAAAACCATCAGGAAAGGGCAGTTGCCATACAAATGGAGATTCCTGGCTCAAACAATTCTGGTGTGCCTATCTTCAAAGAAAGGTGACGAGCTTGCCAGTGAACAGGCTTCCGCCTTCTATGCGGTGGTAAAAGGTGAAAACTTCAATTTTTCCAAACTGATTTTTCAAGCCCTAAAATCCAACATTCATTCTGAATATGTCTACCAGTACCCTAGATTTTTGACATACATTCTCAAAGAAGAGTACCCCCAAATCGTCTGGCTTGGTACAATTTTGCACCAAAAACTTCTTAATGAGAAAACTTTTTCAAACCTTGCTTTTAACAAGACTGTATTTCTTGGAAGGGACACTGACTATCCCCTACCAATTCCAAGGCAGTTTCCAGATGAACCTGCTACTGCAGAGGTTCAACCGGAAACTGTAGCAGCAACTGAGCCCCAAGCTCAAGATGACAGAGCTATAGACCCAATAGCCTCTGATCCCACATCTGTCCCAGCTTCCTCTACCATCAAAACTTATCAATCCAAAAAGAGGAAAGCTCCCACAAACACTACCACTGCCACCTCCTCATCAAACTCACCTCCTGTCATATTCAAAAGACAGAGAAATGTGGTCACTAGGTCTCCTCCACCTAGCACCACCAGCCAACCCGAAGCTTCTAACCTCGTCCAAGGCAAAAAGCCTAAACGGAAACTGGTCAAATTGGGATTTTCTCTTAGGGATGAACCTTCATTTGAGGGGGAGTCATTAGAAGCAGATGTACCTTCCCCATCTGAACATCTTTCACCCCTACAACTCCTGTCACCTAGGAGTGACAGTGCTCTCAATCTTGGCTTAGATGAAGGTGTTATTAACTCACCTACCTCATTACATGAGAACATCCTGATAGGCCAGGACCCTGTAGCACTGAACCCCCACTCCTCACCGGAGGTGAATCTCAGGAGTCAAGAAGAGATTCATGCAAAAAGGGCTGCTGCTGCCCAAGGATCCTCACTGGATCCTGGTGTCAGCATTAACATCAATAAGACCCAATTTGCGGCAATCTTCTCTGAATCAGCACCTAGAAGTCCTTTATTGGAACCAAGGGTTGCTGAAACAGATGAAAAGAATCCCAGGTGCCAAGAAGCCATGGGTACCACTGCTAATCAATCTAGGATTGATAGCTTGGTTTTGTCCAAGGATGCTGGTAAAAAGCCAGTTCAGGACAGTTATACACTACCTGAATTGAAGAAACTGTACCTTTCTCTCCAAGCACATGTTGATACTTTGAATGCAACTGTTGCTCATTTGGTGCAAGCTGATCCTATTCAAACTGAAGCAGGTCCTTCAAACCCTATCAGAGAAGCTGATGAAGCTGTTATTGCTGATGAAGCTGATACTGTCAAATTGGGGGAGAAGATGCCCTCAAGGCCTGTTATAACAGAAACTGAAGAAGTTGAGAGGATACCGGATGAAGTTAGAGCCACAACTTTTCAAAGAATTGGTGTAAACCCCTTCACTGTTGAAGAAAGTTAGGTGAACATGAAATGTAGTCAACTGATTGCTATTTCTTCTTTTGAGGACCCCAACCTCACTGAGCTTGTACAGTCAACCATGCTGATTGCTGGTGCTCTCCCTGAGCATATCAACATGATCACGACACTCCTCAAAGATGTCATTTTTTTGGCTGAAAGAGCCAGTGATCAAGTGGTAGGAAATATTGCCTCCACCAGCAAGGTAGCAATTGATCTTGAAGAAAGCACTGCAACTATTGCAGTTGCTACTATGACTGAAGAAGGAGACGAAAATTTGATAGGTGAAGAAGAAGGCACAGAGGTGCTGGAGATAGCTGATAAAAAAGCTGAAGTCACCCAACCTCAGGTAGTGACTGAAGGACAAATTCTTGTTCAAGTGGAAGTTCAACCGGAACTTCAACCAGAAGTTCAAGTGGAAGCTGAGCTGAGTGTTCAACCGGAAATTCAACCGGAAGAGCAAGGAAGTGAAGGAGCAGAGGATATAGCAGCAACTTTGATAGCTTTAAGGAGCTTTGAGCCAATTCAAACTGAAGAACCTGTTCAAGCTGATATTGCTAAAACTATTCAACAGGTGACTCAAATTCCTGAAGCTGAGGCTATAGTAAAGATGGTAGAAGATGCCAAAAGGGTAGCAGAAGATGAGAGGCTAGCCAAAGAACTACAAGAGGAATACGATCTGTACCTGCAAAACAGTGTATTTGAGAACTTACTTGAAGAGGCAAAGACTAGGTCTTTCAACTGCAGACTAAAGGATTATGATTTGGATGCAATGACTGAAACTGATAGGCAGAGGTTGATTGTGATTGCCTCTCATTTGCCTACCAGGCTGACAAAGAATAATCAGAATTACATACTACTGAAGAAGGTACAAAGGGCACTTGTGGTTAGAAATGCGAAGAAAGAGGAAGAGGTAGCTCAGATGCAAGTTAGGGAAATTTGCAGCTTGATAGATTCAATCTTCTATAAGCTTAAAGGAGATATTGCTGCTGTCAATCCTAACTTGGTGATGCCTTCACCTTCAGAACTCATTTAAGGTACAACAACTGTAAATGTTAAACCTGAATTTACTGATATTGCAGATGTACCACCTCCACCTTCTTTCACTTACAACCCAAACCCAATGCCTACAACAGTTCCATCTATCTTACAGTCGCTTGCCATCACACCCTACAAACCTCCTTCCATCTCCAAGAAAGTTGCCACCAAACTTGCCAATCCCAAGTACAGGATAGATAACTTTACACCCATAGTTCCCCTCAGGAAGAAGCCTCCACCTACCATGGATTTCTCTGATATCTTCCCACTTACTCCACCTTGAAGCCCTACACCAGAAGCTGATAGACCACCTACACAAACTTCCCTACCTCCACTCACCATCAATGAACCTTCAACCACCATCACCAAACCTACTAAAGCCCAAACTGGCCCTTCTTCATCTGATAAAGGCAAGAGACCTGTTGTGCCAGAATCTACAATTGATTCTGATGAAGAAAGGTTGATAAGAAAAAGGAAAATGATGCATGCCAAGAACAAAATAGATCAAAGGCAGAAAAGAAAAGCTCCACCCAGAAAGAGACAAATTGTGGGTTGGACAGTGGATGAAGCAACCTTTGATTTCACTTTCAAAATGGCAAATGGCACAACTCAAGTGGTAAACGTTCACAAGGCCACTACATATCTTACTTTGCTGCAAATGACAGACATCAGTCTGAAGCTTCGAGAAATTCTGAGTCCCTTAAGAGCTAAGCACATGTTGAGGCTTGTAATTGAGCCATCTGTGCTGGAATGCGGAGTGTTCTACAAAAGCAGCTTAGATGATGATTATGCAGAAGAAGAAGAAGAAGAAGAGCCTGCAAGTGAAATAAAGTTTATCATTTGGGAAGAGGAGGAGAAGCTCTTTTATGTTCACAGAGCCGATGGCACCTTCACAATTCATGAGTCCATTTTTGTTCAAGAAGAATGGAGCGAAATGGACTGGAAATCTTTAAAGCATGTGAAGGTGACAAAAACAAACTCAAAAGAGCTGTCTTAAAACCTTGATGCCAACATCAGAACCACAGACAAGTAGGATAAGGAGAAGAAGATTTTTTGGGTACAAGTCAATTTTTAAAGACAAACATTGGTATTTGACAGCATCAGCTTAGGGGGAAATTGTAAGGAATATCGCGCTTGGAAGATTTCCGGCTGAATGCCAATTTTGTATAGTTTCGGCTGAAGTTGAAGTTGAAACGGAATTCTCACTTCAAGCGGAACTGGCAGTTCAAGCGGAACTGGCAGTTCAAGCGGAAAGAAGCAGTTTTGTCCTTTAGCGAATATTCCGGGTGAACTCGATTATCCACCAGATAATGAGTTCAACCGGACTTTTCCTGAGATGTCTTTTCAGCAAGTCCAATCCTGCAAAAGCTTCTCGTATGCTTCCATATCTGATTCAAGCCGCTCTCCTAAAGTAGTATGTTGCTGCAAACACGCAAGATATTCCAATTGTCGATGTTTATTCTTTTGGTATCTTGTATTTGACTTTTTAGTTTACGATCTAGATTAGATTGCATGAGATCAATGGCTGTCATTGATCTCATCAACACTATATATAGCTTAGTTAGCTCTTAGTTTACATAATCATTATCATCGTTGTTATCCGTTCTTGAACAACTTGTAATAGTGTAGCTTTGAGTTAATGCAAATAGTGCCGAGTATTTGATACTTTGTTGTTATGATCTTTCTGCAAATCAAGCTTTTACATTATACACAAGAACTAGATATCTCTTAAGTAAAGTAAAATATAACGTTAATTCCGCAGGGTTATATTTGCAAGTAAAGGGCTTTGTTTTAGTTTAACTCTAACTAATAACGATCAGACCCTTCTTGCTCTTCACCCTTGATAAAGCAACATATAAATACATATGAACTAACAACAAATTTTATAGATAAAATTATTACAAAGTATTAAATAATAAACAAAGTAAATAAAACCAAACCATGCATATCAGTTAACAAAATAACCATTGTCCCTCAACAGAAACACCAAATTAAATGAAGTGATGCTAATAAATTAATAAAGCAATGTGAAAATACCATAAACTAACCAAAAAGTTAAATAAATAAGAAACCTGAATGAGCAGGAGTAGCAAAACCATCACCATCACCAACAAATAAAAAAAATGGCTATTACTTAATTTACCTTGCAGCAATGGAGCTGAGTTGTTGTATATCTTCATATGAACATATTACTATCTAGGCATCCAGCTTACCTAAAACAGAGCCTTCCAATAATTCTTTCTAATGTTAAGAAATATAAGCATGTTAGCATTTCATTGCTAAAAAAACAGGAAACAGTTATGGTTAAAAAAATAGAAAAGTAAAAGGATCAAAGATGTACTTTGTGGGCTTTAAGAAACACATAACCTATCTGTGTTTTAGTCAACCATTTTTGTAGGTTTTATAAGCAAATAAGTGAGTTAAATAACTACATTTATATAAAGTGCATGTCCATTGGTGTTCTGATTTCTATCATAAAGCGCCTTTATTTATAATGTGTGCAGCAGGTTTCTCCCTGTATTTAAGACCAAAACTAAGAAACAAAGAACCCAATTGAAAATCATAATTCAAGACTAATTTGCGGATGGGAATAATACTTTCTACGTAAGATACATTCATATATGATATAATTTAGGTGATGAGCAAGAGCACTTACAAACTATTAATCTAAGAAAGATGAAAAAACATAAGAACCTTGGAAGCCACAAACTTGCAAACATAAGTGGATCACTTCAAAGAGACAGAAAAATGTTTCGTACCATCATCTTGGCCTCCAATGGAACCTAGAGAACTTCAAATTCTACTCCTTTGTATTGTTTATTTTTCTCCCTTTGTTACCTTTTATTATTTTTTACATGTCCCATGCTAATACATATCGCTCGATTCCTAAAGATACCAGAAAGCTTGCACCTGAGAAAAACTCCCCACCTCAACCTAACTACCCAGTATAAACCATCCACCAAAACCAAGTGAGAGTTCCATCAACTCAATATCACCGAATAGGATTCACACCTACACCCCACCCCGAACCCAACCCACACGAAAAAGAAGACTCATTGTTAATTATAACGCAAAGAAAAACAAAAACAACACCTTAAAGCCAAAAGAAAACATGTAACAGACCTAAATCAGTATACCTTAAACCTATTTTACCAATGAACACTTAACGTGTGTTGTTCTTAAGTATTGTGATCAAGTAAAAAAGAAGATAATAAACTTACTTGTCCATTCATTGCTCTTAGTGAAGTTAATGCCAACGATCCAAGCCCTACATGTGCAAGAGCTTCAGTCACCTGCACAAAATTTTTAAGGATCACCCTACTTATAAAACAAACATTATAACTAAACCTGCAAGAAAGAATATACATAAATGCAATAATATCCACTAACGTATCCATCATAAAAATTCCACGGCAAAAACAAACTATTAGAACTAACTTGCACATAAATCCAAATAATTTGATGGAACTAACTTACTGTGTATATATGAGCCTGAATCCAAATCCAATAAGAAATTCGGCATTTTTAGCTATTAATGCACTCGAATCAGTCATTAGCCGCCAAATTAGCTACATACCCTTGAAACGAACATTCAGATCTTGAGAAAATTTAAAGAGAATGGTGGTATATGAATGAGTTGCATAAAGAAATAGACGATATACTGAGTTCTTAAACAATCCAATTGACATCAGATATATACAAAGTGAGCACTCGCAAAAAAAAAAACAAATTAGCTATTGAATATGAACATACGTGGCTAGATCTTTAAATATAAAAAAGATCAAATTTTCATCTTTGTTACTGAAGTCACTTTAGAGCATTACTTCTAGAAACCCTTTTATTCTTGCGGTGATATCCAATAGCTGCAGGTTGCAATTATATCCAAATTATGATTAAAATGGTAAAGAACACTAATTTGTAACTAAGAACATGAATAGCAAAAAAAATTATGTACGGAACCAAAGAAAATCAAAACTACTCTTTTGTTAATTTCCATTCCAAGCAACTTCTTAACATCAAATTAATAACAAAACCAAAGAAAAGCTGAATTGCTATTTTTTAAATGTCTATTCTGACCAATGACCTTCACATTAACAACAGAGTTCTTCTGTTGAAAATTTCCAAGGGTAACAAAATAAAAATAAAGCTTTTGGATAATGTAGTTTTCTGAATATTTAGTAGTGAGAGATTTGTATCCCAGACCTCCAAAATGACACTTTTAATTGATCAAATGAAATCGACGATAATAAATCAAATTCTTTTACCCCTAAAGCTCAAGCTACAATTAACTGTAGTAAGACATTAAAATCAATACAAATTACAAAATCACATAGTACACAAACCTCAACACATAAAACAAACCTTGTGCAAAGCTCCAAAAAGTAAAGAAAAGTATGTTAAAATATATAGGTTGGTGGAGCATTGATTAATGAAAGCTATATCATCCCACATAGTCACAAATTTTTTGTTAAAAAATTCGATCTTGAGCTATGAAAATGAAAAGCAAATTAAGCAACTACAATATTAACATCGTAATAAAAGCATTAACTTTAAACCTTATTTCTACTTGAACACAATTTATTTCATCATAAGCAGTTGGGTCCTTTCTCCCATTTAAAGCAGAGGCAAATCATAAAATTAAAATTGAGCATTTCTATTTGATAACCCATCTCAGACTTTGTTTCAACCTGCAGGCAAAATAAACTTCAAAAATGAAAGATAACATAATCAAGATTTAGTAAAAGCAAAAAAGTACAACTCACCTGGTAACCACTTTGATTGATAAGATCAAGATCAATAGAATTTGGATGTGCAAAACCTGAAGAGACTGCTTATATGACCATTCTCCTTGATAGAAATTGCCCTAGGCAAATCTTCCTTTTGGACAATTCCTGTTTAAATGCCATAATCTGAGTCATTGTTTGCTAATTTTCTAATCATACTAATTGGTATTAATTGTTGCCTTTTTGATATATTCCTTCATAGCTCATAGCTTACCCCTTCTAGATAAATCATTCAAAGTTTAACATATTAAAATCTACAAAAAATTAAAGAAGAACTATGAAAAATAATGAGGAAACGTACACCTTGATTGATTTCATGGAAGGTTCGCACTGCTTCTTGATTAGAACATCAATGCTGGAAACAAAATATCAAATTGGAAACTTAAGGGCCTAATAAATATCAACATAGAAAACAACCTTTGCAATATGGATATGTTTGATACATCTGAAAATAGTATCTCATGTGAATGAGAACAAAGGTCTTGAATTTAACTTTTGTTTTGACTGATCAAATATGCTCTATGAATCAATACTTAGAAATCATTGAAGTTTAACAACAATAACCCATAGCAATCTGCATAAACTAAAATCAATCTGAAAAAAAAAATATGAAGGGGGGGGGGGGTGGGGGAAAGGCTGAGAAATTAAGGCATAACAGAATACTAATTCCAAACTAACAGGATTGTTCTACGTATAGATGGATGAATCAAAACCTTTCTCATAGACTTTAGAACATAAAACACTTAATCTCATAGCAATAAGAAAACAAAATCTGATCAAAATTGAAGGGGGCCAAGTCCAAAACCGTAAAATCTAACATGTTCCGATGAGGGAAGCATGAAAGGGCAAGCTTGGTTCTGAGAATGGTCTTGGAATGAATGAACCGATGATTACAAAACCTAAAACCCAACCGAACATAGCAAAAACCCGTACAACAAATTTCTACAGAAAACTTCAATAATAAAAAATCATAGCAAAAAAATCATGTAAAACAAAAGTTACCTGAAATCATGATGAAGGATCGATCGCAAAACCCTAAAAAAACAAAAATCCTGATGAAAATCAAGAACATATGGCACCAGAAACTGAAAATAACACATAATCGCATACCGATTTGAAGTAATCGACTTACACGATTGAAGATCTGATGAAAATCGCAGAGAGAATCAGAGGTGCGGCGAGAGCTTTTTGGTGAAACCCTAATCAGTATACTGGTTACCAAATCAATATCCGATCGAATCAAATCTTAAATGAAGCGGCGGCGAGAGAGAGAGCGAGGCTAAACCCTAAACTTGAACGGAACAAATGAGGAATCGATGCTGATTTGAGAGTTTATATATCCGGGTCATAAAAAAATGGATACCAAAACGGATCCTAAAAGAACCGAGCGTTTTTTTCGTTCTTACTTGATTTTTTAATTAGAAAAATAACCACAAAATGACACATTAGATTTTGAATAAGTAGGAGAGTGACACGCAGGCGAATGTACATGTGGACAACCTGAATGGGTGCCATATAGACTTGATAGGTTTTGTTTAATAGAGTAGGTAGAAGGTAGATTCTTTCCCTCTTCACGAAATTTTGGTCTCTTCCCATATTTACGTTGGCAGTTTCCATATATGATTCAAATCATCATAAACGGGAACATCGGCAGTGAAAATTTCATAATGAAATTGCTTCCCTCCGATTCATTTTTCAAAATCAATAGGGTTTTTTCGATTTTTTTCACTTCCCGCCGACGACAATCTCAAACCAATTCGGAGATTGAAATTTCAACATTTTACCGCCGATATACATGGCGTTAGCATGATTAAACCGATATCTTCCGTATTACTTGTAAATTTGTTTACTAAAACTTGATTCAGGAATTGGGGAAGCACTGCTATTGTGGGAAAAACATTACTCAATCATCGTCTTCAACAGAGGTAAGTGATGATTATTATATTATTTTTTTAATTTGGTTGTTGTAATTAATTTGTTTTTAATTTCACAATCTCTAGTATTATCTGTTTTATAGTTTTAGATAATGGACTTGTAACTTTGTTTTCTAAAACTCGATTCAGGAATTGGGGAAGCACTGTAGTTGTGAGAAAAACATTACTCAATCATCTTCTTCAATAAAGGTAAGTGATGATTATTAAATATATTTTTTAAATATGGTTGTTGTAATTAATTTGTTTTTGATTTCACAATCTCCAGTAGTATTTGCTTTATAATTTTGGATCATGGATGAAGAACGCACAGTGGGAAACGACCAATTACAAACCATGCAAGCGGATGATGCAAGTGATGCTGAAACATACGAATATGATTCAGGAGATGTCGTTGATGATCACAATGAAACCGAAACTTCTGATTCGAGTGAAGGTGACAGAGAAGGAACTTCAGACGGAGAAATAATCACGGGGAATGGATTGGAAAGTCTAAATCCAAAAAAAGATTAAAGTTAAGAGGGGCTTGACAAGAATGTCCAAGATGAAAACCACGTACACAAATTCGGGTGGAAAAAAATGGAGAGTCAAATTTGATGTGTACGGAAGGTTCATGGTAGGCACAAATCAGAATTCACAGGTTACCTAGGAGATTTGGTACGTGAGAAGGTGGGTTTAAGTGTTTTTAACTGGAGGCACATAACAAAAGAACGGATGGATACGCTATGGGAAACGGTAAAGGTATAACTCTTGTTTACTTATATGTACTTCCAACTCATCTTATTCATATTAATTCAATCTCATTCAAATACTAAAATATTCATAATTATAGTTTCAACAATATTACGAGGTTGATGAGGGTAGAAAAAGGTATGTTATGAATCGAATGGGAATGCTTTTGCGAAGCTTTAAAAATAAGCTGTATGAATCTGACATACGACCAAACCTGGGAACACCAAAGAAGTTGGCAAAAATCCCGAAATGGTACAGGACCATAATCCTCAACCAACAAGATTGGGACAACTTTGTCGACTACACACAATCTGATGAATACAAGGTTTAGATATTTCTTTTACCTTTTCATAATTTATGCTATTTTATTAGTTATTTAATTTAACAAATTAGTGTCAATCTTCTTTTGTTGAAGGTTGTTTCGGTGAAGTCAAAATCTGCTCGTTCAATGTCCATTTATAACCAACGTTTAGTGCGGGGTGGATATGCAAGACTTGAACAGAAACTGGTAAGTGTTCAGCCTTCACCCTTAATACATGTTTAGGACTTAAACACCGTCTGATGTGCTTTTTTACTAATGTGAATATCTTCTTTAAATTATAACAAGGTTGAAAGTAAAGTAATTGATAAAGACAAAGCGCCTTCCCGGGCATTGCTGTGGTATAAGGCATGTGAGAATAAAGCGGGCGAAATAGAAGATGAGAATGCTAAAGCAATAGGAGAAGAAATAGTGAATTCACCGAACCTTTATTTTTTACTTACTCTATTATTGTAATTAATATATACGAAATCAGTTAAGGTATATGACAATTTGTTTTGGTATAGATGAAAAATAAAAAAAAAAGATAACTGATGGACAACTGAGGGTTGAGCCAGGAAATGATGCCATGACAATGGTTTTAAGGAAGGAAAAATGTGGATCATTAAGAGGTGTTGGTACAGGGGTCAATCCCAGTAAATATTTCAATGTTCCAAGACAAAGAGGCTCCGTGAAACAGCATGTGACTCAGCTTCAGGCTGAACTAGAAAAGGAGAGGAAACAAAATCAGGAAAAGGATGAAGAAGTAAACAAGTTAAAAGAAAGGATGGCTGAACAAGATAAGATAATAGCTCGGATATTAGCCACTCTTCCACTTGGGCATGCAGTGCAGCTTAACGCAAACAGATCTACAACGCAAGTAAGTGATTCTGACTATAAGAGGATTTTAAATGGATATATAAAAAGCATTTATAACATATTTCATATAGTTTACTTCTGTTCAGGAAATTTCTAGAAGTCCTACCAATGGGTCTCCGAATCAGTTAAATCCTTCGATCACAGATGTGCCAGTAACTTCAGTGGGATCTGCTTCACAGCATGATATGATCAAACAGCAAGAACCAACACAGGAAGAAGTTTCTCCAGTAAGTTATGTTGTAGAATTTAAGTTCTTTTACATTAAATCAGTGATTTATTATTTATATGTAGGATGCTGCAAAGAAAACCAGAAAAAGGGCCCCACCGAATGCGACTGCTAATAAAAGCACAAGGAAAGAATCATCGAGGGCTGGAGCCATAGTAAGTTATTATTCAAGATTATTAATTTGTTTAATATTAAAATCAGCAATTACTAATCTTTTATGCGTGAATTATGTAATGTTAATTAGGAAGCTGCAAAAACAACCAAAAGTAAGGTTGAAGCAAAAAAATATATGATTCACCTCCTGTGACGGAAACCACACATTCACCAGGAATCATGCAGGTATGTACTTTGACGAACATGTGTGTTGTAGGTTTTCATTTTTTTATGTTAATATGACATAAATTATTGCAGTCTATCAAGTGTAAACTGGCTACCCAACAAAGAGACAAACTGTTGGTATATGTACCATTTACTTGTCCGAACAAAGACAATACATTCATGGAGTTCCCCTCCAAGATGACTGCTACAGGGTGTCGGTTGATGAAGTGATAGTACCGGTAGTGTTTTTACCATTTGAGGTAGATGGTGTCAAAACATTAGAGAAAGCACTAAACAACTTTGTTCCTTGGCCAAAGGAACTTTACATAGGTGAATCAAATGTAAGTCTCTTTAAATTTGTTACCTTCAAAATTACATTATATTATTGTTCATTTATTATTTGTTTTCTTTTTTTCCTTTTTAATGTTGTTGATGCAGGAACCAGTTATGAGTACACTGGATCAACAAAACGAGGACAAAAACGTCAAGGCGCAAAAGACGAAAAAACATTTTATAACGAGAGAGGGCATCGAGGAGATGAAGAATGTTAATAAGAAGATTAAACTTTAGGAAGATATAGAATTAAGAAGCATTTATGTTTTTTTTTAAACACGAGATATTTTATTTGTGGAACAATTTCAATTTATTTTAATAGTTTATGCTTATGTTATTATTTAACCAGATCTGAGTAATTATCACTAACAGATTTGTTTCCAGGTTCAGATTCTTCCGGAAGAACAGAGGTTGTTGCATCCGGGACAAGTTCTTCCGGAGCAACTTCTTTCGGAACAACTTCTTTCTGAGAGTTGAGATTTAAGTTAATATTCAGCAAAGAAACAACAATTTCAATTTATTATAATATTTTATGCTAATGTTATTATTTAACCTTTTTGGTCTCATTTTATATCATTGTATTTTATGTCACTAAAAGGTATAGAATTGTCACTTTATATAAACAATTGTGTATCTAAAACACAGAGACAAACACATAGAATAATAAAAACAGTGACTATAATTGTTTTACCGTCATGTATTCATGTATCATGTGTGACTATATGGCAAATGTGAAAACTAATATTCAAAACCAATTTGACTGAAGCTATAACAACAGTGACACTTACAACTAATTGATGTGACTATAAAATGTTTCCCTTCTCGGTTTTTTTTTGTTTAATGCCACTACACGGTATGAAATGGTCACTCTATATTAAATACTATGTTATTATTAGCAACATATAGTCATAATTTACGTAATTAATTATAACTAAAATACATAAACAGTCACATAGAACCCAAAAGTGTGACTAAAAGTGTGTTAGGGTGATGTATTTACGTGACATATGTGACTGAATGGGAATGTAATAACAAAAGGTTAAAATTAATGTGACTAAAGGTTAGCCAAAAATGACATTTACAAATACCTAATGTGATTATAAGACGTTTATAGTCACATTTTTATTTGTCTTATGTGACTAAAACGCATATAATGGTTACTATTTTTTCAACTAGGCGTTTAGTTGTGACCATATATTAACCAATAGTCACTTTAAGACATTTTTGTGTGACTAAGAACTACGGAATAGTCACACTAACAACTCTTTCTACATCAACTTTCATACTATGGTCACACATAACAAAATTGTGTGTCTCTAAAACCTAGACAATAGTCACACCTAAATATTTGTTATGTGACCAATTGTTAGCAAAACTTTACGGTGAACAAAAAAACATATGACCATTTCGGAACATTATGTCACTAAAGATATGTAATGGTTACTTTATACTACCAACTAGGTGTTTAGTTGTGACCATATACCAACCAATAGTCACTTTAAGATATTTTTGTGTGACTAAAAACTATGAAAAAGTCACACTAACAACTCTTTCTACATCAACTTTCATACTATGGTCACACATAGCAAAATTATGTGTGTCTAAACCCTAGACAATAGTCACACCTAAATACTTTTTATATGACCAATTTTTAGCAAAACGTCACGGTGAACAAAAAAACATGTGACCATTTCTGAACATTATGTCACTAAAGATATGTAATGGTAACTTTATACTACCAACTAGGTGTTTAGTTGTGACCATATACCAACCATTAGTCACTTTAAGTCATTTTTGTGTGACTAAAAACTATAAAATAGTCACACTAACAACTCTTTCTACATCAACGTTAATGAAATAGTCACACATAACAAAATTATGTGTCTCTAAATCATAAACAATAGTCACATTAAATTATTAGTTATGTGACCAATTATTAGCAAAATGTTATAGTGAACACGAACATCATGTCACCATTTGGGAACATTTAGGGGTTGTTTGATAGTTGTTGACTGAGTAAGAGCTGACTGAGTTAGAGCTAATTGAGTAAGAGGCTGACTGGGTAAGAAACTTTAACTAAAACTTGGTTGTTTGATAATTGATGACTGAGTAAGAGCTGACTGAGAAATGTATATAACTATTTGTTTTTAATGTATTAAAAACATTTTTATACATTCACCGAAAGCATATCAATATAGGTCTAGTTTGAATCGTTTTTCAATTTTGAGCGCATCGGCGTGCTTATTTTCGAGATTCATTCAGTTTTGGAGGAGTTATGCTTGATTAAACATCATCGACATCGTGTTCATCTCGACTTTTCAAACATTCACCGAAAGCATATCAATATACGTCTAGTTTAAATCGTTTTTCAATTTCGAGCGCAACAGTGTGCTTATTTTCGAGATTTATCCAGTTTTGAAGAAGTTATGCTTATTTAAAATTAAAGAGTTTTTTTATTGTTTTATTTTAAATATACTTCTCCTTCATTTGTAATCAGAGAAGGTCTCTTATTCCGTCAGCGAGAAGCATATCAAGGACTTGGTCCGATACAACTTATTCGGTCAGGGCAACTATTATTTTAATCAAACAAGCTGACTGCTTACCCAGTCCCCAATCAGCTCTTACTGGACTGGGTAAGTCACAATCAAACAACCCCTTAGTCACTACAAAATAAATAAATGTGACTGAAAAGGGTTTATGATGACATTATTCGACAAAATCATTGATCTAGCAAGAAAAATCGATAGTCGATAGTCACAGTTATTTGTACCATACGGTCACGGAAATTCAATGTCACCGTATGTGACCAAAAATGGCATGACTTTTGGTCACGGATGGAACGGAAAAGAAAAGTGTCACTAATCCCTTACGGTCACACTTTTTTGATGTCACCGAAGATCAGTTTTGTACTAGTGACTACTAATACATGTCTGAAAGTACATCTAAAATACAATAAAAATGATAAGATAATAAGAACCACAAATAACAACAATAACAACCATCAACAGCCAGCTCCACGCAAAACCAGGCCATCATCAACAATAATCCTTAGTGTCTCTTCTTCTTTCCTGTTGGATCGAGATTTAAACCCTTAGTTTAAGATAACAAGATTTACTTGTAAGATTAACCTTGCGGAATTAAGTTAACCTTCACTCTATACTAACAGATTTGCATTGTCATTAGTGAGGTGTAAGTAATAGTTGTTTGCATAAATAGCTAGATCGAAGTAACAAATACTCGGCACTATTTGCATTAACTCAACAATATTACACTATTAAAAGTTGATAGACAACGATGATGTTTGCTGAGAACTAACTACGCTATATATAGTGCTAAGGGGAATCAATGATAGCCATTGATTTCCATACGATCATCTTGACCGTTAATACACAAAAGTTCAAATGAATACCAAAAGAATAATCTTCGACTAATGAGGTAGAATGCGTGTGAAAATCATCTTGTTAGTAGGGGTTGACGTCTCTGGTTGCTAATGAGGGTAAACTAAAGCTTTATAGGCGAAGAGACATCTGATTTGACTTGTCAAGAAATATTCCCGTTGACACTTTAACCATTGATAAGAGTTCACCCGGAATATTCGCTTCCGATTCAATATAGTTTTCCGGTTGAATTGATGATTCCGCTTAGACTTCCACTCGAACCTTGTTCAGCCGGAACTTCTTAGATTTCTTAATTCAGTCGGAATTCTCTAAAAGCAATATTTCTAACAATCTCCCCCTAAGCTGATGCTAGCAAATTCTTTCACTCATCAACGATATTATTCTACAAAAATTGGTTGTACAAACATGGTAATCTCCTTAGTCATAGTCCCCTAGCCTTGTTGCTTGCACTTGTTGCTAAGTATGCTTGATTGATGTTTAAGTTGTGAATTTTAATGCGCTAAAGCATATCCCAATCTTCAACACTCCATTGTGATTTATCAAAGATGGATTCATGAGTAGTGTATGATCCATTAGCCCTATGCACATAAAATTTCTTCTCACTCTCTTCCCAACTGACATATCTGATTTCACTTTTAGGCTCTTCTTCTTTGGATGCATGATCATAGGATTCCCTGAAAAGCAATCCCCCTTCGAGCACATGTCTTTTAACTGTGTGCCACATGATGCGTTCAGCCCTAGTTGGAGATAGAATATTTCTTATTCTCACATAAATATCAGTCATTTCAAGTAGGGAAAGAGATCTGTGAGCACGTGGGCATTTAGCACAAGACTTGTGCCATGAGAAGTTTGGAAGGTAAAGTCGAAAGTTCTTTCTTTAACTTTCCATCCAATAATTCTTCTAGATTTTGGACTCATTCTTCTTTCTTTAGCAAGCATCATTTCTTTTTCTTCTTCTTCTTCTTCTCATCATTTGATCATCAGGTATCACAGGTGGTGATTGAGATGGCATTGGCAGGTTGGTTTCAGTGTGACCTAAAGATGATTGTGGTGGAGGGTTAATAGGTTGTTCTTGGGTTTCTGGTGGTGGTGATGGTGGCAAGGTGGAGGTTTTGATGGTTTTAGAAGTGGAAGGTGGTTCTGTGGCTTTGGATGCAGGGCTGGCAGGAGGAGATGCAAGGAAGATATCAGACATATCCATGACAAGTGGTTTTGGATGTATTGGAGTGTAAGGGGTGAAATTATCGGCTCTGAGTTTAGGGGGTAGAGGTTTTAATCTATTATACTGTGAAGGCTTGAATTTCTTTGATGGAGGAGGTTTGAATTTGGTTAATCTTTTGGATAGTGAAGATGTGATGATTGGCATGAAGGGTTTGGTGTTGGGTCATAGATGAAGGGTAGTGGTGGTAACATCTCTGTAGATGTGTCATCCAACTCTGGTTTTACAAATATATCAGTTGACATACCTGTGACTGTTTCTGATGGCGGAGGCATCACCAGGTTGGCATCTATAATAAAATTTTCACCTTTGAGCTCCTGATAAATAGTATATATCATATTGCATAGCTCTTTTACCTTCATGTAAAACACTTCTTCTTCAGTTTTCCAGTTCTTGGCAACTAGAACTCTTTTTACCCTTTTCAACAGAACATAATTCTCATCATTTTAACCTGCTTTGTGGGCATTCTTGAATCTATGCTCAGCAGTCTTTGCTTCTCAAGCTCACTCATTTTTACCAAATCATAATCCTGCATTCTCCATTCAGCAGATCTTCTCTTAGCTTCCACAAACAAACTTTTAACAACAAAATTTTCTTAGTATAACTCCAAATCTTCCTGAAATTCCTTCGCCAATCTCTCATTTTCTGCTTCAACCCTGGAAACATACAGAAACTTGTTAAGAGCTAAGGCCTCTTCAGTTTGAACTACTTTCTGAATGGCCGAAGCATTTTCCGCTAGAACCACGCTTTCCGTCTGAACAACTTTTTCCCGTTTGGACAAGTAGTTGACTGTGCTGGAGAGATACAAGAGTGGGTGTTTGTAAAACCGTGAAATGGATCTTACTAGAGGTTTGCTTGATCATATACGGGAGAACAAGATGTAAATATGAAGTTTTTTTTATTGAAATCACAAAGACTCAATGAATCTCAAACAGAAAAACAATCTGGAAAACACATAGTTAAGATCAGCTCTCTCTCAAGTTCTCTCCAAAAGTCTACTGAAATCAAAAGACCAACATCTATTTATACTATTTCTGATTTGCCCGAATTCGAGTTCACCCGAAGTGCCACTTCGGGTAGACACAAAGTGTGACTTCGGGTCCCACTTCATGTCACTTCGGGTAACATCCTCTAAGAATCTTCATCTTGTTCAGATACTTCACACGACGAACCGATTATGCACTAACAAACTTCCCCTCGACGTGTGTAGTATCTGGTTCATCACATAGACTTGTATCTTCAATCAAACTCAACTTGATGGTTAGTCTAATCTTGGATACTTGGCGATGCAAACTGTGCTTTCATCTTTATCAGCAGCTTCAGAAGACTTGAAGTTGTGACATTCTCTTTCACTTGAGTACCTAGCAAACATAAATAATCTTGGCGCAAAATGTGTCTTTGAGACTCCAAGATATATGTTTTGAAATTTTTTTTCTTATCTTGTGTCGATTAATTAAAAATAAACAAGAAATAAAATCTTTTTGGCTTTTACAAAGTTTATGCTAAAACACACCAAAAAAAATCTTTTTGATTTTTCTGAAATGAAAAATAAAATGTAATACAGAGTCAGATTCTATTTTTGATTTTGCGAGAAAGATCACGACGCGAGATCATATCAGATATAATGCATCTAGCACATTTCAATTTCGGCCTTAATCAGCATGCAGGCCAAGATAATCGCATATACAACATTTATGTTTATTTCAGCACGAAGCAATCATATTTATCACAAATACAAGATATTGTTTTGAAAATGTTTTTCGGCCTCCACTCAATCAGAAATACCAGAAAATCATCATGTTTATCATATAGAAGCATTTTATTTGAGATTTAATCATCCTTGATGTGTCATGCAAAAATAAAGCAGAACCTCAAATACCTAGCAATCAGGTCGGTCTTGTGAACACGCAGAGAAAGCCCATGTATTTGAGAAAATAAGAACGCGAAACAAGTTGAAGTTGTATAATTCAACAACGATCAGGATCAATACTTCCGTATCCGTAGAGAAAGTCCGGTGAATTATACGAAACAGCAAGAAAAATGAAGCAGAACCTCAAACGAACAACAATCAGGTCGATCTTTCAATATGTAGAGAAAGTCCGATCATTTGAGAAAATAAAGAAAATCAAACAAGTTAATCTTTCAAAATGAAAACATACATTCATCAAAATATCTCTTATTCTATTTTATTCAGAATCATCACACAGCATTCATCAAGAAGCAAATAACCAAAGATTATCAGGCAAGCTTTATGTTTATATCTTACTTGCAGATATCAGATTAGTTATTCACAATCACAGATTATGCAAGTACCTATAGCCTTTAGACTTAATCTATCTATGGCAGATAAACATATATGCTGATGTACTATCATTTCTCGCATTTGTCGGATCAATTTCTCAATTTTCATTTTTTTTTATTTTCCAATTTCTCCCCCTAAAATTCAACAAACTCTATTTTTTGAATTTTACAAAATTTTCTTCTTCTAACAATATGAACAAAAGAAAATGAATAACAAAAATGAAAATGATCAATCAACACTTGACACATTTTTTAAAATGATGTTTTTGAATATCAGTCTTTCAAAGATAGGAACGATGCAATTTTAACTTAAATCAACCACAAGTATCTCACTGTCAGCAATTGGACAATCACTAACATGTCTTCTTGAAATACCTACATACACTGGAAAATAATATGTCAGGACCGATTTCTTAGCCAAAGATCATCATTTGAACATCTTCCATTGCTGGAATCAGTGAACTTGAAAGGTTTGTATATGACGGTTGGACTGGAGGAGCAAGTTGGAGCTGTAATGATACACTCCTTGGAAAGTCTGGAGCAACTCCAATTTCACCAGCAGTGATAGCCAGTGGGGCTCCTGAGGAAGAAGCAGGAGCAGTTTCTAGTGCAGCCGTAGTAAATCTTGCGAGTTTTGGGTTTTGAGGCGATGGCACCAGATATTGTAAGCTGTTGTAGATCCGCACTTGCGTTTCCTCATCTTCACATGGTTCACTGTTCAAGAATGCGTCACCATATGAGGCATCCACTTTAGAATCAGAATCACTGTCTTGAGGGCCTTTTTCAACAGAAAATTGATTCTTTGCCTGGAGCATGTGAACTCGGTTGAACAGATGGTTCAGTTGTTGAGGGTTGTTCACCAGCCTGAGTGTTTGTACCTGTATCCCCATCTCCGTCTCTACCATCTTTTGGAACATTCTGCTGCCTATCATTATGCACTTTATCAAGCAACTCCTTGAGCTTTCTAATCTTAACAGCTTGATCCAGAATAGTCTGATTTGCAGCTCTTAATTCGGCCTCAAGGTGAGAGTTTGGGATAGTCAGGATCTCAATTTCTGAATTCATCTCCTCATAGTCATAGACATCATAAGGATTTGTTCCTGATGGTCCAGCTTCAGAAGTTCCCGCTAAGGCAACAAGGCTAGTTCTAACCTCAGGTTGGGTAGCAATGACAGCGGTAGGAGTCACTGTCGCTTACACCATTTGACCCTGTTTCGGTGAAACAGTAGGTTCAGTTGGGAGGGTGATAGGTTCTGTAACAGCTTCAGTTTCAGCTTCAACAGTCACAGATACAGTCTCAGCAGACTTATTAACATCAGCCTCAACTGTTTCTTCCATCTTTTCAGTTTCAGGTTCTGTTTGAGCATCAATGTCTGGCATCGGCTCATCTTGAACATTCTGACATTCTTGATCAACAGGTTCTTCAATGTCAGCTCTAATGGAATGAGCAGGAGCATCTGACTTAGCTTGCTCTACCAGACGTTTCTTGTGTTCCAAATGTAACTTCTTCTTCCTTGATGAGTAAGGTTCTACTTGAGATTGGACATCTCCATGTGTTCTGGTACGAGAAGATCCGTCGGTGTCAGCTCCGGTCTTCTGTTTCTTTTTCGGTGGGACTCGAGCATCTGAAGTCTCAGAATCAGATTGAGAAGGTTCAAACCTAGAACCGCTTTCTTCAGCTTCATGCTGGGATTCTTCAGGGAATGATTGTGCTGAAATATTTCCGGCGTCACCATTTGAATTGCCGTCTGAATCATTATCAGAATCTTCTTCACATTCACTAGCATCACTCTCATTTTCATCTTCTTCTGAATCAGTGTGCTCAGAGCCTTGATGACCAGGTGACAGGTTTTGGCCAACAGCCGCAAGTTCCAAGTGTGCAAAGGGATCTGCCTCTGCTACGGGCTCATATAAGTTTGGCTGATCTTGAGCGGCAGCAGCTGCAGTTGCACTCATAGAATTTTGGTTGTACTGGGCGTGGCCTAGATCACCAATAGTATCCACCAAATTTTGAAAGTTAGGTGCATCTGGTCCATCATTACCAGGTAACAGATATTTTCTGTAGGAATCATGATCTGTCTTTCGGGGAGCAAACTTTTCTCCTGCTTTCACCGAATTCGGGTAGAAGTGCTTTAAGATAGCTTGCAGAAACTTGGGATACATTATGAACTTCTCTGCACGACCTGCAGGAGTCAGGTTCCTTATCATACTTCTAAGGAGAAATCTTGACATGTTGTAGCCAGTTCCGGCAACAAAACCATGAAGGGCATGAGCCAGCTCATCCTTGAAGTCATCAGTTCCTGTCTTCCTCGGGGAGAAGGTCAGAATGAAGAAGCCTAGCATTTTTCTCCAGTTTAGAGGAAACAAAGGTTTCTTGATCATGGGACTTGTATTCATTGGAAGCGGAACAGTATAACCCATGTTCCTCATGCTATCATGCCATTCTTGCTTAAAGTAAGAATCAGGGCAGTCAGCATCATCTAGATGAAGGGCCGTTCTGATCATATCTTCAGTTATCACCACGTCAGTTTCCTGAATTCTAGAGCTCAAGTATTCTGAACCATCTTCATTTGCCACCTTTTGAGCATTCATCCAGAAACTCTCCACTATTGATTTGTATATAGGAAGATCCAAAAGCATACAGTAACCCCAGTTGGAGTATTCCAAAATCTGAAAAGTTTGTTCGAAAGCTTCAGCATATTTCCATTCTCTGTTGAAAATGCTTATTTGATTGTGGGCTACACCATAGCCTAATGGCTCATTCCCCGCTCGTCTGGGAGGCATCTGCACAAGTGAAACAACACAATTACAACCAATTGGTTTTACCCTGAAATGTCATGTCAACACTAAACCGGGATAATGACAGAGCTGTTTAAAGTAAAATCAAGGTATATTTGGGTTCAACTAAGCAGGTTCCTAGAATGGCATAGCACATAGTCAATTAATATTTGCAACAAATATCTGGGTAAACCTATAATTGAACCAGATGTACATACCATCACTTAATCATTAAACATGAATAAACTGAGAAAAGTAACATAAACTTTACCTAGACAGATGCTAAATTGCAACAGATCAATCAAATGCAACTTAAGGAGTAATTAACAAGATGTCACATTGAGCATAGTAATTAATATTCGAGATAAATTAAAAAAAATAAACTTAACTTTTAATTTATAAGAATAAAGCAAATAAATGATCAAGCTCAAGTTATTCAGGTGGACCACATAATGTGTTTGTTCCCCCTAAACATGTGACTTTCTGGTATATAAATCACCCAAATCACAACACACATTGTCAAAGAAAGAAGCACTTGTCAGACTGGATAGTCATAATGAAATCGCATGTTCTATACTCAACACACTAAAGACTCGAATAGCATGGACCTAAATAAATAGCTAAATAGGCCAGATCATGTCCTAAGTATGGAATTTTGAAGCCTATGACATCAATTTGAGAGCAATCAAATATAGATAAAGCTTTTGACCTTGCATCATAACAATCAATTAATCAAGAACATGAGACAATTCATGAGTCAACGTTAGGAGTAATTGATGTATTAAATATACTAACTAGCATCAATGAATAGCTATCAATCATATCAACGACAGATCATTATAACACATTTGTCGGACAAATACTCAAACAATGGTTCATTACAAATTTTGATGTAGATCACAAGATCAGGTAATGCAGGTTAATTTGAAAAAAAAGTGCAGTATCAAATTAACACACTTCATCCTAAGGACCTATCAAAACTTTAAGCAACTTGAACCAAGAGTTTGATAATATAAAAGACAAACGAGGCAAATGAGACCTCAGCATACTTGAAAAAGTTCACAGAAGCACATACCTCAAAGTAGATCTAGGTATTTCTAAGATCCATAAGAGATAAATGAATTCAGAGAGCAATTGCTTCCAAAATAATCTGTGTTTAATCAAGCAAAATTAAATTAATAAATTAACAAAACTAGAGATCAATAACATCTATCAGGTGAAGGTATGCCCCTGTTTAGCTTGTTTCTTGATTGTGCAACAGTGCCTGAATAACAAGTAACTACATACCTTTTAATGATCTAACAGTCTGTAAAGATCACATGGGAATGATATCACTCGTATATACAGAACAATCTATTTATGATCAGGTAAATATGCATTAGAACCAAGTAATAAAAACAAGTTAATTGTTGGCATGACAATCACATTATCAATACATGATATAGTAAATTTGAAAGATAAATTACAACCTGACTTACTACAAAGTTCAACAACAAGTCATGCATATTTGAAGTTAGGATGACCTAATGAGAGTTTAACTAACTTCAATTTTTACAAGTGTTGGAACATTCAAAGTGAAGTCAAAGTTAACTAAACAATTAAATCAAAAAATTTAACTCTGAGTCATAAGCATTTCAATTGCTACATGTCAAACCTAATCAGATCTGTTTAGATAAATCAGGCACATTATAAGCAACTTCCAATATACTTTGACATTAAATTTAACATATTAAACACAAGCTTTCTATTATTAGACCAAAGAGTCGTGTGCTAAACAACAACTCTATTCGATCAAATTTTCTTAAAGAAAACCAAAAGTAATAACAGTGAGAACTGAATTTACAAGTTACTCATGTGATTGTTAGACAAGATAAGCAAACAACCAAATATATATATATATATATATATATATATATATATATATATATATACGTGAAAACGTGAAAACCACTTTAAAACCTACATAACTTCTTTATACGTTAATGTTTATTCATGAAATTTGCGCCAAATGTCTTAGAATTACGTTATCTATAACTCTGGAAAACAATATTTATAAAAAAAAACGTAAAAAAAAACGTTTTTTTTTTTTTTTTTCCGTTTTTGGTACACATGTGTACCATCATCACTACTACTACACAAAAACGAATTATAAAGTATAAAAACACTCCTTATGTTAAAAATATATTAAAAACATACTAAAAACAATAAAACATTTATGTTACGAATGATAATTAAACATAGTACACATGTGTAGCAATACTTAAAAAATCATAAAATGTTATTTTTTTCTTTAGATATAAAGATAATAAAACTATAATAATTAGGGTGCAATTTCCTTTTAAAACTATTAGTAACTCATATTAAATTTTGAGTTTTTTTATTGTGGTACACATGTGTACCAAAAACGGAAAAAAAAATAAAAAAAAATAAAAAAAACGTTTTTTTTTTGTTTTTGGTTTTTATAGAATTGAAGATAACGTAATTCTAAGACTTTTGGCGCAAATTTCATGAAAAAACATTAACGTATGAAAAAATTATAAAGGTTTTAAAGTGGTTTTCACGTTTTCACAAAATAAATGGGTTTTCACACGATCCTAATCCTATATATATATATATATATATATATATATATATATATATATATATATATATATATATATCTATACTACTATATAATACATATTGATCCCGAGGGTATTTCTGTCATTAAATTCCTTAATTTTAAGACGCGTACAAAATTAAATGCAGAATGTACAAGGGTTTAAAGCCTTGCATTTAAAGCTTCCTCCACCCGTTTACAAACACAAAGAATGGGGGTATTTTCGTCTCACAGCAATCCAGCCCCTTTTCCTCTCGATGGCCGCCCCTTCTGCCCTCGAATGCCGCATCTCCGACAGTCTCTCTCCCTCAGTTGGCCGATACCGCGCCTATCCCTTCGATTACCCCATTTTAGGGCATCTCAAGCATCGTTAGAATGATATGGCTACTGATATTCAATTCAATTGGACCGCCTTCTCTTAATCGATTCAAATTGGAGTTTCAAATCGGAAGGCCCTCGCTATAAAATCTCAGCTCCCTCTGCATTTTCGTTTTACCATCTTCATCTTCATCTGAGGTAAATTATGTTCTAAATTCGTTTTGGTTTTGAAGCTCTCTCTCTCTCTCCACACATATGTTGTTTAATTCAAGAATTTATTACTGTTCGATTTTTTTCCTGACAAATAGTCTATGCTTGAATATTGGTTATAATCCTTGGATTATTATTGGAATTGCAACGATTTTTGGTTGGCTGGAATTGTGTTATTTATCGACTGTATGTGGTTGATTTTTCAGTATGGAGAATACGCCGGGCTATTGGAAATTGGCGGATGAACTAGGGTTCTGATGGAGGAATCAAGTAGCTACAGTAGTGATTCTAAAGAAGACAGTGGAGATGGTGGCAGGTACATCAACTTTTGTTAGTTTCTGTAGTCTGAATAATAGAATTCAGTTATGGCATAGTTTATCATTTTGTAGCTCATTAGAAATGGCTGGTTATCCTTTCTGCCCTCCAGGCAAAAATCAAAATCAATGGAATGAACGTGAATGAGCAATCTACTGCAATTTTAGGGTCTGCGCTGGTCTCTAATGTTGTTTCAAGACTTTTTTAGTGAATGAGAAGTGGGACTAATGAAGGTATGACTAATTTTTTTATATGAATGTTGTTAAACGTTAAACTGTTAGGGTTGTGAACTGCTCATCACTTATTTTTCTCAACCATGTAACATCTATTTCATGTCAATTATCACACAACTAAAACAAAGATCATTATAGATCAAATTGGAGAATTCATTTATACACAAATTCTACTTATGTTTCAGTTTACTTAAGTGAAGTCTTTGAAAATTTGATTTTTTTCTCTACAATACCAACTGAACCTGAAGGAAAATCAAGGCTGCAACTAAGTGAGTTGTTGATAATCAGGAATTTTACACCTTTAATTTTAGTTTATGTTTGGTCATTACATACATTGACATTCTTTAATTTTAGTTTAGAGAACCCTGTTTAGTCATTCAAATATATGGGGATTTCATTTTCAAGATTTCAGCCACATATTTTATTGATATCTGTGTTTTTTCTTTGAACAAGTAAACTTATGTAGTCTTCTGTTGTTCCAGCCTTAGAGATATCATGCAAGGCCATGTTTGACCAATTCGATGTTACATTTAACAAGGGAAGGATTGAACATAAAGCTGCAGCTCAGTAGCAAGTTGAGTCCATGCATTCTCCTCTTGCGTTTTCTTTGAGAGTGACAAGAAACAAGTATCATGAACCACCTTGCACTATTATTTCAGTTTGATTTTTTTGTATAATGGCTACATCTGTTAGTTGCAATGTGTAGAATGTAAAAGGACAACCATGTGATGATTGGATTCAGCTCATTAGCATCAGAGTAATTAGTGAATATTCTAAAATTAGATGGATCTTATTTTGGTAACCAACCAACCATTTTCTCTCTTTCGTTGGTCCTGATCATATATTTATTGTTTTTAGCATTATCCATACAAACGGGTGTTAATTAGCTATCTAAATAAGTTGAGTTGTTAAATTCATGTTGGATGTTGTGTTTTAGGTCACATGTCTGGGCATAGTGCTGCTTATGTGTCAATGATCAGAAGCTTCTTCAGGGTCAAGATAGTGTTGGTATTCGTGGGATTAAGAATGATGATCAGGTATCTAAATTCTAAAGTCGGTGTTTGTTTATGACAGGACCAAAATCAGTGTTTGTTTATGACAGGACCAAAATATTATGGCTATTTAAAGTTGGTGTTTGTTTATGACAGCAACAAAATATTATGACTATCTTCAGTGCACCAAGAAACAATCTCATTTTTTCTTTCTTTCTACTTTTATGTTTTGTTAGGTATGTTGATCATAGGTCCCTTTGCTCAAGCTATGTGATTGCAGAAATGGTTGATACGGGTCAAATGGGTCAAGCTATGTGATTGCAGAAATGGTTGATATCAATAAGAGTAGGTTGTTCCATGGATTGCTATGTGTTGGTTCCATTCAAGGATTAAAAGAACGGAACCAAGGCATAAGCCCGAGGATTGATTTTATATATTCACAATAGTTTGATTTGTTTTTTGTTTATAGATTTCTGCACTATGGTTTATGATTGCAATTAACTTGGCTTGACTATATACATTCACAATAGTTTGATTTGGTGGTTTATAGGTTTCTGCAAGTAACATGAAGAAAAAACTCATGGAACTCATACAGGTTGCTTGTATATTGACAATGGAAATTTGGGTTGAAACATGGGCATAGGCTGAATCCAACATCTAATTAGGGAGTGGTGAAACTGGTCTGTGGTCACTGCAAGGTTAGTTTTCTTACTGATAATAAAGATTCTAAAAATGCTTTAAACTGGTCTCGCTGTTTCCAATTGATTTGGTTTACTGTATATTTGTTCAGCTTTATTTTATGAGATGTTTTAGGTGTGTTTGTTGGTCATGTTTAGGAGCTCTTGAGAATGGATCTGTAAGCATAACAAATTTTTAAAACACATTTTTGATATTTAAAGTCAACTAAAACTCATGTTACATGAGTAGTGTTATTAGATAGATTGTTATTTTCAACACTAATAGTTTTTTATAACCGGTATGTTTCATATGTGCTTTTGGATCTTATGTTGTCTCTTAACTTGATTTTTTAAATTACTAGCTACAAAGAAGCATTGTCATAGATTACCTCAAATTTTTATGCTTTTGACATGTTTTCTAAATGTCTTTATCAGTCTAATCCGTTGGTGGACTCGGGCTAATTATACAAAGAAGTTTGTATATGTATCAAAAGTTGTTTAAGTGGGAGTCTAAATAAGTTTTCAAATAAGTGTTTGGTAGTGTTGGGGCTTTTAAATGAAATATGTAACATCTAATTTTTGTTCGGGGTGTTTTTCATTCATGTTATCTGGTTACCCTGATGATGTTTTGACTAACTTTAGATTCTAAAGATACATTTATGTTGCATAGTTATAGATTTAAGAGTTGCTTTTGTATGTACACAACTTGAATTTGGATATCTTACTATGTTTAGAGGTAACCTGTAATGTCATAGTTGCAATCAGGTTGCCTCTTATTATATTTCTTTGTGCTGATTAGTGGTATGGTATTTATGTTTTGTAGGTGGATTATTAGCAGTGAATAAATTATAAAAAAAAGTCTTTGTGTCCATGAACCAAAGTAATACTGTTGGTGTTAACCCGACCGTTGACCCAACCCACAGATCAGGTCCAAACCTGACCCAACCAGTGGATGAACAGGTCGGATGATAACAAGATAGGTTGTGTATTTGGATGCATCTTTTGGCGTTAAGACTAAACTGATATCTTTCTCCAAATTTGGTTATTTGGTTATGGGGTTAATTCCTTTCTTAGAATAGGTGATTTGGTTTCCTTTTAAAGTCTATATATGAACTTTGGCAGATTTTTTTTTATTATTGAATTTGAAGATTTTTTTTTTTTGCTTCTATTCAAAATAGTTACAACGTAAACTGAACAAATTCTATTAAGAGTATTATATTAACTTGAGGCTATTTTCTTAATTTTGTGGTCAATTCAGGTCTATTTCGACCCGCTGCGATTATAAAGATCGTTGTTGATTCAGGTTCGTCACTTTTGATAATTCGTTCATGTCGGTCATTCTATCTTACTATATGATTTGTTATTATATATTATATTGCATTCAAGTGAGTAGAGTCACATATACTTCTATCTAATTAGTAGTAATTGATTTTCGGATATGGAAATAAAAACACCAAGATACATGCCTGATATTGAGCGAGCCGCAGTTAGCTCCACAACAATTCAGTGATGATGGCTAACTTAATCTATAAATTTGTGCAGGCTTTGATGCTATATCAAAAACAAGAGGTTGAAAAGGTGCATTCTCAGCTATTGTTTCTTTTTATCTTTATCTCAGCATAATATGTTGTTTAATGTTATTGTATAGTGTAAATAGAAGATGGTTATTCAAGGGTAGATGAAGATGCGCATTCTCAGTATTGGATTTCATTCCTAAGAGTAAATTTGAAGGAGATGTGAAGAAGCTAGCTTAAGTCTTGGTTTATATGAAGGAGATGTAAAGAATAGTGGTGGTTGGATGTTTTTTTGGTTTGTTATGAACCCAAGTTAAAATCTAAGAAAGCGACGTAAATGGGTCAAGAGTTAATAGCATGTTTTGTATTAATGGGTCTAGAGTTAATAGCATGTTTGTATTACGGGTAGAACCGATTTTTTTTAAGGGCTGAGGATTTATTTGTAACCTGGTTTGAACCGGTGAAGCTGGTATACGGGTTGAACCTAAACATAATTTTATTAAAGAGCTGAGGATTACAAAGGGGAATGATGTTTGAAGAATTGATTGAAAGAAAATTAAATTAGGAGAGTTTAAGGCCAGTTTCAGTGATAAAAATACAAAATTTTGGTTAGTATATTTCGAACACAAAGCACTACGTAACATTCCACGTACTTGTAAAGTGATCTAGGAACAATTTGTTTTAGACTATAATCTTGATGTAATATGTAGATTGTTTTTCACTATTACTATATGAGGATTAAATGACCAGTTCGGAAATAATGAATTAGACTTTTATTTTATTTATATTTTTACATTTTACTTTATAACACTAATAAATTACGCTTGAGATCATCTGGTTCTTAAATCCGTTCGGACCAGTTGGACCAGTGAATCGGTAAAACAACCGGTTTGCTGTTCGGTCCGGTTCTAAAAACTTACACAAATTTTAAATCATGTTTTAACAAAGTTGTGTCAAATATGAGCGTAAACCTGTGTTTATGACTTATATTTTAATATTTTTGTGTTTGAAATTTATTTATAAATTACTATGTTTAGCACAAGTTATCCAACATTATTTTTGTCTTCTTTATTATTTGATTGAGATCTCTGCAAGCCACATAACATAGATAAACTGTATCGATGCTACGAATGTGAAAAAACTAACAGACGTACAATACAAAGTACACTGAAAAACATATACTTGCAAAACATGTACCGCGTTATAAATTATCGTCGCACTGCATCGCACTAACAGAAACGAATATCATGTTGTAAATATTTGTCGTCACCGAACGAGCTAATACAAGAAATATAACTACAGATGTATAATACAATATATCACGAGATGATTAATAAACTAACAAAAAAATACGGCGTTGGTGGATTGTCGTCCCCGTAACATCGCACAAGTTTCCCTAAAAATGTATCACATTATAGATTGTCAGTGGCCGCATTGTGCTAACATAAATGAATACCGCGATGTAAATTATCATGCCGTCATAACGCGCGAACAGAAGGCAAATAACACACTATACACTGTCGCCGCCGCAACGCGCGGGCACACGGCTAGTATATATATATATATATATATATATATATATATATATATTGGCCATATAGTCATCTCAAATCAACAACTCCAGTGATTTTAAACTTGCTACACAGTTCACAATTGCAAGAAATATAAACTAGTAAAACACAAAATTTTAACTTTCAAACCCTACAAACTCCTGATTCTACCAATAGTGAAATCTTGGTCAACTACATCAAACAACCGAAATCAAAAATTTGAAGCAATCTAACGAATAGTCAGACCAACCTATCTATTTCTATTGTATTTGACCTAAATTCCACTAAAAACTTACAAACAAATCAAAGAACCCTAGAATTCTCTAAGTCAGTGGCATTGCAACTATCCTCTGCACCTAAACCGAAACCAACAAAAACACAAATTGATAAAAATGACTCGAGTTTACCTTGCTCTTTGAAGGAATTGAAGATTGGCGAACTCAAAGGATGTAAAATCTGAGATTTTCCAAAACAAATTTGTGATCAGTTAGGGTTTTGGCTCAAATGGGGTTCGTCAAGATGGATCGCACACAGAAATCAAACAGAGACTCAAAATTAAAGAAACAAACATACCGAACACTTCGTAGGGATTGTGTAAGCCAAACTCGAACGAAGTAATAATCGATTATACTTTCTTGAGATTTGGATTTGCTGTGTTCGAAATCGCCAGAGAGAAAGAGAAAATGGGAGTGTTTGAGTGTGTTTGCGAATTTGTGAATGAGTGAGGAGGATGAGACGGATTGAATTGTATTTATAGGTTTCAAAATGGTAACCTAGCTCAGATCATTAATTTAAAACGAGAGCTAGGGCTGATCGTTACCTTGGACCCCAGATCGTTAACGAGAAGAACATTTAGCTCCATCGGGTCTGATCGTTAAGACCAGTTAAACCCAAATCGTTAACTAGAGATGACAGGC
>JBCNJP010000006.1:20738612-20755241 GCA_039602395.1 Deinandra increscens subsp. villosa | reverse complement strand
TCCAACATCTCAACATCTTCTGGATTTATCTGATTCAGTTCACCCGACAGCATCTCAGTTGGCACTAAAGTTCCTGCCATGAGAGCATGATAGCTGTTCATAAAGCCCATACCGAGGGCAAAGTTAGGATCATTCGTAGCATCAGGGTTGACACTTCCACTTGAATTTGCATGAGGTTGTGCCACAAATGCAGTTGACTTTGTGACAGAGCTTGGTCCACTTCCAGCTGACTTTCCAGCTTGCTTAGAATCCACTTCTTCTGATAACAGGGCTTGGTTCAATTTTCCCGCCAAGCTAAGGGAGCTTATATGGTTCAATTCTCTCTGCTTGTCATCAATGAGCTTTGACTTCAATTTGTTGATCATCTCATCAAGAGATAGCTCACTCAACCTGTTGTTATCCTTTATGATGGAAATGTTGGTATTCCAGGATTTTGGCAGAATATTCAGCAGTTTCAGATTCTTATCTTCCAAATCTGGTTCAACACCATAGCTGGACATTTCGGCCATCAGAGACACGAACCTTTGCACCTGTGCTTCGAATGATTCACCCTGAATGTGGTTGAACAAATTGAATTTCTGCTTCAGCATTTGCTTGCGGCTTGCCTTAATGTCCGGATTTCCCTCATAAGCCACAATTAAAGCATTCCAGAGTTGCTTGGCAGTCTTGCAGTGCTTAAATCCTTGTGCTATGTCTGGTGTAAGTGCCATAGTCATAATGGCAAATGCCCTCTCTGCTTTGTTGCATCTTTCCCAATCATCATCATCATATTCGTCTTCCGTTTTGGCTTTACCTGCATTGGTTCCTTCTGGATGAGTAGGTGTGTGTGGTCCATGAATTACCGCTCTCCAGAGTCTGAGATCAACACTCTTCAAGTGGTTTTCAAACCTATATTTCCATTCCAGAAAGTTATCCGCCGATGTTAGTCTAGGTGGACGAGTGATGGATCCAATCTCAAAATCCAACTTCTGATACATACTTGGTTCGAAATCCATTACGAAAGCTTAGGGAACTTAAATCTAAAGTCCAAATGTCCAACACAAATGATTACGATTACACAAAACTTGATTACGATCGTAAAAGCTTGATTACGATCGTGAACACCAGATTACGATCCAACCAAAATCGTAAACACTGAAACTGATAGAGAGACACGTAAACTCGATTACGATCACCTGATTACGAGAACCACAAGTCGTAAACGTCCGATTCTGATCCAAAAACATCATAAACTCCAATTACGATCAAGTACGATCGTAAACTCTATTCACCGGATCGTAAACACGATAAAAATCCGATCTTGAAATCGTAAACTTGATTCCGATGCAGATCTTCAAAAGAAACAGCCGTAAACACCCAAATGAACCCAGAAATCAATCGTAAACTCGATGAACAGCAGCAGCCTTATCGTAAACCCGGAGAACACCTTCAAAACCTTCAAAACTCGAACTTTAAACCAGAAAACAGCTTGAATCAATATCGTGAGAGCCTCGAATCACAGATTCTTGGCTCTGATACCAATTGTAGGTCCAGACGAACAATCAAATCACGATATTGCTATCACAAACGCCTGCGGAATCCTCGTAGGTGAATGATTCAAGAAGAAAGTAGAAGAAACACGAAGAATACGATGATTAAACGTTAAAAACTTGATCTTTGCACACAAGAAAACTTGTCGGGTACAAATACAAAATCGTAATCACTCTTGTCTCTCTAGGAATCGTCAACCAGCCACTAGAATCATAAACTGGCAAGCTCTCCTAGAAATGGTGAACTCTTGGGGTATATATAGTCCCCTATTGGGTTTACTATTGGGCCCCTTCTGGATCATAAACCCAATAGTAAACCCAAGCCCAACCATAAACTAGCCTACTAATCTAATTAAACCCTCTAAGCCCAGCCCAACTTATTTAAAATTACAATCCTCATAATCTAGCCTCTACAAGAAGGCGTAACTTCCTTATGTATGGAGATTTTCTTGCTCATACGTTATTGCTGTGCCTCACTCCTAAGAAATCAGGGCATGATGAGTTAGCCTCTGTTCAAGCATCTGCCTTCCATTCCTTAATTAAAGGTGAAAATTTTAATTTCTCAAAAATGATTTTAATGGGTTGTTGATTAACACTTCGGATGACTACTTTCACATGTATCCAAGGTTTATTCAACACATTTTAAATGAGGAATTTCCTAATGTTCCTAAGGCAGGAACCATTTATGTGCAAAAAGCTTTCCCTGACAAAATCTTTTCAAATATGCAAACTGACAGAAAGGCATTTCTTGGTAGGATTACTACCTATCCTGATCAAGCTAGGCTTGATGGTTCTTCTACACTAAATGAAGCTGATAAATCAATGGAGGGTAGAACTACACTCAAGATATTAACGAAATCTCACTTTAAGCTGCAAATGCAGGTCAAGTCACTATTAGAAACTGTTGCAGCACAGAGTGACTTGCTCTTGGATCTTAGTAAAAATCAATCCTCAGCAGGGACTAGTGAACCAAACTCTAATCAAATGAAAGATGATGCTACCCAAAAGGGGGAGGAACCTAGTGAACCAAGTTCTTCTTTTTCTGATGATAAGGACCATGATGCAAAAGATGAAACTGACACAAGACCTAGAATGGGTGAGGAGATCAGAGGGGAACTATTTGAAGAATCGGGAGTTGTTCCTTTTGACTGCAAGCAAGATTATCTGAATGTACCTATCAGTGAGTTACTTAAAGTCATACCTGAAAACAAACAACAGGACCTCAGATCATTCTTCTGGTCTACAATGTATGCAGCTAGTGCTCTTCCTGCAATTATCAATGAAGAAGATGAGCACATTCAGATAAATCTCTTGTCAAGAGAAACAACTTACAGGAAGATCATGAAGAGAAAAGCAGCCAAGTTAAAGAAGTTGGAAGTTAAAAAGAAAAATAAGCTGGTAATGGAAAGACAAGTTGCAAAATTGCTTAAAGATGCATCTGACAACATTTTGAAAGGGGCTGAAAAGGTAAAACACTTGTCAAAGAATTTACCCGTGGTGGATGAAGTAAAGAACATGATCTTGCAAATATAAATGCAGAGGTGGTTGATGCAAGTGTGGAGGTTAACTCTTCTCCCACTAAGTCAAACAATATCATATCATCACCTGAAGTTCAAGAAGCTGATACACTTCAGGTTGAGGCAAATGTATTAACCACTACATCACCAAGGTTAAAGAAGCTGATACACTCTTGGGTGATGCCTCAAAAGTTTCATTCTCTGATCTCTATGCCGATCAAATCTCTCTAGCCAAGTCAGTTAGCAAGTCAAAAGAATTCATTCTTGTTGATGACAAAGCTGATATCCAGGTTAGTGAAACTCTTGTTTCTTTGCAGAATATTAGCTTAAATCTTAACTCTCTAGAAGAAGTTGCTCCAAAAGAAGTTGCTCTGGAAGAACTTGTCCCGGATGCAACAACCTCTGTTCTTCCGGAAGAATCTGAAGTTGTAAACAAATATGATAGTGATAATTACTCATAGCTATCAGATATAACAGGATTCACTGAAACCGATGAAGAGATTGATGATACTAATCTTTTTGCAATTAACGAGCTCTTGGCCAAAGATGCTAAAGAATATCTTCCTGCAAAAAGCAGGGAGAAGAATAAGAAGCAACTGACAGAAAGCTAGCAATTCAAATGGATGCCACATTTGAAAGGTATAAAAACGATAGACATTTCATTGAAATGCTGGAAATGGCAAGGCAGAGATCTGATCAAGCTTTGATAAAAAAAAAATTTAAGAAAGCCAGAGATGAGAAAGCTACAAGAGAAGTGAAGAAGTTTGAAAAAAAATTATCTAATGACAAAAGGATGATAAGGTTGCCTAAATCTATTGAAAATGGTGTTTTCTTGCTTAAGATGAAGAAAATGATTGCTGACAGGAACCTTGTTCCTGCAAGAGAATTAAAAAGCATGAAAGCCTTGGAGCTGTGCAAATGGATGGATGTAATTCTTGAAGAAAATATGGAGGTTGAGCTTGCAGAAAAATTAAAGAAGGATACTGAGCTCAGTTTTAAGAGGAAAAAAGCTTTGATCAAGGAAAGACAAAAGATGAAGTTATCTGCTGAAGAAAAAAGAGCTATACTTCAGTGGTACTTTAAAGTAATCAAGAAGGAGCCTCCTCGAAGCATTAACTCCATGGGATTACCTAAGATAAGAATCAAATATGATGAAGTAAGAGCAAAGGAATCCGAGGCTGAAAGGATCACTGGCATACCAAGGCCACCAGGTGCCTATGCAAGTTATGATCAAGCCTTCCCTATCCGAACTTCTTCTGATTCCATTATCCCTACTGCATAAGCCAAGAGAAAAAGAACATCTACCTCAAATCCAATTTCCAAAAGGCCTAAACTCAACATCGGTATTCTAAGATCAATTCTTGATAATGTTAATGCACTAATTCATTCTGAAGCCTCTTCTCAGACTCTGGCCTATTGAAAACAACTGGAAAGAACAAGAAAATTGTCTCTTCTAACTGAACAACTGAATCTGATACTCCAAAAAATCCGAGGAAAAATTTTCGACCCTGCAACTAGAAGAAAGATTATGATTTGGAAGTATAATGAGATAGTCAAGAAGTTCTTTCTCACCACTATCCACAATGAAGTTCTGAAAATGACAGGTGAGGAGATTGTCAGGGGTCTATGTGAGGATGAGCTGAAAGATATAATGGAAATTTATTCAGGTATGAAGAATGCAGTTGGTCAAGAGCATATGCTCCTACTGAATATCAGAAGCATTCTTGACAAAAGTCCTAAAAAGCTCTCTTTTGCTCACCCTATCTCTAACTACTGTCCTATTGTGAGATTTGAGCAAAGAGCTAACGAGAGCAGAATCTATATCTATAGAGCAGATGGTACATTCACCAAGCATCTAAACTTAAAATAAGGTGACTGGTCCCAAAGAGAAATCCAAGATACTACTGCTCTGATGATAAAGAAATTTAACATCTGAGATTCTGCTGTTTTGGTGAAGAGGGTGGTGACGATTGTATATATATATCCTAGTAGTAATGATTCGGAAGAGCAATCCGAGAGGAGTTGTCTCGGATGGCTATGTCAGAAGTTATCTTGGAAACTCAGTTATCCCGGATGGATATGATCCGGAAGAACAATCCGAGAGAAGTCATCTCGGATGCTTTGACTTACCTTATACACTTTTTCTTGCACTATATATTTATAGTTAATTAGTCTTTCGTATACCATGTCCATTGTTTCGCAATGTAACTATTAACTTGAAAGCTAATACAAAAGTAGTGCTTGGATCCATCAACACCCAATTTAGGTTCATTATACACAATTGTGTTGATTACACCCAATTGAGCTTCATTATGTCCAATTTAGGTTCATTATACCCAATTGGGTCGATTATACCCAAATTATATGTAGATAACTAATTTATTATATATGTAGATAATTAGTTTTATTTTATATGTAGATAGTGGAATTTAATTAATTTTAGTAGCATTACTTTATATATACATAATTACTTTATGTTATATTTAAAAAGGATTTTATCCAAGAACCTTTTTAACCCAATTACCTCATCAATTTACCCAAACCCTAACCCCATCGTTCTTACCCACATTTACGTTCTTTCAGAACTCGAAAACAGAATTAGGGCACCAGAACCTTCAAGCTCTTGAAGGTAATTAAGATCATAATGTTTCAATCTTTGAATATGCTTTTGTAGTTTATGACGCTAATAGATCTTCCATATTTGAGGTTTTCGCAATGAGGTTCTTGAAGGTCATACGCTATCCGTTGGAGCCCTCACTGGTAATTCTTTAACTTTCGTTCTTTAAATTTGCTGTAATTTCTTTTAACTGTCTTAATAATTACAGAATTTACCTAGACACGCATTTAGATCATACTTCAACATGGTGGCACTAAACCACACAATTTCCCTTCACTTGAGAGATGATTTACATTTTTCAGTTCAATTGGATGAGGCAAATGGTGACCTTCGCATAGTTGATGGTTTGAGTGCTATAGTAGCGGCGGTCTAGATACGCCAAAAATATGTTGTAGATTTAGAAATCGTTGATGCTTACAACTGGAATATCACAGTTTATGAAGAAGACGGAATTAGTGTTGACCTTCACAACATTCCTGGTAATTTTGACCTTAATGACCAACGTGCTGTTGGTGTAGATGAGAACCAAAACGATGCTCAAGTGATTGAGAGTGAGGATGAGAGTTATGATGAATTGTCTGAGCATGAGGAGGAGAGTGATGATGAAATGTCTGAGGATGAGGGTAATAATTTCTACGAGGATGAGGTGGTTATTAAACGACATCAGGCATATGTAAGTAGACAGTTTGATTCTGATTCTTTGTTATATATTCTTTGAAAGTCATCAGTATGTTGATTTTTATGTTTTACCTCTGTTTTTTCGTAGAGACCAGTTGCACCATTTGCAGACATGGCTGACATTGAATCCACTATGCGTATAAATGTTCGGGTTGAATATTCGGAGATATTTGTGCTACACTTTAGAGCTGAAATCAATCCACGCTATACAAGGTACATCTAACCATCATAAAAGTGTTGTAAATACCTATCTGAGATTATATATATTAACTTAAGCTTCCAAAAAAATCACAATTAGGTATGTGGCAAGGAATTGGGCTGCTTTTCTAGATGCACATAACTTGGACACCGGTGACAAGTGCATGTTTTGCTACATGATGGAGGAGGGAATTTTACAAGTTAACAAATTGATGCCTGTTTAGCTTGTATGTTTTTAATACTGTTCTATTTGATATAACTTTTGTTACTTCATGGTTGTGTTTGCAACGTACTTTTGATTGAAACTTTTGTTTCCAAGTTAACAAATGGATGGTTTAACTTGATTTTTGCTACTGTTTCATCTTGCTTTTGTACCACATTTGTTTCTTCTATTTGATCTAAATATGGGTCATAAGTGTTTTGTTGCTTCATGGTCGTATGTTGTGTTATACTTTCATACCAATAACTCAATAAATCCAAAACACCAAACAGTTTCATAACAAGTTATTTGATCAAAAAAGTCATACGACATAGTCTCCCATACTTCATTTCATTACATCACATAGACATAAAACATTACAGTGAAAACAAAATACCAAAAACTAGTAACTTGTTATACTTATGTTTTAAAACTTCAAACTATAAAGTTTGGTTTTGTTCTTCAATAATCATCTTTTCTTCTACCAACTCAGCAATCGTCAACTCCAATTCTCTGTTTTTAGCTTCAAGTCTCGTATATGAATCTCTATCTCCAAGAAAAGCATTAACATCATCTTTCCAGATGAAGAAGTTGCATACACTCTTCTATAAAGCAAATTTACAGTCAAGCACCATTGATTTGATTAATCATAAATTAAGTAAACTTACTAACTGGCCATAAAGGGCATCCATAGAATTCCTGGCCTGCTCTTGATTTCCCAGTACATACATTCCGTTTAATTGCCACCAAATCATGGTGGCAGTAAACAACTCCGTTTCAATCTACGCCAAGCTTCAAAACCTTTGAGGTCATCTCCAGATTTTGGATTTGCCATTAAAGAGGTTTAAATTAAGGAGATCGATCAGAGTTTAATTCAATTAGTAATTTTTTTCAAGGAAAGTAATTGTTTCAAAATAAAAAGGAAACTAAATTACACTTTAAATGAGGGATTCTCAAATATTAAATAAAAAACACTTTAAATGAAGGATTCGTATATTTAATAAAAATCACCCTAATAACCTATTCCATCACAGCCCCTTCAATCAAAAACTTCTGCGAACATTTGATAACAACCAACTCGATCATAAAATTTTTTATAGACGTTCGATCAAAATATAAGGTATGTTTGATTTCACATTATTTTGTTAATGGAATTTTAATTTTGGTTTTCATCGATTTCGTGAATTTAAATTTTGCTATGTATTGAGTGGAACTGATCGATGTTGAAGATGGATAAGTGTTGGATGGCGAAAGATAGAAACACAAAACCTTATGTTGATGGAGTTAACGCTTTTATTGATTATGCAGTTCAAAACATAAAGACATCAAGGAATATGGACCCACTAAAAAGTAGTGAAAAAATTAAAATTCCATGTCCATGTACTGTATGTTTAAACCACAGGTCTCATCGTGTGGGGGGGGGGGGTATTTCTTCACTTATTCAAGAATGGAATAGATCAAGACTATACCTTATGGATTAAGCATGGAGAAAAGGCCGATGAGCCTTTTGAACACAACTACACGCCAGATTTTACATCGGGAATTCCAACAGATGCCGCCGAAACAATTGAAATGGTTGAAGCTACAGAAGAAAATTTCATGGATCATGAACATGAGAAGTTCATAAAACTAATTGAAGATGCTGAGAAGCCACTTTACAAAGGGTGCTCCGACTTCTCAATGTTGTCCGCGCTGGTACAACTCTTCAACTTGAAGAGTAAGTATGGAGTTTCAGATAAATGCTTTACTAAAACGTTAGTATTAATAAAGAAGATGTTGCCTGAAGGCAATGAGATGGTGAACAGTACATATGAGGCTAAGAAAACGTTCAAAGAAATGGGTTCATGGTTTACGAAGATACACGCATGTATCAACCACTGCATACTATACAGGAACGACTACAAAGATTTGCAAGTATGTCCCACTTGTGGAAAATCCAGATGGAAGGTGTACGAAATAAAAAAAGTGATATACGAGAATGTTCCGGAAAAAGTATTGTGGTACTTTCCCATAATACCACGGTTGAAACGTCTATTCCCATCAAAGACAACTGCATGTGATTTGAGATGGCATGCGGAAAGTAGAATAAAGGACGATGTTTTACGTCACCCGGCAGACTCAACTGCATGGACTACTATAGATGACAGATATCTAAAAATTGCTAATGATCCTAGAAGTTTGCGCCTAGGCATTTCGGCTGATGGGGTAGACGTTAATCGAGGAAATCAAAACCATAGTGTATGGCCAATTTTATCTGTCATTTACAACCTTCCACCTTGGTTGTGTATGAAAAGAAAGTTCATCATGCTTGCATTATTGATATCGAGAACACTAGGTAACGACATTGATGTTTTTTAGAACCGTTGATTGATGATCTACAAATCTTATTCGAAGTGGGAGTCGAAGAATACGATGCATATTTAAAAGAAAAGTTTACACTACGTGCTGTTGTGTTATGGATGATAACCGATTATCCTGCCCTTGGAACACTTTGTGGTTATCCATATAGTGGATTCAAAGATTATGTAGTGTGTAGGAAATGAAAACAATGTATTAGACTCCCTAACTCAAAGAAACAAAGTTATGCTGGACATATACATTATCTACCTTATGACCATGCATTCAGACGTCAAAATATGGCATTCAATGGAGAAAAAGAGCTTGAAATTTCACCGGAACCTATAAATGGGGAAGAAATATATAACGAGGTCCAATATGTTATAAATAAATGGGGTAAGGGTGATACGAAAAATGATCAATACATTCAAGAAACTTCTAATGGAAGAGGTGGAAAGATAAAAAGGAAAAGGATAAAAAAAGAAGTTGGTACATCAAACATTGGCAGCAAAGAAGACACTTACTAGAAGAAATTTAATATATGGTTTCGGCGTCTTAAGTATTGGCGTTATAATTCTGTCAACCACTATATAGATTTTATGCATATAGAAATTTTTTTGTTGAGAGTCTGATTGGTACCTTATTACACATCCCTGGAAAGACAAAAGATGGATTGGAGGCTCGGATGGATTTGGAGTCATTTGGTTCAAAACCAGAGTTACAAGCTAAGAAAGAAGGCAACAAAACAATACTTCCGGCAGCTTGTTACACATTAACAACCGAGGAAAAAGACAAATTTTGTGATACATTATACAAGTTAAGGGTTCCACAAGGGTATCCATTTGAAAGATGTATGAAGGTTATAAAGGGGCACGTACGAAACAAAAATAAGCCAGAAGGATGCATTGCCGAAGAGAATGTTGCGGAAGAGACAATTGAGTTTTTGAGCGAGTTCCAAAAAACTTGACCACTATTGGCTTACCACCTGACATTGAGAGCTTAAGAGATACATGAATTTGGGTCTAATAGTACCTTACATAAACTCAGCATCATCAAATTAGTCAATTTCATGTCAAACCTTGTTTATAGATTTAAATATGAGTCAAATGACTCACAATGACAAATTAGATGTGGACACATAGAATAGATATTAAATTATGAGGAACACACTATTTGGGACTAGAGAATCTCAAACAGATTTGTAACCGGCAATGTCAATCTAAATTTGCACACAATAAAGAAAATTGGGAGAAATTTGTGATACATGGTTGTAAATTCAGAATTCATGTGCATAACTACTCATTATGTTCTAAAGTTAAATAAACAAGTCACTAGTAGCATCAATGATCCTAACAAACAATTAAACTCACAGTTTCTGTAAGGATTTTTATCAGAACATTAGAAGTAACGGTGCATAGTAGTGATTCAAATAATCAAAGGCAATTTATAGTCAGACATCGATCATCTAACACTACTAAATCAACTGTTGTATGAAAGATTTATAATAACCCTTCACAAGAACACCACAGCCATAGCCCCCCTGTTCATAACCAAAATTTGATTCAAAGTGAGAGATTTATGAAGTGAGATTCACATACCTTAATCATGTTCATAGGTGAATTAGGAACAAGAATAAGTGTTTTGATCCGTGTAATTAACAAAAAAATCATTAGAACCCTAGTTTTGTGATACCCGTACCTACGGTTCAAGATCACAAAAAAACAACCCTATTAAATAAAAAATTAACCTAAAGAGAGACCGAAATCAAACCTGTAATCACAAAAGGAGTGTGCAAATAAACCCCAGTTGTAATGAGAGTAACAGATTTGAGATCGATTGATTGAAAATCGATCGAACAGAGAAGAGGTACGTGTGTCGGTTTGAGTGAGAGAGGAACGAGCGAGTGAGTTTGAAAATAAGTAAGGGTGAATAGAAAAATGACCGACCCTCCACTTTTATACCTAATAACCTAGCAGACTTGACAAGTTCGCTATCCTAAACCCTAAGTCTGCTAAGGGAAAACATAAAATAGTCAAGTTTGCTAAACGAAGTTCGCTAAGGGTAAGAAAGAGGAAGGTCAAGTTCGCTAAGGTCTCACAAAGTACGCTAAAGCCAAAGTGAAGTTTGCTAAAGCCAATGCAAGTGCGCTAAGGCCAAGCTAAGTTCACTAGGGTAAAGCGATAAAGAGATTAAAAGAATTTCTAAGTACAAGCAGAAGTTCGCTAAGAAAGAAACACATTCGCAAGGACCAATTGTTCTTTGCGGACTTCAGAATAAGGAAAAGAACTCAAATTTAAAGAGAAGTACGCTTAGACCAAGGTTGTTCTTAGTGGACTTCATCCAAAAACTAGAAAAAAATAATTTAAGTAAAAAATTGTAAGTTCGCTAAGAGGAACTTGTAAGGACACTGAATGATCTTACTACTGCATGAATCGATCAATCTAGTGAACATGAGAATGTAAATAAGAGTTTTCTCATTGAAACATTTGAAGATTACAAGAAGACTCTCTAGAACACACACACATAGAAAGTGTAGAATGACAGAACTGATTAGAACTCTTATAACACACAGTGTTTATAGTGACCACATACTAACATGCGTACCAATTGGTACGGTGGACCATGGTGCGTACCAATGGTATGCTGCCCTAGGTATTTTGACACTAAGACTCACAATGACACGCTCACTTAGATACAATACACGAGACTCACTATAGCATAGGAATATGCTCTAACAAACTCCCCCTTAACGTGTAGTGTATCTATGCTAACTAAATTTCAGTCTTTAATCTTCAGCATTGCTGATCTTCAACTAGAAATTTCTTGTCAGCAATAGAGCTTGCATGGCTGGATCAATTTTAAATAATCTTTGAACTTCAAGATCCATTTTGTGAAAGATACTTCAAACTCCCCCTTCCACCATGCTTGAGTCTTGACACACATAACCTGCAATTTCAGAAGACAAAAATCCGGTTTCCTTTTTCTTTTAAAAATTAATTTAATCTTGGTGCAAAACTTCTCTTCGAGAATCCAAGATATAGAGTTGAAAACTTGATTTCGTATCACATGTCAATCGGTCGACAAAAAATAAGAAACAAAATATTTTTGGCTTTTTGAAACTTTACATCAAAACACACCAAAAATCTTTTTGATTTTTCTAAGTTTATGCTAAAACACACCTAAAATCTTTTTGGAATTTTCAGATGTGAAACATAAATGCAATACAGAATCAGACACTATTTTTGTCTTTTGCGAGAAAGATCACAATTTGGGATCATATTGAACGTAACACGCTTAATAACACTTCAATTTTAATTACTGCAGCACACAAGTCATGTCGATTTTCGGTATAATCTGTCCATCTTAAACTCACGCACAGTCATACTCATAACATCTGGATATGTTATTGTATTGATTAGATTTGCTTTGACCAGTGTACCCCACTCTATCAGACATACTCAGATATGCATTTTTCTTATCACACTTTGTGACTTCACATGTGATTTAACAAATAATGATTGTATTCATGATATCGTTAACTGTGTTCCATGCAAAAAGAAATATAGAATGTTAAATCGTCTACCTTAAGGTTGAAATTGTATAATTAATCGATACGCAGATAAGGCATCGAATTTAACAAAATAAGAAACTAAAAACAAGTTGAAATTGTATAATTCAAAAACAATTTGGTCGGTCTTGTGGACACGCAGAGAAAGTCCGATGAATTATACGAAACAAAAAAGAAAATAAAGCAGAACCTTAAATGAACAACTATCAGGTCGATCTTGTGGATAGGCAGAGATAGTCCGATCATTTAAGAAAATAAAGAAAATCAAACAAGTTTAAATTTTGCAAAATGAACACATGTTTACACAGTGACTTCTCATTTTCTTTTTCACACATCTTTTTCTTGATATCTTGAGATATGCATCAAGATGTTGTCCACTTGGTCAAGCATTAGTATTTAGTGTATAACATATTTGAATACTTTCTGATTGAATGTCGAGCCTACCAAGCACATCGAACAATGATCTTATGGCCTTTTCATCTAATTTATCCATGAGTCAGACAAGCAAGCCAATGTACCATCATTTCCCATTTATGTCGGATACAATTTCTAACTTTTTAATGTTTTTGTATTTTACTGTTTTTCTCCCCCTTAAAATGAAAACTCTATATTTGGTTTTTTCATTTTAACAAAAACAAGAGACTCTATTTTTGGTATTTTCAATTTTCCCCCTAAACTACAAACAAATTATAAAAGAAAAAAATTGACTTGCCAACATGAATACCTTTCAGTTTTAGCTTTCAGAAAAATTGCAATTTTTGAAATTTGATATCACTTGTAATTTAACTTAAATCAGAAGAGAACTCCTCTATTAGCAACTTCTCAATCACCGATAGATCTTCTAGAAGTACCTGCACATTGGTCAAACACGACAGTTTATAGATGACCTGAAGCAAATCACTTCTGGTCGACTAGTATCTTGATTACCCTTTAAAACCACTTTAGGTTTCCAGATTTGTTGTGTTGGTAAATCAGTATTTGATGAACCTGTCACAGTTGATTGTGACGAACAGCGGACCGATGAATCATTTTGAAATTTAGGTAAAAACCTTCCTTGACGTTTAAAAAATGTCGGTTGAAAGTCATCAAATACTCTGCCATATTCATCAATAAAATTATATTTGGAAGATTTACTAACAAAAGGAACCTTTCTCTTCCTTGGAATAGAAGCAGCAGTGACATGACAATCTTGTGCCATATGCCCTTTTTGTCGGCAGTTATAACACAAGCGATTGTTGACATTTTTCCTCTTTGGTCTCTGCAAAGCTTCATAAAAATAAGCATCTCCAAAATGATCATAGAAAGAATCACATACCTGATGTCGATGAACATAAACCCATTTTGATGTCAGGCTTGTTGGAGTATAATTAGATCCTCCAGAAGAAAATTTAATAGATTGCTTCTTCTTAAGCTTTGGATCATCATTCTTCACAAAAACTTCTGATATTTTCTGAGCATCCACACAATGAAGAGGGAATTCCTTGTCAGAAAGTATTTGTTCCGAACCTTTGAGTTTGTAGAAACTCTCAGGTTGAACTTTTCGAGCTTTAAACACATCCTTCTTGACTTGTTTCAACTTGACTTTCTTCAAATTCTATTGTTTTAAAGCTTGAGCCCCATCAGCTTTTACATTCTTGGTCTTGAAACCCAAACCAACACTTTTATCATAACCTTTTTCTTATGAAATAGATGATTTATGCCCATTTTTCGCCGAACGAGAAAACTCAACTTTAACTAATTGAAATTCTTCTTGGCATAGAAGATTGTCTCATCAATATCAGTATGAGTATGAATCTTTTCGGTAGAAGTAGTTGATTGCTCATTTGCTGTTGATGACGAACCAGACACAAACTTTAAAACCTTAGGAACTTCATAGTGTATTCCATTCTCCTTCCCTGCCTTCTTATTTTTCTTTTTCTTTACAACCCTCTCTTCTTCAGAATTGGTTCATGACAACTTTGAATAATCCCATTCTTCAGCATTGTCTTTGACAACTTTGACAGCTTCTTTAATAATAGTTGTGGGTGTAATTGTTTTAGCAAAAACTTTCTCAAAATTCTCATCCTTGGACAAGAAACTAGTGAATGATTGTGAATTGGTAACATTGTTTAGAACTCGATTAGCATCAATCACTTGAATCTTCAAATCAGAAATCTTTTGTTGTGCCGAAGCCAATTCCTTTTCTGTTGCGATTAACTGCGTAGCAACCTTGTTAGTTTCATAACCTTGTTAGTTTCATACTTTTGCAGTCTCAGATTGTCAAGCTCACCAAATAATTCCTTCTTCCACTTATCTTCATTCCTTTTCTGAATATCAAGATTTGCGTTCAACAGCTTATTCACCCTTGTTAATTCCGTCCTCTCTTATAATAATGCTTCATTCTCAATACACTTCTTACATTCTGAAGTAACTTCTTCTTTCTTATAAGTTTCATCATTTAACAAATTATCATCCGTAAACAAATTCTGAATCTTCTTATTTTTCCGTGAAACTAATTCAAATTTATCAATTAGATGAGAAAATTTTGACATCAAGTCTAGCATCTTCTCATTTTTGTTTGTCTCAAATACATAATCACATGTTTCTTCAGCATCTTTCGGTGCAGTCTTTGCTTTGGTACAATCTTCAACTAACACTTTTTCCTTTATCAAACAGTCTTCCTTAACTTTAACAAAGTCAGAACACTTAGGACAAGATGAAGATGCACTCTTTTGAATTTCTGCTTCGTAACCATCACAAATTTTATTTTTCCATTTTTCCAATTCTTTTCTCAGAATAACAATTTCTTCGGTCAACTTTGTCACCTTCTTTCCTAACTCCTCAATCTCACCGTTAAAACTTTTGTCTGACCTTGAATTTCGGTAACTCTTAACGGAACTCAAGTTACGTCAGTTTTAGTGAACACCACTTTTCTGCGATCGTACCAAAAACCTTCTCAGCGTACCAAATTGTTGGCTACCGTACCAATATCTTTTACGGACCAAGAACTCAGCGTACCACCAACCTCAGCGTACCAAACTAGCGGTGTACCAGTGAACTCAGTGTACCACAGTGAACAGTAACGTACCATCGTTGAAGATTGCCTTACGTACCAATCAGCAGACCAAATGGTACGGCGTAACTGCTCCAGACCAACGATGAAGATTGCCTTGCGTACCAGTCAGTATACCTGGAGTTCATCTAGCCTACCACGACATTTAACCGGCGTACGAATACTGTTTCGACTGATTTTTGAGAATTTGGACGTTTTGGACTGTAATTTGCAGTAGTAGGCAACGAAAACACACTAGGAACGTTTTGAAATCAAGTTTGACATCAGAACCACTCGGAATTGAAGATAATTGATGAAAAACCAATAAAACCCAAACACAGCAGTAGAGCAACGTGGATTGCTCTGATACTACTTATAAGGACACTGAATGATCTTACTACAGCATAAATCGATCAATCTAGTGAACACGAGAATGTGAATAAGAGTTTTCTTATTGAATCACTTAAAGATTACAAGAAGACTCTCTAGTTTCTCTCTCTAGAAAACACACACAGAAAGTGTAGAATGACAGAACTGATTAGAACTCTTCTAACACTTAGTGTTTATAGTGTCCACATACTAACATCCGTACCAATTGGTACGGCGGACCATGGTGCGTACCAATGGTTTGCTGCCCTTGGTATGTTGACACTAAGACTCATAATGACACGCTCACTTAGATACAATACAAGAGACACTCTATAGCATAGGAATATATTCTAACATAATTCCTTTTAGCGGACTTAAAAATGTGATTAGCGAACTTGTGCCCAGGTCAAGTGTACCAAGGCAAAATGCTAACTCCGCTAAGACCAAAAATTTTAAAAGACACCAAAATACTCTAAGTAATTTATTGAACTATATCGTCTAAGTTCTTAGCATAGTCCATTTCTAGACCGAATGTGACATCCGAGAATTCCAAGGTTAACTTCCGTTAGACAATCTCCGTTAGTTA
>JBCNJP010000006.1:20612381-20738112 GCA_039602395.1 Deinandra increscens subsp. villosa | reverse complement strand
GAAATAACTTTAGACCTTATAAGGCAATTTTTTTCAGATTTTAAAAATTTTCTAAAAATTTTCTAAGGAAAGACAGATTTTTAACTCTGAAAACTTTTAAAACCTGAAATGTTTTGCACAACAAAGGAAATAAAGAAAACATGTAAACACAGTCATGCTCGCAGAATACCTACCAGGATGATAATTTTTATGTAATGTAACCTTAGTACTTGTCAATTTCAACAAGTTTGACTATTTCACAACTAACACCAAAGCTTGACTTTTAGTTGGACAATGTTCCGATCCACCCCAAATTAAAAACTCTTTTTCATTCGAGTCTGGCAATTTTTCACCAAACTCAAGAATTCATTTTCATTTTAAGTTGGTCAATATTACACCAACACAAAGTTTGACTTTTAGCACAAGTTGGTTAATTTTTCACTAAACTTGGAAATTTAAGCACATTGGCTTTATTTTGCACTTATCTTATTCAAACTCCGGTAAGTACTTGCAAATCACATATTTTTGCATGAATGTGGTTAGACTATGTTTAGAATCATACTGGTCATTAACTTCAACAATAACACATATATGTCAAATCACCACACATATCAGATGACCTACTTTGATTGTTGGTATTGTTATCCACCTAAGCTCAAAAGGTAATTTTCAAATTATTTCTGTCATGTATTTTATCATGTTTTAGTCCGATTAGAGAAAAAGTTGTGGGGTCCTTATTTGTTGAGAGTTAACAGTGTTCTACCTATTGTCAAGCCGCTTTTCAGATTCGATCAACACATTTATAAGAACTCCCCCCCCCCCCCCCCGTTTTCTTGAGTGTTAAGTGACTTATTTCATGGATATAGTCATGAAATCATGATAACCCTTCTTTCATGACTATAAAAGAATGAATTTTGGTGGGGTGAGAGCGTCAAGGTCAGAGTTATCTCAGCAAATGAGCTCTCACTTTATTCGATGGAATGATGGAGCGTAAGAACACAAAGTCAGTGATTTCTCACACCAGATGTGTCTCAGTTTTTAATATGATGAATGGATGAGACTCAAGGTCAGAGTTTTTTCAGTATATGAGTCTCATATGTTGTTTTAAAATAAGTCAACTTACAACTTAAGAAACTAAGGACGTGTGATCAAGTTTTCCTACTAAGACTACTAAGAAAGGCAAATATAAAGAACATAGTACTGTTTAAACACTCGTGGTCGACATTACCCAGTAATTTAATGTGTAATCACATAAATAGTCTACTTCTATATTATGTCGAGCCTACCAACACATCAAGCGATACTGGTATCGATTGATTAGATCATATCCTATAGTTAGATGAACATACCATTATTATGTCAAGTTCCACACAATTTGTCCGACTATAGACCAAAGATTTTGATTTTTCAATGTTTTTATTTTTTCTGAAAGTATGCTGTACATGTGTTTAAAACACTTATTGGGATACAGAATAGACACTATTTTTGTTGTTTTGTCAGATTTTCAATGTTTTTAGTTTATCTTTCGTATTGCAGGCACGTCAGACAAAATCAAAAACAGAAATAAACAAGATTTTTTTTCTTTTCTATAATTTGACACAAGACAACCATAAACAAAAGTTTTGTTGGTCAAATCAAGGTCAAACAAAGCAAGAAATTGACTCAAGGAGTCAAAAGAGAAAATATTTTTGAAATTTTCATAAAATAATATGTACAAAACTCAAAGGTAAAATCTTTTTGTGTTTTTCATGAAGGGGTAATATGAACATGCAAGCGGGAACACAGATAACACTTCTAAGTATCTAAACCTAAATATTCAAGAGACTAACATACCAGGGAAAGGAGAAGGCTTAGTCATAGTTAATCATGCCTACAAAACTAATTAGAAAGTTAAACATAGCCAAATCATATGACTTAGTGAAAAGGTCCACTAACTGATTCTCTGTGCTAACTTGAACTAAGGTAACTAGCTTCTTCTCGGCACAATCTTTAATGAAATGGTATCTAATTTCTATATGCTTACTCTTAGAATGTTGAATAGCATTTTTCACAATAGAAACAACAGCAGCAGTATTATCTATATGAATAGGGGTACCTATGAAATTCAAACCGTAATCCAGCAATTGATTCTGAATCCAAAGCACTCAAGAGCAGCAAGATGCAGCAGCGATGTACTCCGCTTCAGTCGTTGAAACAGACATAGTGGTTTGCTTCTTGCATTACCATGAAACCAAGAGATTACCCAATAACTGAGCACCTCCTGTCGTAGAATTACGATTGAGTTCACAACTGGCATAAATCACTATCAGAGAACGCTCGAAGATCAAACAGTGGGTCTTTTGGATACCAAAGTCCTCTGTAGGGATTTGACTTTAGGTATCTGAAAATTCTCTTCACCGCAGTCAAATGCGATTCTTTTGGCTTGCTCTGGAATCTTGAACATAGACATACGCCAAACATGATATCGGGACAATTTGCTATCAAATACATGAGAGAAGCGATCATAAACTAGTAGAGGTGCTCATCTACACAAACACCTTCTGGATCCTGATTAAGCTTGTGATGAGTGACCACGGGTGTTGAAAAACCCTTAGAATCATGGAAACTAAATTTCTTCAGGATTTCTTTCACATACTTCCATTCGGAGCTTGATGGATACCATAAAGGGCCTTGTCTAATTTGAAACACCTCTTAGGAAAAGACTTGTTAACAAACCCCGGAGGTTGTTGTTAGTACATGAACCTTGTGTGATCGTTACTTTTCGAATAGTCAAATCAGACTGAACTAAGTGACACACGAAGTGGAGTCCAAAGTGATCCGAAGTCACAGTTCGGGTACGTCCGAACTAGACACGAAGTGTGACACGAACTGACAATTCGGGTCAGTTCAGGTAAAGCTCCAGTTCGGGCAGAATTATGAAGTATAAATAGCGTGTCACTTATTGTTTTTGTCAAGTTTTTTATCTAGAGTCTATGTGGTTCTGTCTGTGTGAGGGGAGGTGTTATCCAACCTCCCCCGGTCCTTTACACGATGTATACTCTATCGCTTATGTATCATTCGACTAGATTCAATGACAAACTTCCGTATGAACCATAGAGTCGATCCGTTCATGCTTTTGAATACCAAAAGTGAGCGGGACGATCGGATCTTGCTAAACTCAAGTCATTTGAATACGAAAAGGAAACAAACGGTGTAAATAATACTTAATCCTTTGATTAATCGGACTAACCAGAATACAAACAGGAATCAGAGCATAAAATGATTTTCACACTGGAAAACACACACATAAGAAACCCTCTTACAAAAATCTAAACAAGAAAACCATTTATACTAATAACCGACCACCCGAACTGGAATTCACCCGAACTGGCACTTCGGCTGCCAGTTCGTTTCAGTTCGGCTGACCATAGTTAATTCTAGTTTCCTTCACAGTTTTTCTTCAATCTGATCAACATTCTACCATTTCATGTATCAACAAACTCCCTTGGAAAATGTTGGTCAGTGTCTTTCATCCTTGAGCTTCAGCTTCCATCTCGGTCCATGTCTTCTCGTTATTCCTCCCGAAATAAATTTTGAAAGCAAAGCATATCCACCCTCTGAAACTGTAATGCTTGTTCCATGTAGTCAGGATGAAACAGAATCTGACAATGGTACAACTCATCGATATCAGCCTTTGATAAGTTTATCAACCACATGGGATCAAATATCCTAACCACCTTGTTTTCTTCTTCCAACACAATCACAGCTTCACCAGTCTTTTCACCATAATACCACCGTCTCAGGTTCTTGATGAAACCTAACTCCATCTTCTTTAACGGTATCTTCTTTATCACTTTCGGATTTTTCTTGAATGTCAAAACAATCAAATCTTTGCCTGTTACTGGATGTTTCTTTGTTGGATGCTCACTTCGTATAGGCTTCTGTGGCCTTGGAAATTGAAATACTTTTCGGCATTCTCTATCCACAATCGTTTTGAAGTGTAACCCTTTCCATCCATTTCCATAATTACATAATGGTTTTTTTGTCAGCTCACGAGCATCCCATACTGGTAATGAGTTGAAATCCAAAGCCTTTTTTGAAATATTGGATACCACACTGCCGTTTGATTCCATAGCAATCAAGATCATCAGCATACATCAAACTCACATTTTCTCCTAACGCCTGACCCTTGAATCTAACATGCCTACGTTGTTTGATTGGTTTCGGAGGAGGTACGTAATTGGCATGAAAGGTCTTCATATATTCTTCATAGACCTTTCTCTGTTACTATTCCTTGGCCTCTTTAACAATCGGGTCATCAGGAATTTCTACTTCTTTTCTCTTTAACTTTGCCTCAACTTCATCACCCTTATCCTTCGGAAATACCTCAAGTTCATCATCGTCTTGATTGTTTTTGTTGTGGAAATTGAAGAACAGATCAGGATAATCATCTTCGGTTATATCTTCAACTTTAATCTCATCATCCCAATACTCATCATCTTAGGTTTCAGTTTCCGATGACTCATAAACCTCGGGCTCAGCTTCGGCGGCTTTTTTCATCTCCTCGCCATTGAGATCAAAGATAGCTAGAATTTGTGATTGGGTGAGTTCATAGACAAACTCATTGTCTTCTAATATTGTGTCCATCTCATGAATTCTCTTAGCAGCTTGGTTTAATGGAATTAATGATATTGGCATCGCATATCTAGAATCAGACTTCCCCTTGGATGCTGAGGTACCAGCACCCGAACCCCGAACTAGATGTTCTTGTTGGGTCTGAACCTCCACCAGTTGCACCCTCAGAGTCATCATTATCTGGATTATCATTCAAATACCAAAGCACATCATTTTAAAACCAATCTTCCCCTGAGCAGTAAATTTTCCAATCAAGAATTTAATCTGCTCATTCATTTGTGCAAGTTGTGCTTCTTGAGAAGAACTGACCCTTTTTAACCTCAGAATCTCTTGAGTCTTGGCCTTATTCCGACTTCTCAATTGTAGATAATCTCGTCTCAATTCAACTATCTATTTAGACTGAGCTTTATCCTTTGCTTTCAATTCCTCAATCAACTTTGACTTTTCATCATCTTTTGCTTTTAATTCATTAATCTGAGCTTGACAATCTGTAAGCACACTATTGAGAAAATCCATCTAATAAAATGATATAGAACCTTGAGAAACATTGATGTTAACATCTGTTAAGGTTGGTGTTGAAGTTATAGTCGAAGTAGCAACTATTGGAATATGAGAAGTTCCCATTGGCTGATTAACAAATTGAGCACCAAAACTTGCAGAAGGTGTTGTGCCTTTGGACAGATACTTGTTCAAGATGCATGATTGAGTCAATTCAATCTGAATAGTCTGCATAGCAGTAGTTGATGAGACTGGAGCTGTTGAAGTTGATGTCAATACAGGTGAAGACATAACAGGACCACCAGATGAAGACTCACTGGCTCGTCTTTGTAAAATTTATAAGCGTTTCAACATCTTTGGATGACTCTTGCCACCAGTAGCAACCATTTTCCTCCTTTTAGATGAAGTCTGTGTAGACAAGGAGGTAGCTGAATGTTTACCCTTGCTCTTTCAAGAATCAGCATCAGGGTTATTGTCCTCATCGTTATCTGATGGAGCTTTATCTTCATACACACGACCAATGTAACATTCATTACATTTGTTCTTTCTGGTCCGGTACTCAAAATGTTCTTTACTCCCTTTCTTGACTGGGACTTGTTGTGATCCCACCAATATCAAAGCAATCGGATTATTTGTATCAGAATTATCCTCGGAGCTCACTTCCATATCACTTAGCTCATCATCTGTGTCATCTTTCATCGATTAGGGTGTTTACTACAATTGTTTCAGACACTGTGATAGTGGCTTGGACTTCTGGTGCTGAGACAGCAGGTTCTGTCACAAACGGTTCAGTGACTAGAGATTCAGATACAACCGGAGGTGTCTGTGTTTGTTTTCGTCTCTGTCTTTTATTTTTCGGTTGTGATTGTTGTTGATTTCTTTCTTCTAACTAGGTATAATCCGTTCTTCATCAGAACTACCTTCGTCATGATGCGGTGCACCATTAGCTGGTGCTACATAATTAGCATTCGCCAAGTGACCAATCAACCGCTTCATCTATGGATATTAATTGGGCTTCTTCTTCTGGTAAGTTGTCAGAGTACCAATGCTGGTTTCACTCATGTGTTTTAAGACCATCTTCTCAGTTTTAGTCTTGCTCAAATTCGGGTACAAATCATTCAAGATCATCTGAGTGAACCTTGGATATAATAATGCCCTCATGTGTCTTGTCATTGGAATATCCCTCATGTAGTGGAATATTAGCCCAGCACAGTGGTAAGGACAGTTAAGAATTAGGGCATTCATTAATGATAACATCATTTGACCTATCTCATTGTGTCCTGCAATTCTGTTCCCCAAGCAGTGTAGTAATACATGAATCAAGAACTTGCATGGGACACAGAACTCATACTTATATATCCAGTCTTTGTGTGGATCTTCAACATACCAAATTCTATTCAGCAATGCCACATTATCAGCTTTATCAAACTCTAACAAAGCTTTCAAATCATCACCCAAAAATTTCAATACCCGTCTGACATCTCCTTCAGTGACTGTCGTGTTCTGAACTGTGCCAGAAGTACATATGGGATCGTCAGTGATTGTGCGTGTAGATGTCCAGAATTCGATAAGGATGTCACGATAAGGATCACAATCTTCAGTAATCACGTAATGAATCCTTGATCGTCTGAGAAAATCGAATGTTCCAGTTCCACCAAATTTAACTGCCTTCGATCTACTGATATGAGCAAACAAATTGTGTCTATCACCCACTTTTAAATCGATCGCCATTTCTGAAAACACATAAAATGAAAAATTCATTATATTTGATGTGATAATAAAAAAACATTCACCAAATTCGCTAATTATTATCCATTCGCGTAAATGATTAACTTTTTGTTAAAAAATAGGTTTACACGAACTGGATCCAAACTGAAAAGATTAACACGAACTGGACCGAACTGGATCGAAGTGAAACCGAACTGAAATCTGGTCCACATCTGAAGTGAAGCCGAACTGACTTGGTTCACCCGAAGTTGAATGAAGTGACACGAAGTGGGATCCGAAGTTCTTCAGCTTAAGAACAACCACTTCGGTTCCTGTGCAGAAACTGAAGGGTTTCTCTGATCCAAATCACAATCTAGACAGGTTTCAGATCACAAATCTTATATACCTAGACTCGTATCTTATAGACGAACACAGTGGTGTAATATTTTTAAGGGTTTGAAATTTTTGATTTTCGAAAACCTTGAAACCCGAACACATTTTGACAGAAATTGACAAGATAACTAGATAAACAACAACAACAGACACACCATTAGACTTGTAAACAGTTTCTAGTCACAAATTGGTCAAAAACACAGTTTCTAGTCACAAATTGTACAACCAAATTGAAGGTTTGGCCTTATATAGGCTATCTACTTCGGTTACCCAAACTGCAACTTCAGGTCTAACCGAAGTGACACTTTGTTTTACTTTGGACGCAACCGAACTCTTCAAAACTGTTACATTTGATCAGCCGAAGTCACACTTCATTTATCCGAACTCCCACTTTGGTAATTAAAAAAAATCATTTTCAACCCTGAACTTTGAGATATTTACAGAATTGATCCAAAAGATTCAAATTTTTTCAATTTCCCATAAACTTTTAATCAATCATTCATGAGTTTGATGATTTTAAGATCGTTTGGTTTTCCCAGCATATTTGTGATAAATTTCATTATCGGTTGATCGAAAATAAATCAGAAAATAAAATCTTTTTGAATTTTATAAAAATATTCAACTACACCGAAAATCTTTTTGAATTTTCACAAGGTTATGCTAAAACACATCAAAAATCTTTTTGGATTTTCAAATATTGAATAATTAAACAAAACATAAATAAAAAAAGTATGAATAACATAAACTTTTTCCAAGAAAGATCCAGATGGGAGATCATGTCAAACAATACTTATCAGACACACTTCAATTTCAAAAATTAATCAGCATGCAAGCCAAGTCGGTGATGACCTGTCGTTGGGGTCATGCAAAAATTAACCTAACTTTACCTATAGACAGGGTAAGTCGGGTGTCGAATCCACGAGGAGCATGTGGTTAGATTTGCAGGTTTGTTTGATTATTAATACTAAACTTAATTTAAAATTGAAATTCAACTTGATTTGATAAAAAATAAAATAAAAACTAGGCAGCCCCTCCAGGTTTCAGGTTCTAGGTTAACACAAAATTCAGTTAATTAATTGGGAACCACATAGACATAGTTCTGGAAATTAGTTAAAGTAGTGATCAAAACAAATTTTTGTCATCAAACCATGTCAACCACCTAATTTGTAAGTGTCAATTCAACCCCCTTTAGTCACCCAACCCGCTCTAGGTTTTGTCATCAACCGAACGTAATTGTAAAGAGAGGACTCAAAACACACACATATTATTTAAATTAACTAATGCATCAATCAAATTTAAATGCTTGTCATCACAGATAAAATAAGATCCAATACATAAACCACACTGAATTAAGTGTAAAACCTATATGAACCATCCATCTGGAGGAAACTACAAAAGATTTAGCCAATCATAACGAATAGATCAAACACTGTCACTATCTGATTCATCATAACAATCAACTAATATAGCTAAACACAATAGTGAAAATTAAATAATAAACTAGAAAAACAAACCAAACTTCTCTTATCCTTGAACTCCTTGAACACACGAACAGCAAGAAAGAAATAAAACAAATAGCCCTGCCTTGATTCGTGCGCAGCCAAAGGCTGCCTTCCAGCCGTTCCCCTCTCTCAATTCTGCCGAATCCCCATGTGTTGCACAATCTCCTCTTTTAAATTCCCTAAGTCGGTTGAATGAGAGCCCACTATAGCCTACTCTCCACTAGCAAGCCCACATCTTTATTTTTTAATGAAAGCCCACGTTCCAAACTCACTTACAAATTTGCGAATTCAAGATCAATTAATTACTGATCCATTTAGTCTCCATAACAATCCACGTGAGCAACACTTTTTCTTTTCCTTTTCCTGTGCCACGAACAGTCATCAAATAATTATGTAGTTTAATTGATTCATTTATATTAAATCTAATAGAAACTAATATTTTGAGCATTGTAATTTATTCAATCAGATTCAACTCATTTACATCTTAATAAACTAGACATAAAAATTATCTAAATCAGTATATTTTATGCTTAACAACCACGTGTGTTTAGGGGATAATTAATATATAAATAAAATAAACTTTACATCACTCTAAACGTCACGATTTAGAACATTTAAGCTCAACGCACAAGAAACACAAAACGTAGGAGATATGATGAAAATTAATATATTATAACTAGTAAAAATATAGAATTAAATATATAAAAGTGTTACAAAATTAGCTCTCATCACATCCCCACACTTATCTTTTTCCGTCTCGGAAAAACTGCCATGGAATCATAACCGGGAAATCAACTCAAAATCATTCAACATTTTTATATTTATCAACCGATTCAATTCCTCATTCCAAAATGTATTCATATATACTAATTGCAATTGCCGATATTTCTGTCCGACTAAACCCAACCACTGATCTTTGAGCCCCCAAGGTGTTTATAATTTACCGAATAGAGTACCAGTCTGCTTATGTGTCCCACATACAGAAAGTTCAAGTTCAATCTAATCCCGACTCAAATTCAGTCAAAGTAAAGGGTAATAAAGATGAATTATTCATATTTTCCCCACCCTAGTTAGATCAGATACTCATATATCCCAAGAATGATGGATTTGAATGGATGAATGAAGTGGCTGAGCATTTATTTGTCTACTATTGCTTCTATTTTTTTTTTTCTCTTTTTTTTTTCTCAAATTTTTTTTATAGTTGGTTAATTTTAACTATACTTACCAACGGACATCATCAGAGGCATTCTTTCACAAGGTCTTACCCCCGAAATCATACGTGAGTGTTTTGCCCGCGAGATCCGGAACATCATCAGAGGCACTCACTACGGGATACTATCCTTAGTTCGTACATGAGTATTCTGTCCCTTCACTCTAATTCATTAACCAATTTATTACCTAATATGCTCAAATATGGAAAAATGGGACGCCGTTATTTCTCGGATTTGCTTTCGCAAAAAGATCATAACGTGCCAGGTATTCTGAGGATATATAAGTCTCTAATATAAAAAGGTCTGTTTCCTCATAATCATCAGTTTCAACCTCACTCTAACTCCTAAAATGGGAACCCACTAGCAAACTAATTTAATTACATATTTATACAAAATAAACACAATGGGATAATTAAGTTTTACTAAATCAGTTGGGTCTACCGACACATCACAAATTAAATATATTTTCCATATTCTCCTTTGCCTACCACTTTCCTTTTCTTTCTTGATTTTTATTTTTTTGAAAATCGATTCCCAATTGTACTATCATTTCCCATGATTTGCAAGCTAATCCAAAGACATCTTTTTTTTTTTTGAATTTTTCAATTTAGTTTCTTTTTTTTTTGGTTTTTTTTTCTTAAACACACACAAAAAATAACAAACTAAAGTGTTATCCCCCTCCCCACACTTGAGATACACATTGCCCTCAATGTGAACAAAGAAACAACCAAAATAAAGAAGACTAAAAATAAACAATTTGCAAAAATAAAGCTACAAGAGTATGGAAAGAGTACATCGACCTGATTGTAGTGGAAACTTCTTTGAATAGCAGACGCTCCTGTAACTCCTCCCCACACTTGAACTCTGCCAAGCAAACTGCAAAACTACAAACACACTAAAAAAAACAAATTAAATGCAAATAGTAAAACATAATCCTAAACTCACTTTCGTAGGAATCACGGTTGCATTTAGCGTATGCAACAAGCCTTTTAAACCCCTCAGTAGCCTGAGTGGACGAGTGAAGTCTCGTGAGGGTTTCTAGTGAACACACCCACAAAGTTCTCGGGTTGCCTCCCGGAAGCGCTAAGTTTAAGGTCTTTAGCCGGACCGTACCTCATATGACGCTCATGGAGGACGTGTAGGGTGGTAGTATATTTCCGCTCCTAGACTTGTTCTTCTTCTATCATACACATCCTCCCATATTTGATCATGCCAAGCGGCAGTTGCTTTTTCAAGATCAAATTCCACCAATTTATTAACTTTTTTCCTTCTTCTTTTCCTTGACGTCTTCTCTTTATCTTGAGATCTACTTTCCTTCTTCTCATTCAACCTGTCAATCATAAAGCATTCTTTTTCTTCTTTCGGATTCTCCTTCTCAGGAGACCCACTTTTATCAGTTTTATGCTTAGATATGTTAGAAAATACCTTCAAACTCATTTTCTTTTTCCCAAACCTCATTCTGACCGTTCCTTCAGCACAATTAATAATAGCCTTTGTTGTAGCAAAGAACGGTCTACCCAATATGACAGACGGATATGTATTCTTAACACAATCAAGCACTAAAAAGTCCACTGGGTAATAAAACTCATATACTTTAACAATCACATTCTTAACGATCCCCCTAGGACACAAAGAAGTCTGATCGGCCAACACCACATTAGTGTTGGTTTTTTTTAAAGGACCAAAATCATATCGATCATATAGACTTCCTGGTAAAATGCTCACGGATGCTCCAAGATCAAGAAGTGCCCTGTCCACTTCAAAATCACCTATTTTTATAGAAATAATAGGCGCTCCTGGATCTTGGAGTTTCGGGGGGAGGGTACCCAACAAAACGGAATTCACACTCGCACTGAAATCAAGTTGTTCTGGAAATTTATAACGACGTTTGGTGGTGCTTAACTCTTTCAAACATTGAACATGATCAGGGCATTCTTTAATTTCATCAATAAATAGTTTATTAATTTTTACTTTTTCAAAAATCTCCCACTTTTCATTCCTCTGTGGTTTGTTTTTACTTAAATTTTCAGGTGCAAGTAAAGCCATGGGAAATGGAACCTTCACATTTAAATTACTTATTCCAGAAAACATGTCATTAGAACCATTTTTAGACTTTTTAAAACTTTTAACTTCTTGATCATGTTCACTCTCACCCTTCATAAATTGTGGTGAATGAGTATCAACAACAGAAATTTCAGAAAAAGGATGAGTACTTACCTCATCTTTGTCGACTCTCATTGTGTTAGAAGATATGTGACTTGGAGTTCTCTGAGCATCACTAAGAAGCTTAACATGATCTCTTCTGATAATTGCCACTTCTTCAGCTAATTGTCCAACCTGTTGTGACAACGCTTTGATCTCTTTATCTCTGATCTCGTTTCCTTTCTGAATATCCTTCATTAACTCCATGATTATATCAAATTTTTCATTGATGGAGTTATCATCCAACCCACACTGACCTAGTTGCCTTCCACAGTCGTTAAACTCTTCATACCTAAATTGGTCATCATACCTATTTTCATTGAAATCTCCATCCCAGTTTCCAACTCTCTCATTTACTGTACCAGCTCTCCCTTGAACATAACCCATCGACCCATCCTCTTCATCTACACTATATCTGGCATATCGATTTAGAAGTGGCGAGTGTCTGTTTTGAGGGATCATTGGCTTTCGTACTGGTTGGTTGTGTTGTGAAAAATCAAAATCAACTTCATCATATTCGGATTGGTTTTGGGGTTGCAGATGTGGTAGGTCAAAGTGTGAAAATTGTTGTGTGAATGATGAGTTTGATGAGCCACCCGATGGGCCTTGACGACCGTAATAACTCATAACCTCAAAGTAAGTTCCTGCACAAGCAAAGACAACCAATACCACGCGTAATATCGAACTTAAACAAAAACAAACAAAAAGAAAAATGTTTTTAGTTTTTTTTTTTGTTTTTTTTTTTTTTTTTTTTTTTTAAGGTTTAAAGAAAACAAGAAAGTAAAATCAAACTAGCAATGCAATTCTAAGCGCACTAGCTCCCCGGCAACGGCGCCATTTGATGACCTGTCGTTGGGGTCATGCAAAAATTAACCTAACTTTACCTATAGACAGGGTAAGTCGGGTGTCGAATCCACGAGGAGCATGTTGTTAGATTTGCAGGTTTGTTTGATTATTAATACTAAACTTAATTTAAAATTGAAATTCAACTTGATTTGATAAAAAATAAAATAAAAACTAGGCAGCCCCTCCAGGTTTCAGGTTCTAGGTTAACACAAAATTCAGTTAATTAATTGGGAACCACATAGACATAGTTCTGGAAATTAGTTAAAGTAGTGATCAAAACAAATTTTTGTCATCAAACCATGTCAACCACCTAATTTGTAAGTGTCAATTCAACCCCCTTTAGTCACCCAACCCGCTCTAGGTTTTGTCATCAACCGAACGTAATTGTAAAGAGAGGACTCAAAACACACACATATTATTTAAATTAACTAATGCATCAATCAAATTTAAATGCTTGTCATCACAGATAAAATAAGATCCAATACATAAACCACACTGAATTAAGTGTAAAACCTATATGAACCATCCATCTGGAGGAAACTACAAAAGATTTAGCCAATCATAACGAATAGATCAAACACTGTCACTATCTGATTCATCATAACAATCAACTAATATAGCTAAACACAATAGTGAAAATTAAATAATAAACTAGAAAAACAAACCAAACTTCTCTTATCCTTGAACTCCTTGAACACACGAACAGCAAGAAAGAAATAAAACAAATAGCCCTGCCTTGATTCGTGCGCAGCCAAAGGCTGCCTTCCAGCCGTTCCCCTCTCTCAATTCTGCCGAATCCCCATGTGTTGCACAATCTCCTCTTTTAAATTCCCTAAGTCGGTTGAATGAGAGCCCACTATAGCCTACTCTCCACTAGCAAGCCCACATCTTTATTTTTTAATGAAAGCCCACGTTCCAAACTCACTTACAAATTTGCGAATTCAAGATCAATTAATTACTGATTCATTTAGTCTCCATAACAATCCACGTGAGCAACACTTTTTCTTTTCCTTTTCCTGTGCCACGAACAGTCATCAAATAATTATGTAGTTTAATTGATTCATTTATATTAAATCTAATAGAAACTAATATTTTGAGCATTGTAATTTATTCAATCAGATTCAACTCATTTACATCTTAATAAACTAGACATAAAAATTATCTAAATCAGTATATTTTATGCTTAACAACCACGTGTGTTTAGGGGATAATTAATATATAAATAAAATAAACTTTACATCACTCTAAACGTCACGATTTAGAACATTTAAGCTCAACGCACAAGAAACACAAAACGTAGGAGATATGATGAAAATTAATATATTATAACTAGTAAAAATATAGAATTAAATATATAAAAGTGTTACAAAATTAGCTCTCATCAGTCGGCCAAGAATACAACTTTTCAGTTTATTTCAGCTTAGGTAAATCAACTTTTATAGCTCTCTGATATGATATCGGTATGATTTATTAAGCATGGATAATGTGAAAGCCCACAAAATCTGAAATAAACTGAAAAGAGATTTAATGTTTTCTAATATGATATCGGTATCAAGCATGGATAATTTGTGAAAGCCCACAAATTTTTGTATTTTTACACAAAATCTGATTTATTCAACAGAGATTTAATGTTTTCTAATTTTAATTGCCAAAGTCACACGGTACCCTTCATGACCTAACATCACAATTATCAAGCAGACATTCTATTTATATCATACTTGCATATATCAGATTGGCCTTAACGCATTCAACTAGCCAAACAAGAACCTACAGCCTTTATCACTATTTTATCTATGATTGATAACGTATGCTGATGTATGATCATTTGTCGCTAGGTCGGATCAATTTCTCATTTTGATTTTTCCAATTATTTTAATTTTTAATTTTTGCATTTTTTCAATTTTTTTAATACTTTTCTGATTTTCTCCCCCAAAAACAAAGCAAAACACTATTTTTTATTTTTTAATAAATAAAGGTAAAGAAAAACTAAAATGCAACAAAAAGTAAAAATTGATCAAGCGATAATTAGTCAGCTTGAGATTTTTTGTATGCCATTGATTTGCAAAAGATATTTGAAGCGGGTTTTATCAAAAGCCTTTTTATAAAGATCCGCCTTTTGAAAATCGGTGTGAATCTTTTGCAAATCAATGAGGTGTGTCTCGTAACAATCACGTATAAAGTGATAACGGATGTCAATATGTTTGCTCTTGGAGTGATGGACGGGATTCTTAGTAATACAGATTGCGACAGAATTGTCTATATGTATGGGAGTAGTAAGAAATTGCAAACCGTAGTCTCTCATCTGTTGTTGTATCCACAAAACCTGAGAGCAAAAGCTCGCGGCTGCTACGTACTCGGCTTCTGCAGTGGACGTTGCAACTGAGGCTTGCTTCTTACACCGCCACGACACCACCTTTTCACCCAAAAACTAACAACCAGCTATTGTAGATTTAAAATTTATCGTGCAGCCTCCATAGTCAGAATCTGAATAGGCAGACAATTCAAACTTATCATCATGAGGGTACCAGATCCTGAGATCTGTATTACCCTTTAGATAAGCCAAAATCCTTTTAATTGCATTAAGATGTGAATGCCTTGGACTTTCCTGGTACCTGGCACATAAACAAACAGCAAACATGATATCAGGTCTACTAGTAGTTAAATACATTAATGACCCAATCATGGCCCATGTAAAGAGTTGCATCAACTTCTTCACCCTCCTAATCTGGTGAGAGGCCATGATTAACCTGTATCGGAGTTCCTGGAACGCGAACATCGACAATCTTGAATCTGGTGAGAACGTCATTCACATATTTCGTCTAATGAATGAAAATTACCTTTGAATACTGTTGTACTTATAGACCAAGAAATAATGCCATTTTTTCGATTGGACTCATTTCAAACCCCGATTGCATCAACTTCTTAAAGTCTTTTGAAAGTTGGTCATTTGAGCTACCAAAAATGATGTCATACCAACAGCAAATCTTCTCCCGTCTTCTTCCAGAACAGGGTACAATCTTCCAACGCATGCTTGAATCCGTTTTGAAGTAAATACTTCGGCAAGGTCTCGTAACATGCTCGAGGAGCTTGGTGTAAAGCATATAGCCCTTTGTCAAGCATACAAACCTTATCTGGATAATCAGGATCATAGAATCGCGGATGTTGTTTAACGTAGACTTCTTCCTTCACCTTTCCGTACAAGAAAGCACTCTTCACATCCTTCAGGTATACTTTAAAACCCTGGTATGTCGCGAATGCTACGAAAATTTGAATTGCTTCAATTCGTGCAACTGGCGCGTATACCTCGTTAAAGTTAATACCTTCTTATTGAGAAAACCCCTGAACCACCAAACAAGCATTGTTTTAGACAATGACTCCGCGGTCATCTCTTTTTCATTCAAATACCCAATGGGTACCATATGGCTCTTTGTTATTTTCAAGTAAGTAAACTAAGTGCCAAACGCCGAGTTTTTGAAATTGTTGAAGTTCTTCCTACATTGCTTCCACCCACGAACCATCTTTAAGTGTTTGATCAACAATTGTTGGTTCGATCTGGGACAGAAAACATAAGTGAAACAATTCATCTTGAATCCTTGATTCCCTAATTACGAGTAATGCACTACTTTTAATCTGTTTTCTGTTACGCACTCCTTCATCCAAATCACCAATGATATTTTCTTGGGGATGATAAGTGTTGATTCGGAGTGTCTGTTGAGTCGGAACAATTATATATGCATCCAAGTTGTTAACATGATTGTCCTCAACCACACTAGTATCATTTGTAGTAGACGCAGTTTGTGGGATAGGAACATCAACAAGTTCCGAATTAGCTTCATGAAATTCATACTCATCATCAGAAGACATATCAGAAACAGCTTCAATCATGTCAATCGTGGTTTCGGTCAAATAATCTTCTTCTCACATATTCGGAGTAATCGGCGCAGGAGTATTCATAACCGGAGCATTATCTTGTAAATTAATATAGATGGTTGCAAGTTGCTCTTCAGTTAAACCTCCTCTTGAATCAAATGAATTAAATTAGCTTTTGTAATCGAACATCTAATCTGGACCGACACCTTTGGGTGGTAATGTATATGATTGAAAATCAACATGTACACATTCTTCCACTACACAGGTCATCTGGTTAGAAACGCGTTTCTTCTGATTTAAATATCCAACAAAGAAACCTTCATACACTTTTTCGTCGAATTTTCCAGCAGGCCATAATATCGTGCAAGGAGACCCAAACGGTTCCAGCTATTTGAGATTCGGCTTGTGGTTCTTCAACAGTTCATAACATTTTTTTCCAAGCCGTTTAACTACCAGAACCCGATAAAGCACATAACATGTCGTGTTAACCGCCTCCGTCTAGAAATTCACTAGAAGTCGATAATCAGCTTACATTGTTCTTGCCGTCTCAATTATCGGTCGATTCTTTTGCTCCGCGACACCGTTCTGTTGAGGCATATATGGTGTACTTAATTCGTATACAATATGCTTCTCTAAACAAAACAGCCTAACTTCAGTGTTCTTAAACTCCGTGCCATTGTCACTACGAATTCTTCTGACCTTCAACTTGTAGTAAGATTCTAACGTATTGATCAAGTTGATAAGAATTCTTAACGTTTCATCCTTTTTCACGAGAAAATCCACCCATGAGAATCGAGAGTATTCATCCGTAACTACCAAACAATACCAATGTCCTGAAATGCTTCTTTTCTTAACATGACTAAACAAGTCCATGTGAAGCATTTTAATCAGAACACTCATTGAATGATTCTTCTTCAAGAGATGTGACTTTCTTTGTTGCTCCCCCTTCTTGCAACTGACACATACGTCATTGAAAATGAACTAATGTTTTGGAACCCTTTCAACAAGATCCTTCTACACCAACTCGTTCATCTTTCTGTAATGAATGTGACCCATGCGTCTATGCCAGAGAACTGAATCTCTTTTAGAAGCGTTCAAAATGTAACATTGACCTACCACAGTGGCTTTCGCCGAATTCATATCCAACACGTACAAATTTGACAGTCTTGATGCACGCATCACTATACAATCATCAGGCATCACAAATCCAGGTTTCAAGATTAAGCATTCAGTCCCTGTGAAAGTAGTTGTGAATTACTCAACAGGTTACACTCAAACTCTTGAACATACTCAACCTGGTCGAATGTTATCGAACCGTTGCTCAATTTGCAAATACCCGTTATTTTTCCACCTTTATCTCCTGCGAAAGTAACATTTCCTCCGTTGAATGGTTGAACATCATGGAGTAAGGAAATGTCACCAGTCATTGCCCGGACGCTCTGCTGTCCACAACCCATAGTTTATTCACGGGCTGTCTCGAAGCTCCCTACACACATCAAAGAGATTAATTAGTTCAGGAATGACCCAAGCTTGAAGCTTTGGGTCGTCCGTCATCTTCAACAAAATCATGACATGCAGTGGAAGCACCTTTCGGTATCCACTTATCTCTCTATTGATTGGACGATGATGCTTCAAAAACTTTTAAGATTGATATTACCTTTTCAGAATCACCTTCTTGTTTCTTATCATGTTTTCAATTTTTGTAACCGTGATTTAAAATCATTATGAAGCAATCCTTTATCATCAACATGTTTTACTCGTTTTTAGGTCCAAAAAAGGCATGTTTGTCTGATTGATAACCATCTGATACATAACCATATTTTTTAGACTTTTCTTTCATCAAGGGACAATTTTTGTACATGTGCCCCATTTTCTTGCACTTTGTTAGAGCATATTCCTATGCTAACATGTGTCTCGTGTATTGTATCTAATCTAGAGCATCTGTGTGAGTCATATAGTCACTGGCCGTACCATATGCAAAGCGTACCAGATGGTACGGGCGTACCAGATGGTACGTGGGTGGTCCGCTGCTGGTCAGTTAGTATGTGACTATAAATAGTTCGTTAGAGAGAGAGCTAGTAACCAGTTCTGTCATTCTATATCTCTTAAGTGTGTGTAACTAAGTGTGTAACTTTCTCTCTCTATACTTTGTGTAATTCTCTTTGTGAATCAATAAAGCGAAGCTTTATTTACTTCTTGTTGCTTATATGATTACCAAATCATGCAGTAGTAAGATCGTTCAGTGGTTTTACAAGTGGTATCAGAGCTATTGGTTGTTCTACTTCTGTGTTTTGATCCATTTTCGAGTTATAGATTGAAAAAGTGTGGGTTTTCTTCGTTTTTCATCAAAATTCTTGCAATTCCGAGTGTTTCAGAGGTGAAAAATGATTTCTGAGTGTTCCTGGAGTGTTTCCGCATCATACTGAGTCAAATTCCAGATCCAAACGTCGAAATTCGCGAAAATTAGACGAATCAGGTTCGAACTGCGTTGGTCCGCTCGAAGAACACTTGTTCCGCCGTTGGTCCGCAGGTGGTCCACACGACAATCTTCATCCGTATTCTGGTTCATTGAAACTGGTCCGGAAGACAATCTTCAAAGTTGGTATGTGGCAGTTATTTTTTGGTCCGCCATACCATTTGGTCCGCCGTACCAAATCTGGTCCGCTGAGGATATCCGATCCGCTGGTTTATTTGGTCCGCTGAGCATATTTTGGTCCGCTGATTTGATCTGGTACGGAGGTTGGTACGCTGAAATCTTATGGTCCGCTGAGAATTGGTTGGTCCGCTGACAGAAAACATGTGTTCACTGAAACTGACGTAACTTGAGAACCGTTAAGAGTTACGAGAGCTAATACCAGCCAAAACGTTCGACAAATGAGAACCGTTAAGAGTTTCACTAACCCTTAATTGTGAGCCCGTTTGGGTCACAACGAATTTACTTAACGGAAAACAACGCTGACATTTTGAGGTATCGCCAAATGGGATATCTGTTATGGAAGTTGGAGTGTTTTATGGGAACACTTGCAACTGTCCATCCTTGGGGTTTCAAAAGAAATCCGCAACCAACTATTTAATACTTAAACTCACTTGGGATTTCAAATGAAATCCGGAACAACCATTTTGACACTTAAACTCTTTTTAGGATTTCAAATGAAATCCAGAATAAACGGTTTTAATATGACTAGTGTAGGTTAAAGTCTAAACCAAATGATATCACATGATTTCTAAGGATGCCTTAAAACTTAAAAGTCCTCAACAACTTAGTACCATTAATGTGCGAAGCGAGGGGATGTTGGGTAGATCTACTGAGGGTTTGACAAACCCTGCTCCGCGGTACACAAATGTGTAGCCAACCGGTTGGAGGCCGAACGGAGTGCAATATCAGCCTATTTTAGTTGTGGGTCCCATGAGGAACACAACTGGAGGCACAAACCATCGGAAAATGCCGAACTCTGTTACGTCAGCTTTGGTACGAACTTCCTTAGTGCATGGAAACCGGATTAGCTACCCGCGATATCGGTTGACCGCTTTAATCTTTACTTAACTAGTGCATATTCGATAATTCAACACTTGGCAATTGTTTTGCAAAACTATTACTTATTTATATGTTGATACATACGCTTATGAGACCGGGCCGCTGCATGACATGCCCACTGTGAACTCACCAACCGTTAGGTTGACACTTGTATGGTTTTCACTTTTGCAGATCGCTGAGGAGTATCCACTGGAGGTTGGCATGGCACCCGAAGATACTTATTTTATTTTGAACTTGAATTGGGAATAAAACAACAATTTATGTTTTGTAATTAAAGCACGTGGTTAGTGCTAAGATACTCATGTTTTCTTTCCGCTGCAAACTTCTAAACTGTTTTATGATGAATGTTTGGACTTTACTCTGATTCGTTTAGTATTTGTAACTAATGGTTGTGGTCCTGGTTTGCTCGCACCCCTTAACTGTATAAACTCCGTTAGTGGCTAATTTGGGGGTGTGACAGATTGGTATCAGAGCCATAAGTTGCAGAGAACTGGAATCACTTTTGAAAAACGATTTGGAAACTGCAACTTGAAAACCTTAGTTACAAACGAACAAACAAATTTCCAAAGCAAAATTTTTACGTGCCAACCTGGGATACTCGCTCTGCTGTGTAAGTAAATACTTCATATGTATATATATATATATATAAATATATATATAGACCGTGTCTAAGTAGTCTAACGGAAAACCTTAAGGAAAATTTTCACACACGAAAACGAAATGCGAACTCTAATACGCACACTATTCCGGTGAAAAGCGACAACGAAACGATGCTACACGCTACGTCCTGATTTCTACTACGATGACTATGCCGACGGTGACTTTTATGGGGAAGCCGACTTTCGACGATAGTACTTACGACTTACGACGTTCTCTGACAACGCCTCAATTTTGCACGAAAATTTTTCTGGACTAATAGTGGGATAACGGGAAATTGTTAATATACATATTATGGGATATGTATAGAGTATAAATGTGACTGAACACTGGCTACTTTAACTGTCCAGAAAATGCCTAGAAGAGGACACGGGAGGAACAACATTAACTGACACCTGCACAACTGCAAGCTATGATTAATGAACATGTGCAAGCCGCAGTGGCAGCCGTCCAAGCCACATTCGCCGCGCAGGGTAATTATTATGCCGGTTAAGGCACAAAAGCGATTATAATTTGACTTGTTTAAACTTAAAACCCGAACTATTTATGCATCAGGAAACCTCCATCACTGCACGTTTAAGTCCTTCATGGACTGCAAGCCAATAACGTTTTCCGGAGAAGAAGGAGCGGTAGGACTCCTCAGGTGGATCGAGAAGTCTGAAAAGGTCTTCTCTATGTGCAACTGCCCTGCTGAGAACATGGAATGGGAAGCGTTTAAGGAACTGCTCTCTCCTGGTGGAATGCCGAAATCCAGATGATTGGGATAGATGCGGCTAACGACATGGAATGGGAAGCGTTTAAGGAACTGGTTATGGAGGAGTATTGTCCTTGAGATCAAGTCAAGAAGCTGGAAGGAGAGTTTTTGAACTCCAAGATGTCTGGGTCGGAAATTGAGGAATACACTGCGCGTTACCACGAGTACGCGGTACTGTGCCCAACAATGGTTGATGCTGAATTTAAGTGCATTGAGCGTTATCTGGAGGGTCTCGCACCCCAAATCAAGAGCTTGGTGACAGCTAGCAACCCAACAACCGTGCAGCAAGCCATCCGCTTGGCTCACAAGTTAACTGATCAGGAAATCGAGAGGGGTACTCTACCCGCAAAGACCACTGTGAAGACTGCCTTAAGTGGAAAGCGTAAGGCTGAAGAAGAAGCTCCAGCAACATCTGTGAACAGTCAATCTGTTGGAAATCAAACTGGGAGGTCCTCTAACTCCCAGTATCAGAACAAGCGATCTGACAACACAAGGTCCAATTTCAACAGTGGCAGCAACGGTGGAAGTAACAATCGCCAAGGCGGGAATGGAAACTACAAGGGTAAACCTCCGTTTTGTAACAAGTGCGGGAAACACCACAATGGTATTGTAGCAAAGGCCTGGAGTGTGGAAGATGTGGGAAACTGGGGCATGAAGCCAACAACTGCTGGACCAACTTACAAAAGTTAAACAACAACGGTTAGAACCAAGGAGGAAATAACAACAACAGGGGAAACGGAAACAACCGCAACGGGCAAGGAAACAATCAGAACAACAACAATGGTGGAGCCCGTGGCTGTTATGAATGTGGTGCTCAAGGCCACATGAGTAAAGATAGCCCGCAATTGCGCCGACAAGGGAATGGTAACAATGGCAACGGTGGAAACCCGGACAACGGGAATGGTAATGGTGGGAATGGTAATGGTGGAAACGGTAATGGTGGGAATGGTAGAGGACGTGCCTTTGTTATGGGTCAAGGAGAAGCTCGCAACGATGCCAACGTGATTAACGGTAGATTCATCCTTAATGGTTTCTTTGCTACTGTATTGTTTGATTCTGGTGCTGAAAGAAGTTTTATTTCCACTAAGTTTGCTAAGCTAATTAATGCTAAACCGATTGACTTAGATGCTAAATATGTGGTAGAATTAGCGAATGGTAAACTTCATGATACGACTCAGATAGTTAAGGACTGTAAGTTAGAACTAGCTGGCCATACGTTAGGAATCGATCTTATGCCTTTCCCGATTGGTAGTTTTGATGTCATAGTAGGAATGGATTGGTTATCTGAAAACCGAGCTGAAATTTTATGTCAAGAAAAAGTGGTTCGTATCCCACTCAAAGAAGGTAAAGTATTAACAGTCCAAGGTGAAAAAGGTGGAACAGTCACCGGTATTATCTCATTTCTTAAAGCTCAAAAGTGCCTTCGTAAAGGTCACTTCGCGGTCCTTGCAAACGTCACCGACACGACACTACCCGAGCGTAAAATCGACGATTACCCGATAGTCCGCGACTTCCAAGATGTATTTCCTGAAGATTTGCCTGGTTTGCCTCCATTTCGACAAGTTGAGTTTGGAATCGACTTAGTTCCCGGAGCGGCTCCGATTGCACGCGCACCTTACCGTTTGGCAGTAAGCGAACTCAACGAACTCTCCACGCAACTTCAAGAGCTACTCGACAAGGGATTTATTCGTCCAAGTTCGTCTCCATGGGGAGCACCGGTATTGTTTGTCAAGACGAAAGATGGAATGTTCCGAATGTGTATAGATTACCGAGAACTTAACAAGGTCACGATCAAGAATCGGTATCCACTTCCTCGAATTGACGATCTTTTCGACCAACTGCAAGGTTCGAGCTACTTTTCAAAGATTGATCTACGGTCTGGATATCACCAACTTCGTGTTCGCAATGAGGATGTCCCCAAGACTGCTTTCAGAACTCGGTATGGTCATTACGAGTTTTTAGTTATGCCGTTTGGGCTAACTAATGCGCCTGCTGTATTTATGGATCTGATGAATCAAGTGTGCAAGCCGTACCTCGATCAGTTTGTGATAGTTTTCATCGACGATATCCTAATCTACTCCAAGACAAAGGAAGAACACGAGAGACACCTACGACTTATCTTGGAATTACTCCGCAAGGAACAACTTTACGCCAAGTTTTCAAAGTGCGACTTTTGGATTCGCGAAGTTCAGTTTCTTGGACACATTGTTAATCAGGATGGAATTCATGTCGACCCAGCTAAAGTGGAAGCTATCAAGAATTGGTCTACTCCGAGAGCGTCGAAAGAAATCCGACAATTTTTGGGACTTGCCGGATATTACCGAAGATTCATCAAGGGTTTCTCGCAATTGGCTCAACCCTTAACGGCCTTAACGCACAAAGGAGTGCAATATAGATGGGGTGAAAAAGAAGAACACGCGTTTCAAACTCTTAAGGACATGTTATGTTCAGCTCCGATTTTCTCGTTACCCGAAGGGGTGGACGACTTCGTGGTCTATTGCGATGCATCCATTCAAGGACTCGGTTGCGTGTTGATGCAACGAGACAAAGTGATTGCCTATGGGTCCAGGCAACTGAAGGATACGGAAAAGAATTACACAACACATGATTTGGAATTAGGAGCCGTCGTATTTGCACTCAAGATTTGGAGACAGTACCTCTACGGAACAAAGTGCACGATATTTACCGACCACAAAAGCTTACAACATATCTTTGAACAAAAGGACCTCAACATGCGACAGCGAAGGTGGGTCGAGCTACTAAATGATTATGACTTAGCGATTAAGTATCACCCAGGAAAAGCCAATGTTGTGGCTGACGCCTTAAGTCGAAAAGAGTACGACAAGCCTCGACGAGTACGAGCGCTGCAACTTACCATTCACACGGGGTTGCCGGATCGGATCCGCGATGCCCACCGAGAAGCTTTAAAAGAAGAAAACTTCGCAGCTGAAGCACTGCGAGGGGTAGATGGAAACTCCAAAATTAAGTCCGACGGACTCAGATATTACAATGATAGAATTTGGGTTCCTTTACTTGGAAATCTACGTGAGCTCGTGATGGATGAGGCTCACAAATCAAGGTATTCGGTGCACCCTGGATCGGACAAAATGTACCAGGATTTGAAGAACTTGTATTGGTGGCCGAACATGAAAGCCGACATTGCGCGATATGTGGCTAAGTGTTTAACGTCCTTAAGAGTTAAGATCAAGTACCAAAAGCCTTCTGGGCTATTGCAACAACCCAAGATCACGGAGTGGAAGTGGGAGGATATCTCCATGGATTTCGTAACAGGACTACCTCATCGATCGAATCGACCGTATGCGATTTGGGTTATCATTGATCGATCAACCAAATCTGCACACTTTATTCCGATGAGGGAAAACGACAACATGGATAAGTTAACAAAGTTGTACATTGACCGAATTGTGGCACTTCATGGGGTGCCTAAGACCATTATCTCCGACCGAGATCCTCGATTTACTTCCCGACTGTGGCAATCTATGCAAGAAGCATTGGGAACCAGACTGGATATGAGTACAGCTTATCACCCGCAGACCGATGGTCAGACGGAACGAACTATTCAGACTTTAGAAGACATGCTCCGAGCCTGCGTTCTCGACTTCGGCAAAGACTGGGAGGCTCACCTTTTGTTGGTGGAGTTCTCCTACAACAACAGTTATCATACGAGCATCGGTGCAGCACCTTTTGAAGCTCTTTATGGCAGAAAATGTAGATCGCCCGTGTGTTGGGCCGAAACGGGCGAGAAAGGACTCACTGGACCGGAAATCATTCATGATACAACTGAACGAATTATTCAAATCAGAAAGCGGATAGCCGCAACACGTGATAGGCAAAAGAGCTATACCGACAAACGCCGTAAACCTTTGAAGTTCGAGGTAGGCGACAAGGTACTATTGAAGGTATCTCTCTGGAAAGGAGTGATACATTTCGGAAAGCGTGGAAAGCTGAATCCTCGCTATATCGGTCCATTTGAAATCATTGGGGAAGTAGGCCCGGTAGCCTATCGATTACAACTCCCTGCAGAACTCGATGGAGTTCACAACGTGTTTCACGTTTCTAATCTGAAGAAATGTTTGGCTGAAGACACCGAAATAATTCCTTTGGAGGAATTGGAGATTGACGAACATCTGAGATTCATTGAGCAACCGGTAGAAATCATGGGACGCGAGGAGAAAGCCCTCAAACGTAGCAAGATTCTGATCGTCAAAGTTCGATGGAACTCAAAGCGTGGGCCTGAATATACTTGGGAACGAGAGGATCAAATGAAGAAAAAGTATCCTCACTTGTTCGAGCAAACGTCCACGGAAACTCAAGGTATGATTTAATTTTGGGGACCAAAATTCCTTTAACAGGAGGAGGATGTGGCGACCCTAAAAACTTTTGCTTTCTTTCCCCAGCAACAGCAGCAACAACGATAGCCGAGGCTGCGAACGCTACAACGCAAGAATAATTTTCGGGACGAAAATTCCATTCACAAGGGGATGATGTGACATCCGAGAATTCCAAGGTTAACTGCCGTTAGACAATCTCCGTTAGTTACGTTATAAGTGATAACTTAGTAACTAATGCTTAACTAGGCCGAATACGTCCACGACCTTTGGTTGATCACCGAACCCGTCCATATGTGTTATGTGTTTATTTATTTATTGTTATTATGTGCAATGTGATTTAAACGCATGATTTAGTATTGATAATAGAATGTAAGTTGGCCCCTTTTGGGTTGCCAGCGAAACTACCGGGCGAAACTGTAGATTCGCTCGGTAGCCGGCTAAACTGTTTGACTTACAAGTGCCCAGAGCCAGTTTAGCTTGGCCAACGAAACTGCCAGCGAAACTAGCCCCTGTTATATATATTTTATAAAACCCTAGTTACTTCCCATTTGCATCATTTCACACAAAACACACACCACTCTCCATCTGCTCTCTCGAGATTTCTGGCCATCCGAGAAAACCACCAAGAAACCATCATCTCATCTCATCCATTCGGACCCTAGATCGAATCGTGAGTCCCAAAACTATTCTTCATGCATTTTCTATGTGTTTTACTTTAAAGCATGCTTAGATCTTCATAGAATCAATTGATCTTCTGATATGATGCTTAGGAATGCTAGATCTGTTATAAAGTCTGCAACTTTATGTGCAAAATCATGCCATAATGAAGATTTATGCTAATTAGGTCATTTTAGGTCCAAAATGTGTTTTTGGTGATTTGATGATGAAAATCCATGTTTAAAGTGTTAAAACTTACTGTTTAATGTTGGTAAATGATTATGCATGCTAAATATTGAATCACATGAAGTATGGAAGCTGTTAGATTGATTTTTTAGGCTGATTTGTGAGTTTTTCGCGACCAGCGACACTGTGTGTTCTCTGGGCGAAACTATACAGCGAAACTGTTTGAAAATGCATCCAGCGATACTATGTAGCGAAACTATAGTGTCGCCCGCGAAACTAAGTAGACCTGCTCGAACGAAACTACCGAGCGAACCAACCTAAACGAAAGTTCAAACCAGTTTTGAGCGAAACTATGCTAGCGAAACTGTGTCAGCAGTTTCGAGCGAAACTAGCTAGCGAAACTGTGTCATCGGGTACTCCCTAGCGAAAGTGCTGCCCTTGCACACAGCGAAACTGTGTAGCGACACTGTTTAGCGAAACTAAGCCTAGACCAAAACCCAAACTTGTGCAACTTACTTGGATGTTATGCCATGACTTACATGATTATGCAATAATGAAACATGTTTTGATTTCTGTGTTATGTGAACCCTTGTTTATGATCAACCATCGGTGTCGTGTGTCGGTATGTCGAGTCGTAGTTCCAACGTGCTATGTTATGGGCCATAGTGACGTAGTTAAAGTTTGGACACAACCTAACACCTAAGACCTTAATGTGATTATTAGGTCTTCGTTAGCAATCATAATTGGATTAATTGAAGTGTAAGCTAAGCAACCTAAGGTGAGTTTCACTAACCCTTAATTGTGAGCCCGTTTGGGTCACAACGAATTTACTTAACGGAAAACAACGCTGACATTTTGAGGTATCGCCAAATGGGATATCTGTTATGGAAGTTGGAGTGTTTTATGGGAACACTTGCAACTATCCATCCTTGGGGTTTCAAAAGAAATCCGCAACCAACTATTTAATACTTAAACTCACCTGGGATTTCAAATGAAATCCGGAACAACCATTTTGACACTTAAACTCTTTTTAGGATTTCAAATGAAATCCAGAATAAACGGTTTTAATATGACTAGTGTAGGTTAAAGTCTAAACCAAATGATATCACATGATTTCTAAGGATGCCTTAAAACTTAAAAGTCCTCAACAACTTAGTACTATTAATGTGCAAAGCGAGGGGATGTTGGGTAGATCTACTGAGGGTTTGACAAACCCTGCTTCGCAGTACACAAATGTGTAGCCAACCGGTTGGAGGCCGAACGGAGTGCAATATCAGCCTATTTTAGTTGTGGGTCCCATGAGGAACACAACTGGAGGCACAAACCATCGGAAAATGCCGAACTCTGTTACGTCAGCTTTGGTACGAACTTCCTTAGTGCATGGAAACCGGATTAGCTACCCGCGATATCGGTTGACCGCTTTAATCTTTACTTAACTAGTGCATATTCGATAATTCAACACTTGGCAATTGTTTTGCAAAACTATTACTTATTTATATGTTGATACATACGCTTATGAGACCGGGCCGCTGCATGACATGCCCACTGTGAACTCACCAACCGTTAGGTTGACACTTGTATGGTTTTCACTTTTGCAGATCGCTGAGGAGTATCCACTGGAGGTTGGCATGGCACCCGAAGATACTTATTTTATTTTGAACTTGAATTGGGAATCAAACAACAATTTATGTTTTGTAATTAAAGCACGTGGTTAGTGCTAAGATACTCATGTTTTCTTTCCGCTGCAAACTTCTAAACTGTTTTATGATGAATGTTTGGACTTTACTCTGATTCGTTTAGTATTTGTAACTAATGGTTGTGGTCCTGGTTTGCTCGCACCCCTTAACGGTATAAACTCCGTTAGTGGCTAATTTGGGGGTGTGACAATACCTATCCTCAGATAAATGGAAAACCGATTGCACGAAGTGATCTTGATGAAGATCAAAGAAAAGTTTACGCCCGAGAGAAGAAATGTTATGGAAATCTCACAATGGCACTACCAAGAGAGCTTCTACATCAATTCAAAAATTGCACAACATCAGAAACTTTGTGGGATGCATTGAAAGATAGGTGTGCAGGAAACGAGCAACATCAGAAACTTTCAGCACTGTGACAAAGAAAGTATTGCCGACTTGATTTCTAGGTTTTCACATCTGATCAATGAACTTGAGGTTTTTGGAGTCAAGAAAGAAAAAGAGGAATTGAAAGAAAATTTTCTGGAAGCTCTACCCGAAAAGTGGGAGAACTTTGTTATGATGCTTACTAATGATCCAAATTACTCTAGTTGGTCATTCAATCAAGTGTTAAGCAAATTACAAGCTTGAGAAATGGAATTACTTGTGAAAAAGTCAGCAACACCAACAGTTCAGAATCCTGAGATATATTTTGGAGAGAATTCTGCTACGGCGCATGCTAAAACTAAATCACATTCTATTTCAAACAGTAATCCACCAGTAACAGCATTTCTTGCTGGAAAGTCTTAAAATACTGGAAATTCTTCGAGTTGCAGTTTTACTATTCCTGATAGATCATCAAGCAAGTCTACTTCTAATCAAGCAACCGAAGATCTAGCTGTTTTGTTGGGTGCTTTCGTATCATCTTCATCTGGCTCCATATTTAGTCAAATTGGTAATTCTGGTTTGGTTCCGGACGATATAAAACAGATGGATGAGGATCAGCTAAATAAATTAGATTTGGATTGGCAGTTGGCTATGATTGCTGAAAGAGGAAGATGGTTTATAGGCAAACATGGGTGAATTAAGAGGCACCAAACTGGGTTTAGACAAGTCTAAACTAAAATGTTACAAATGTTCCAAGTTGGGACATTTTGCTCGAGAATGCAAGCTATCTTCTTCTAAACCAAGTACTTCGGATAAGCATGATCACAATAAAGAAGAAAAGGCTTTAGTGACTGAGGGTCCTTATGATTGGGCTGCAGATTTTCCGGTTGAATCTGCATTCGTAGTTCATTCTCAAGATCATTATGCATTGATGGGAAATATTGAGATTGACTCGAGTGGATATGTATCTAAGACTAGTAAATCTGAATCGAGTAATTCTGATTCCGAAATGGGTTGTTATGAATCCGTGTGTGAATTTTGTACTAAGAAAGATAGAAAGCTTCAGAAATTGGTTCAAGAAAAGGAAAAGTTAGTTGTGGATAGGGTGAAGCTCAAAGAAGAGTTAGAAAGTTATAAACAGAAGTGTGAAGTTTCTGATTTATCACATAATGAATGTATTCATGATATAGTCAACTATGTTCCATGCGAAAAGAAATAAGAACGTTAATCGTCTACCTTAAGGTCGATCTTTCGATACACAGATAAGGCCTCGGATTTAACAAAATAAGAGAATAAAAACAAGTTGAAATTGTAAAACTCAACAATAATCAGGTCGGTGCTCCCGCACGCGCAGAGAAAGTCCGATGAGTTATACGAAACACCAAAGAAAATAAAGCAAAACGTCAAACGAACAACGATTAGGTCGATCTTTTGATACGCAGAGAAAGTCCGATCGTTTGACAAAATAAAGAAAATCAAACAAGTTTAAATCTTTGCAAAATGAACACATGTATACACAGTGACGACTCATTTTATTTTTCACATATCTTTTTCTTGATATATCTTGAGATACGTATCAAGATGTTGTCCACTAGGTCAAGCATCAGATTTAGTGTATATCACATTTGAATACTTTCTGATTTGCCCAGCCAACCTTACACATCGATCAAATGGTCTTATGGCTTGTTCATCTATTTTATCCATGAGCCAGACGATGTAAGCCAATGTACCATCATTTCCCAATCATGTTCGATACAATTTCTCATTTTTCAATGTTTTTGGATTTTTGCATTTTTCAATGTTTTTGGATTTTTAAAATTCTCCCCCTAAAAATGACAAGTCTATTTAAAGATTTTCATTTTTAACATTGGAAAACCACACACTATTTTTGTATTTTTACAAAAACAAACTCCCCTCCAAACGGAGATGGAGTGAAAAATAAAACAGAAATTGATCAACCAACATAAATACTTGCTATTTAGCATTTTGAAAACAAAAATTGAGTTTGAAATTCAATTTAAGTTATCACAGATATTTCACAATCAGCAATTTTCCAATCACCAAAAGGTCTTCTAAAATACCTGCTGACACCAAATAAAACATTAGGCGCTTTGGGATCGACCCGATTAATAGCGCCGGGTCGCCCAGTGTCTTCCACATAGTCATTGTTGGCCTTGGAAACAGACTTTGGTTTCCATATCACTGTGGACAAAATTTTTTTAATCAGAACCTATAAAATTTTCAACTGGCATTTGTGGTTTGGACCAAAACGACTTACTAGTTGATTTACCTTTTGAGGACCGTGGTTCATCAAAAAGTTGACCATTATTATCCACATATTTTGCATTTTTGTGAACATATGCAGTCGTTGGACAATTTGCATTTTTGTGAACATATGCAGTCGTTGGACAATTTGAAACCAGATGTCCAAGTCGATGATATGCATAACAAATTCTTTCATGACACTTTGGTGAGAATTTGACAAAATTCTTTGGTTTCCAACTATGATTTGTAGCAGGAGAATCATAATAACCAAAAGAGTGATCAGAATCAAATGAATCAAAGAAATTGTCAGAAGAATCATACCTGGGAGATGATCTTTGGGGTAAGTAGTAAGAACCACTTGAAGAACCTCCAGAATGATAATGACCATTTCTTGATGTAGAAACATTTGGCTTCTTCTGATGAGATTGCTTTTGCCGAGTCTAAACAGGTTTAACAAACAGTTTCTTTGATTGTAATTGAGGTTGATGAACAGGCTTAACAACTATCTTCTGTTTCTGTGTTTTTTGTGGCACTGAAACTTCCTTGACTTGATAACCCAACCCTTTGTGCTTAAAACCCGGTGTCTTCGATGAAATTGAAGAAGAACGAGAAGCTTCTCTCCCCTTAGCTTCTCTAGTAAATTTGGCATTGATATCTTTTAGTTTGTTCTTTTCAACCAAAACTTTGTCTTCTTTAGTTCCAGACGAAATACTTGAAGCACTTTTATCAAAAATCTGTTCATTTTCTAAAACTATCAACTTTGAATTAAACTTTGGAGCTTCACCCAATGGTTTTTGCTTTTTCTCAGACTTTGATTTCTTCTTCTTTGATGAAGTGGCAAACTTTGAATAATCATGCAGTTAATATTTTGGATCAAGAGGAGAAGTTGTAAATTCAGACAAATCCACTGGTTGAGGAACCATGTGAATATCATTCTTCTTAGAACTATCCTCAGTCCTATCCTGTTTAAACAAGAAATTCAGCAATGTCGGCAATAAATTGCAATTCTTCACTTACCTTTTTAATTCCAAAATTTCGAACTTCAATTCATAAATTTTCTGTTGAGCATCAAACACTTCTTTTTGGGACTTGATGAACTTTACATTAAGATCATCATACTCATATGTTTGTAACTTCCGGATCTCGCATTCAGCAAACAATTCCTCAAGAACACTTTCTCTTTTCTTCTTGAAAATCTAAATGTCTTTTGTCAAAACTTCATTCTTATCACGATAAAGAACATTTTCATCTTGAAGTGTAGAAAAATCTTAGATTGAAGTTTTTCATTTTTAGCAGCCGATTCAACAATAAGTGCATTAGCTTTTTCATACTTTTGTTGAACAGGATAAGCATTTTTTAATAATGCTTCAAAATCTGCAGCAACATCTTTAGCTTCAGCTTTTCGCTTTTTCACATTCAACCAACAATTTTGTCCTTTTCTTTCATCAAATTCTTGTTAATCTTAGCAAATTCAGCACACTTTGAACATACTAACAATACTCCATTCTGAACTTCTTCTATGTCACTTTCATCCCCTTTGTCATATATAACACAAGAGCTTGTTTCAGAATCAGAATCAGAATCAGTGATACAACCATCAATTTGTTCAGTCTTGAAAACAATATCACAACCTTGTTTGTCTGACAACTCATTACTATAGGATCTTAAACCACTAGATACTGAATCATATGATTTTGAATCAGAAGAATCTGATCCAACCCTCGTGGTCTGATTGTGTGCACATACCTCACCTTTTTCTTTCAATGCATTCCATAAACTATTTGATGTATAGTTACCCGAGAATTGATGTAGTAACTCTTTAGGTAATGTCATCGTTAACGTACCATATGCCTTTTTCTCTGCTTGATATGCTTTCTTTTGTTCAGATGAAAGTCTTCTTTGAATAATTGGCTCACCGGTCTCATCTTTAGGATAGACATATTGTTCAGAAAATGCCAACCACATATCAATATCATTCGTATTCACATATGCTTCAAACCGTGTAACCCAACTATGATAATCTTCCAATTTGAGCAATTTAAGAAATTTGGGAACTTTCGAACTTGTTAGGATTTCATTATCATTGTTCATCATAGTTTGCATTGTCGCTTGAACCAAAGTCTGAATAGCCGCAAACGCTTGAAACTCAAACATTTTGTAAATACTAGTTACTGTTTAACCGAACCTATTCCGAACTTAATCCGAAGTCCGTCCAAACCGTATCCGAACTTGATTTTTAAAGATCTTGACCGAACCTTAACCGAACCTTATCTGTGTTGCCGAACCTCGTCCGAACTCTGTCCAAACTGAAAAGACACAGCTGAACTGTTAGAACATGTTATGTTGTCTAGTGCTAGGTCTAGGTGGTTTGTCTATATTGTATAGAAAGTTTTGTATATTCTATCCCCAGCGTACCAGGGGCGGACCAGATGGTACGCACGGACCATCTGGTACGTTGGTTATATGGTATGCTGGACAGACTTAGTATAAATATGTTTAGCTCGTGTTTGAGAGAACTAGTTGTGAGAGTTGTGAGTTTAACTGTGTGTTTTCAAGTGTGTTTACTCTCTATAATCTCTCTCTGTAAAACCGAGCTTGAAATCAATCGAAGATCTTTTATTTACCTCGTGTGTTACAATTCCGATTACAATCATGCAATAGCAAGATCCAATATGTGTTTTACAAGTGGTATAAGAGCAGGTTTTGCTCGTATGCTATGATTTACAATCGGTTTTGGGTTTCTAGAGAGAGAAACAACCTTTTTGCTCAAAATTTTGCCAATTCTTCTCAGTTTCACGTCCATTTGAGAAGAATTTTACGTTCAAAATGATTTGTGGGTGCTTTCGCTGAGTTCTGCATCAAATTCACGTTCAGAAAACCAAAAATAGTGAAAATCTGTCAGTTTCTGGTTGGTACGCATTTGGTCCGGATCAAGAACACCTGGTACGCAGGTGGTCCGTAAGGCAATCTTCAAAGAGATTTTGGTTCGCTCATTTTGGTCCGGAAGACAATCTTCATTTCTAGTCCGTGACGGTTATAATCTGTTCCGCAGTTGTTTTTTCCGTATCTTTGGTTCGTATTCAAATTTTGGTACGGGAGATAAGTGGTTCGCAGGTGGTATGTCTTTGCACCTTTGGTCCGTGCTTGGTACGTGAAGAATTTTGGTACGCTGAGTTGTATTTTGGTTCGTAGATCGCTATTTTGGTACGCGCACTCAGTTTTTGAGTCTACAATCATGGATCCGTTCCAAACTTTTGCAGCAATGTCTACGATAGTTCAAGCATTACTGAATTATGATAATGAGATAGGAACTACAAACAAAGTTCCTAAATTGATGAAATTTGAAGATTTCCATAATTGGAAAACTAGGTATGAATCATATATTGGTGTGACGGATGTTACGGTGTGGACCCCAATGCTGGATGGTTATCAAGTTCCAAAGTTTACAGCTGGTGAATTTGCTGGTCAAGTAAAGCCATATAACAAGATGAATGATGCTGAGAAAGAATCTTTCAAATTGGAGAATAAAGCATATTCAAATTTATCAATGGCTTTACCAAAAGATATTTTGCATCAGTTCAAAATGCATACAACATCAAAAGAGTTATGGGATGCATTGTGTCACAGATGTGAAGGCAATGCTCAATACAAGAAAAGCAAGAAAAAGGTGTTGTTGAAGGAGTTTGATAATTTCTGTCACGTTTCAAATGAAACCGTAAATGATCTCATTTCAAGACTATCACATTTGGTTAGTGAGCTTGAGATTGTTGGAGTGAAGAAGGAGACTGGAGAATTGAAGGAGAAGCTGTTAGATGCTCTACCAGCTAAATGGGAAGGTTATATTCTCTTGTTAACACATGATAAGGGATTTGATGATATTTCATTTGATGATCTTACAAGAAATTTTCTAGCTCGGGAATTAGATATGATGCGGATTAAAACTCAACCAGCTCAAGTTCAGAATCCCGATGTATATTTTGGTGAGAATGCTTCAATCATGCATGCAAAGGAAAAAGCTAGTTCAAATCCTCCAACTACTGCATTATATGTGGAGAATACTTCAAGTAGTCATGCAAATATGTCTCGTGGTTCTTCAAGTGAAAGTTATACTAACAAAGCTGCGGTAACGTATCCAGTTTATTCGAATCAATCCTCTTCTGCTCCACCATCCAATTAAAGTGCATTTTCAGTTAGGACTACAAATGATTTTATGGCACTATTTTCGGCAATGGTTTCTTCATATGATGGTGTGGTAGCAGGAAAATTGACGAGTGCTGAACTCACAGATGAAGATTATGAACAAATCGACCTTGATGACTTAGAACTCATGGATATCAACTGGTCAATGGCCATGCTTGTCAGAAGAGGCAAGAAGTTTATGCAAAGAACAGGTCGTAAATATTTAAATCCGGAAGGAAAGCTTGGATTCGACAAATACAGAGTTCGTTGTTATAATTGTCAAAATTATGGTAACTTCGCAAAAGAATGCAAGTATGCATAGAAGCAAGAAACATCAAAATTATTTCAGAAGTATGTAGCTTAGAGTTCAAACGCATCAGGAAGCAATTCTACTCCATCAAGTTCAAATGCAAATGCTTCGAATCAAGATTCTAAAGCTTTGGTTTCTCAAGCTAGAAAAGGATATGACTGGGGAGCAGATTATCCTGATGAGTCTGCTTTTTTGTGTACTGAAGAAAGAGATGTAAAACTTGAAGATGATCTTGACCTTCCAGGTGAAGATTTCTTTGCTGAAGGCCAGCAAGCCTTTATGGCTAACATTCAGGTTGATTCTAAACCCTGTGAACACTGCATGACCTCTGCTAATAAATTGAAAGAACTTTCTGATGAGAAAGTCATGTATCATAATAAATACATGTTAGCAGAGGAGAACACTAAGATATATAAACAAAGGTGGGAGGTCGTTAAGGCTGAACTGAAAAGCGAACAAGCTTCGATTTGAGCACCAAAATTGAATTAAACAACAAAACTGAAGAATGTATCTTTTATGAAAAGAAGCTTGCAGAAGCTAACGCTAAAATTTCTGAATTGAACATTGAAATTTTAGATCTTAAGAGACAACTTGAGAATTTTAAAAATTCATCTTCCTTTGCAAGTTTTCTATGCAAAGATGAAACTCTAAAAGAGGTGTTTAAAAATTCAAAGTGCAATTCAGTTCCACCACCAATTGTGCATGGTTTGGAACCGACAGACATAGAGACCAAACCATCAATTGTATTTGATTACTTAAAGTTCACTGAGAACTTGATGGGCAATTCTGACAAACACAAAGGCACTTATAAAAAGAAACCTGTCAAAAATGTGTCTAAGACAAATGTAGATGTTCTCAAATCCAATGAGTCAAGTGATGTTGTAGGTGATAAACCAAATGATGACAAACCAACTGGTTCTGTCAAATTGACACCTTTGGAGCAAGCAATTAAGATACAAGAAACTGAGAAGAAAACGAAAACCTTTGATAAAGAAAATTTTGCTAAAGGCTCTATCTCTTTTATGAAAAAGATATAGTAACAGCTAGCAACACAACCACACCGGATGTTAATGCAATTCCGGTTGCTCCTCCAAAGTCTGTCAAGTATAGTGGTATTGGTTATGGATCTGTTTCTGAAAAATCTAAGGTCAATCAAAAGAAACCTCAGGTTAGTCAGAAAAATGATAAGAAATTAAAAGGCAAAATGGAAACTGGTGAGTCATCTCAGAAAATCAGAATGTATTGTCTTAAAGGTAGTTACCATGTTTTTTCTGATGAGATGTTTCCTTTATGCTGTGTTGATCCAAACCGTGTTGCGAAGGTGTTTTATGTTGATTATGTGGAGAAGGGTGAGTCTGATCATGGTAGTGGAGAAACTGGATCGTTGCTCAAGTTGAGAACGAGTCCAAATGACCAGGATACTCAAAAGTCAAAAACTCCGAACACTCAGAAATTTGTTTCCAAATACTCACCGAAGAGTTCCAAATACTCACCGAAGAGTTCTTACAAATTTGATGGTCGGTTTTCTGATAAAACAAAAGATTTTGATTACAAATCCTATGGTTTTTGTGATGATTATGATTTTTATGATGATTTTGGAAAATTTGAACAAATCAAAGCACAAAAGATAAAACCAAAAGGATATGCTGATCGATGTGGAGTTGATGACTATGGTTTTTATAACCAATTTGGGTATGTTACTCCTAGTGTTGGTCCGGGATCAACAACCGTTCACGATATTTCGATCTCAAACAACTGCGGAAACCTTGTATGAGATTGATTCAAGAGAAAGTAGATGAAATAGATTTGATGTAGATGATAAACAACAAAAGATCAAATCTTGAATGAAGAACACACTTTCTTGGATTGATGATTACGATCGGAATTACAAGAGATAAGCACAAAATCGTAAACAACAACTACTTACAATCATAAACTAAAGGGGTTTATATAGTACCCTTACACAAACCCTAAGCCCAATCATAAACCCTTAAAGAACCGGCCCACTAAAGCCCAAAATCGTAATCTCTCTAAGCCCATTATCGTAAACTCCAAGTCCATTTCAAGTAAGCCTACTCTAATGTTCATGCCTCATAAAGTATAGCCCAACAATCTTCCCCTAGGCATGAACCATTAGAGCGTCTATGGCAGCAGCAAATCAAATCTGAAAGTATTAGGCTTCTTTCTGACCACCATTCACGCTCTACAATCCGGTTCGCTGTTCCATAAAAGATCCCCACCCTGATGGCATATTCAAGATCATTCTCATCACTGAGAATATGTTGGGAGGCGAGGAGCTTAATGTCTCGTTCACCAAACCTCATCAGATCCACCGGATCATAAAAGCAAAACTCTCGCATGTTTTTGCAGACCACCACCACTTCGTGTGTCGTTGGATCATAGAACCAGCTATCAAAGTTTTTCGCTAAAGTCCCATCTTCAATTTCATCCAACATGTTAATCACTCTAGTCCGTTTGGTGGGTGGTCGCCTTACTTCACCAACAGGCTCTCCAGTAACTGGGTCAGTTCCAGTTTTTATCCACCGAACCTGTTTAAGATCAAAGTTCACAAAATTTTCTGCCAAATGGCTCATCAGGTTTTTACGAACTAGATCTCCATCTTCATTTCTCCATCTATTTATAAATGGTGCCCTCAGTAAGTTTCTGATTTCTGGCTCTATCCAGGAGTGAAATTCGCCTCTTGTTCTGTAGTACTCCACTGGACTGTAGCCATTTCTAATCACCGCGAACAGCTTCTTCTCACTATCATAGTGCCAGCACAGAATAGATTCTCGGCTTCCCCTTTTGTCAATGTCACTTTTACCAACATCAATCGAGTACAACGTAGGGGGAGGTCCTTGGGAGAATTCCTTAAACCAGTTTTCATGACCTTCTGGTGCCGTTGAGATGATTCTACCTCCTTGAGCGTAGTCTGACATTACAATGGTATCATCACCTTCATCTTCATGCACTATTTCAGCAGTTGGAGCGCTTTGAGAAGAACTCTGTCCTGTGGCACTCTGAGCACTTAGACCACTTGACTTCTATAAGTCTTCTACCTTCTTCCTCAGCTCTAGAAGCCCCGCATACAAAAACGCAATACTGGCTTCGCTCTTGCTTTCCTTTTCCTTCAACTTTTCGTTTTCTTCTTTTAGCTCTTTTATCTCACCTTCTCTCTTCCTGTTTTGAGAAATAAGGAAGTTGATCTGAGGATCAGCACTTATCCTGAGGTCGACTGGAAGTTCACTGGCTTGAGCAAGGTCTTCAACCAGTGCTTGGTACTGACGGAAGCTTGGGACAACAGGAGGCTGGCTAGATTCAGCAGATAAGTTCACTCTCACTGGACTGGGCTCCAAAAACATGTTGTCCACATCAAAGAATTGCCTTTCATCATGAACTGGGCTATGTTCATTCCGAATAGGACTTTCGGTCTGCATGGGAGTTGATTCCGGTACATCAACCTGATGATCAGCCTGAGGCGTGCTCTCTTCATTTGTAGGTTCAGATGCATCGACGTTTTGTACATTGGCATGTGTAGGTTCAAATACCATCAGGCTTGAACTAGTTTTCTGAAATTTAAACCTGATGGCTCTGGGATCTGACTTCTTCCTTGGTGACGGCTCACGCACAGGAATTGGCTCTTCAAAAACACCCTGACGAATGTCTTCTTCAAGAATCACGATTGGTCGGTTCTGAATGGTTGTAGTGATTCTTATCTTGTCAGCATTTGCTCTTGCTGTTCCCCAGAAATTTCTAACAAGTTGCTCATCGATCAGCACACTTGTTCGCAGAGCATGATTAATTTTGTAGACATTCAGTCCTGCCACCAAAGAGTAGAATAGCTGCATATGTCTTTCTGGAGGGTCATCAAGGAAGGCTGGGATGCAATGATCTCTCTCAAAACGAATCTCTTCATCAAGCATATCTTCTACCATCTGAGAAAACGAGACAAATGCATCAAGCCTAAACTCATCAAAGTGAAATTATGTTTGTCAACAACATCTTCAAGTTCAATTGATTATTACATTTAACTTGTTAAGTTCAGAAAATCTCAAATTAAACTTTTAAGAAAAATATTTGATCTTGAATCACAAATTGACAAACACATTTAATTTGAACTTAAAATGATTGAGTTTGATGATATTTTAAAAACATTGGGTGTTTACCATTTTAATCAAAAAAAAATAAGTGAGTTTACGGTTCACAATTTGGGTTTACGATCAGACAAGCGGGTTCACGATCGGGTCAGTCGGAAACAAAATGTCCAATCGTAATCTCGCGAAATAGCCCTAGGCCCGATCGTAAACAACATCGTGAACATCAATCGGAAACGAGGATCGTAAACTTGGATCGTAAACGTTGATCGGAAACGCCAACAGTCGTCTCCTTTACTGCGACGATCGTAAACACGAAAAATCGCCATTAACTGACCTGCAACAAACTCGTAAACTCGTTAAAACACCTCAAATATGTAAACAGAACACTTAGCACTACCTTTTATCAGTTTCTAACACAAATCCGACTTCTATTCACTCGTAATCGAAGGAAAAGTTCAAAAAAATACGGATGAAGAACACCGAGCCTTCAAAAACTTCTAAAACCGTAAATGAATCCACGAAGAGAAGAGGAAACACTCGATTGAGAGAGGTTTCTTGGTCGAAAATTGATTCTGAAGGTGAAGGTGTGCTCAGATTTCACAAATGACGGCTGGAGGTGGTTGGAAATGGTTTTCCGATGAGGTCAGCGGCGGAGGTTAGGGTTTCTGTGGAGGATCGTAAACGCAGACAGAGAGGAGTCATAAATGGTAAGGGGAATCGGAAATGAGGTCTTTTATATTAAAAAATTTTCATTTTGGCCCCCTCAAGATTCAAAAAACATTTTAAAAACCTCCCAAACCTCTATTAAAAAGATAATTCTCTTAAAAATGTTAACTTTGAAAAATTTGAGAATTACGAAACATCCCCTCCGACTCATACCCCGAGTATCTGATCTTGATCATAAAAATTAAATTTTAAACAATTAAAATAGATAAATAATGAAAAATAATCATAAAGCAAATACAGCCTAAAATTAAATATTCACTTGCCTCGAAGCTGATGTTTTTCATGGATCATACCAGACGTATCTTTGACTGAGGAACCCTTTTCAGTTTCCGCTACTCGACGCTCTAGACGATTTCCCAAAATTTGAAACCACATAAACTCACATCCAGATAAAAAAAATTTAAGTGCTTAATTATGATACAATATTACCGTCATGTTTAACCGTCCCCACACCCAATTGTTTATAGCAAAACCTACCCAACCTCAGAGTTTATTGAGGATTCACAAACCCCCAACTTGAGGAACCATGCAACACCGTCATGACAAACACTTATTTTGTTAATTATCAGTTGGTGACCAGGTCGGCCGCATAAGCACGCAGAGAAGACCAAACAAAATAATTATTTTATTGTTTTCCTTTTCCTTTTCATTTTTCAATTTCTTTTCATTCTTTTCATTTTTTCTTTTTGAATAAGGTGTTGTCATAACAGCAGAACATGGCGTGTGAGAGAGTGAATACTAGGTGGATACCACTCTCAACCCATTTTTGCTGGGTCTCAATTTTTTAAACTATGTAAACTAGGATGGAAACCTAAACATATATAGAAGTTAAGTTTACTGCACTTACTTGGATGATCATAGTTTTTGATTTAGCTTACCGACACATCATCTTTGAGCCGTCTTTCATTTCAGCCTTACACGTGTCAGTCTCCGATTGTCTTGGAATTTTATATCACTTCCTACCAATTCAAGGCAAACAAAAGACTTCATAAAAACCTCAAACAAATTTTTCAGATTTTCTGAAACATTGACATTTCTTCCCCTGTTTTTATGAGGCTTTTGAAACAAAAACATTTTGTTTTTTTTGTTTTTTTTTTAACTTTTTAATATTTAAAAAAAAAGGAAATTAAAGCAAAAGTAAGCAAAAGATAAAAGCAAAACTAGATACAAAAAGTTTTGATCAGTTCCTTCCTCGAAGGCAATCATCCTTAGGCCTTCAACACACATTTCAAAATTGGAACGAGGGAGGGGTTTTGTGAAAAGGTCTGAGACATTTTGATCTGAGCTTACCTTTTCCAACTGAATCAACTTCCTGTCATAGCAATCACGAATAACAGCAGCTAAATGAGAGAGTTTAGGATTAGCCTGATAACGTGCACACACACACACACTGCATGCATGATGTCTGGCCTGCTTGCTGTTAGGTACATGAGTGACCCGATCATTGATCGATACAAGAATTCACTCACTGGTTCCCCATCTGCATCCACCGTCAGTAGAGGCCGGGATTCCATGGGAGTGGAGATGGGCTTGGAATCCTGCATTTTGTATTTTTCTAGAATCTCATTCACGTATTTTTCTTGATGAATGAGAATTCCAGTTTCATCTTGTTTCACTTGTAATGCCAGGAAAAAATTCATCTCCCCTTGATCACTCATCTCAAACTTCTTTCTCGTGATTTCTTCAAACTCGGTGCACAATTCTTCATTTGTAGATCCGTAGATGATGTCATCCACATACACTTGCACCATGATGATGTCATCATTCACCTTCTTTCTAAATAAGGTTTGATCAACCACTCCCCTCGTATACCCATTTTCCACAAATGCTTGGATAGAGTCTCATAGCATGTGCGTGGAGCTTGATGCAAACCATACAGGGCTTTATCCAGTAGATATACATGATCTAGATGTTCCTCATCCACAAACCCTGGTGGTTGTCCCACATAAATTTCTTCATTCATGTCAGCATACAGGAAGGCTGTCTTGACATCCATTTGATGCACTGTGAGACTGAGATATGTTGCAACAGCATGGAAAATACGAATTGCTTCCAATCTAGCCACTGGAGCATATACCTCATCATAATCAATCCCATGCACCTGTCTATGTCCTTGAACAATCAGACTCGCCTTGTTCCTTACGATTATACCCATATCATCCTTCTTGTTCTTGTACAACCATCTTGTGGGTATAACCTTATTGTCTTCTGGCCTTTTCACTAGTCGCCACACTCCTAATTTTGAGAATTGATTCAGTTAAATGTGCATAGCCTCCATCCAGCTTGGATCTTTAAGAGCTACCATCACATTTGGAGGCTCTATCTGGGAGATAAAACACGAGTACATGCAGTGATTGATGTTACCCGCGCGGCTTCTAGTTATGACTCCTGCTGTCACTGGCCCGACCACATTGCTAAGTGGATGATCTTTGTTGATTCTTGTGGTTTGAATATCTGGTACTGAAACAGAAACAGGCAGGTTAGTATCATTAACATTATTATTCATACCTTGGGTTTCAGGCTCCTTCTAATCATCATGAGTTCCTGACGATTCTGGAACATTCACAACATCATCCTTAGGAGCTGTTCCTGATACACTGTCTCTGACATTTTCCACAGATGGCCTCACTTCAGGAGCTGGAGCAATGATGTCTTCTTCTTCCAGATTGGAAAACATGTTTGAGTAGTCAAACCCTTTAAAGAAAGTCCCATAGTCAAAGATCCAGTCCGGTCCAATTCCTGCATCTGTTGGATTATCTTCCAACCAGTCAACATCAAATGCCTCGATTATCAATTTGGTGGTTTTGTTGTAGACCCGATAAGCACTATTTGCAGAATATCCCACAAAATAACATTCATCAGCCTTTTCTTCGAACTTCCCCACATCAGATTGAATTAACACTGTGCAAGGACACCCGAAAGTCTTGAAGTACCCCACCCTTGGCTTTTCTCCATAGATAGTCTGATAAGGCGTCATCTCATGTCGCTTGTTCAGCAGTACCCGATTCTGCACATAACAAGCAGTGTTGACTGCTTCGGCCCAGAAGAAAATTGGTAATCTTGCATCACACAACATAGTTCTGGCAGCTTCAATGAGAGTTCTGTTTCTACTTTCAGCATCACCATTTTGTTGAGGCGTGTATGGTGCACTGAATTGTCTTTCTATACCTTTTACTCCACAGAACATATTCAATTCAGCATTCTTAAATTCTGTTCCGTTGTCTGTTCTAATAGCCTTTACCCTTTTGCTCAACTGATTTTCTATAAGAGTGACAAATTGTTTCACAGGCGCTGGAGTTTCATGCTTGTTTGACAGAAAGAAAACCTAAGTAAAACGAGATAAATCATCCACTATAACCGGACAGTATGAGAACTTGCTGATGCTTTGAACTTGCATTGGGCCGAGGAGATCCATATGAAGTAGTTGCAATACCGATGAAACAGAATTGACGATCTTGGAACGATGTGGTAATCTGTGCTGCTTCCCCTTAGCACATGCAACACACTTCTCAACTGACGTGAAATCTGTGATAGGAAGGTTCCTTACATGCTCTCCCTTTTCCAGCTTTGACAGATTCTTCATGTTAGCATGTCCTAGACGACGATGCCACAACAGTGCCAGATTTTCATTCTGCTTTGAGATAAGACACGCTTCTTCAGATGTCGGAGGATTACCCATGTTGAGAAGATAAGAATTTGCTCGTCTTGGTGTACGCATCAGAATACACTCCTCAGGAATCTTCACACCAGGCTTGAGGATGATGCATTCCTTCTTGTTGAACAAACAGAATATTCTCGATCACAAATCTGCGACACACTGAGCAGACTGTGTGATAATTCTTCTACATAATGCACATCCGAGAACTTCAAGCTACCATTATTCACCACCCCTTTCTTGCTGATTCTTCCACCTACTCCACCAGCGAAAGATACACCACCTCCATCGAAATCTTCTACCTCTTCCAAAAGCGATAAATCTCCGGTCATATGTCAGGAGCAACCACTGTCAACGTACCAGAGATTGTTGACAGTTCTTCTTGGCTGTCCCTACATGGATCAAAGATCAGATAGATTCAGGTACCCATGCCATAACAGATCTGGGCACACCATTGGAATCAGTGTAATTAACTAATTGAAGAGACATTCCTGCTTTTGAGTGTTGACTTTTGGTTTCCAAATGGGGCGTTTCTGTGGTTTCATCACATTAGTTGAGTTCTTTTCAGATGCAGGTTTCTTTGGTGGTGATGTGGCCTTTTTACCTGCTGGCTTTTTAACAGGTGTCCACTCAAGTTTCAATTTTGTATAAACAGCTTGTTTCGTTTGAGTGACATCTTTTGGTTTTGAAACCTGTTTCACAACCTTTGTTTTGCCATTAGGTTTATTAACTCTTTTGACTTTAGACACTTGTTTCTCACCAAATTCTGGTTTCATCTTATCATTCCTTTTGTAAACTGCTTTAGGAGTGTAAGTTGTTTTTTGAGTTTTGGCCACATTCCACTTTTCATCAACAGGCATTGTCACTGGAGCTTTTGTGTTTGAAACCTTAGACTATTGAGCCTTCATTGGTTCTAAACACTACTTCCCCTGTGACAAAGCTTGTTGCTTTTTATTTTCACCTGTCATCATTTTCTCCAACATACTAGTCCGTGGGTTTTGCAGATAGTATGGTTGGTAAGGTCTGTTCACACAGTTTGCAGCAAAGTGTCCTGGTTTTCCACACTGAAAGCAATTCATAAGTCTAGGACCATTAACATGACTACAAAGGTATGAGCGTCTTGGATAAGACGACTTCCATTCAGGCTTGTCATCCCATTTGTGTATTACATGTTTCGGAAATTTTTCTGGTTGTGTAATTAAACAAAATTGTTCCAATTTTGATTTGTTTGTTCTGTTGAAAGTAGACATAACCTGGGGATAAGTGACAAAGTCCTTGGGCTTAGACTCACGACCAACTCTTGTGTTGGGTACACGAATTTTAAAACCATTAACTTTTTCATTAGAATCAGAAACAAGTTTTGATGACAATGACACAACAGACTGTTTTGACTTGGATATAGTAAGTTCTGACACAGTTGCCAGAACATCATCCTTAGGTAAATTAGAACTTGAACTACTAGACTCATGACTCTCTTTAACTCTTAAACATTCAGCATCCTTCTCAGAAACATCCTTGATTCTTACTTCATCTGCACAAGAACTTAAACATTCAGCATCCTTCTCAGAAACATCCTTGATTCTTACTTCATCTGCACAAGAAATAAATACATCAGAAGAACTCACATTATTGTTTAATGATGCCTGAGATGGACCTGATTCACATGTGGTTGTCACCAATCTATTCTGATTACCCAAACCATAAGTCAGGTGTTTCTCATTTTCTAATTCCTCTACTGTCATAGGTTTCACACCTACCAAAACACTATCTATTAGGGGTCCTGCTTCATGCATTTCTGAATTAGTTCTATCTAATTGATCGTCCTCGTAGATTATACTTATTATATCTCTAGACACAGGTTGAGGAACATTATTCTTATTCTTTCCAGTGAAACTAACTCCTATTCCTCCTTTATCCTTTCCAAATCTAACATCAGTGATGCAATTGGACAAAGCCTTACCTGCTTGAAGCATTCTCTTGTTTCTCATTTGATTCACATCTAATTTTACCTGCAACTCATTGTTCTGATGTTTAAGTTCATCTATCTGCTTACTAAGCTCATCTATTTCTAACTTACCGTTGTCATATAGAATAGACTTCTGAGTGGCTAGAGCTTGATATTTCTCTATATCTAGTTTTTGTGCTTTGACCTTATCCTCACTCTTTTCCCATCTACCCTTAAACGAACTTCTAGAGCATTGCATGTCAAACAGTTCTATCTCACTATTCTTCCAAAGTTGTCTAAGGCCAGGAATTAAACGAGCACAAGTGGGATTAGTACATACCTTTGTGTTGTCGACCTCGGCAGTAAATGCCTCTTTGTCTTCAACTAGATTTTCCTCATCAGTGACCACAAAAGCATGCTCTTAATTAGCACCATTCTCCATTTGAGCAATCATGGCACCCGTCAAACTGAGTTCCCTTACCTGTGAAGCCCACTGGTATTCTCCACAATCCTGGACAACCAAAGCTTTTGTCTCTGCCTTTCCTTTACCATCACCAGCTTTCTATTCTTCTGCCCTTTCTTTCTTTGGTTTTGTGCATTCCCTAGCGAAATGTCTGTACTCATCACAATTAAAGCACCTCAGCTTGCTTTTATCAAAACCCATTTTGATCTTATCCTGATCCTTCCAGACATTTCTTCCAGTTGTTGCCATGAACTTCTTTGCACGAAAAACCGCCATGGCCATCTGCCAGGAGACATCAAGCATCTCAACATCTTCAGGATTTATCTGATTCAGATCACCAGAGAGCATCTCAGCAGGCACCAAAGTTCCATCCATAAGGGCATGGTAATTGTTCATGAATCCCATTCCTAGTGCAAAGTTGGGATCAATGGTGGCATTTGACTCTTTAGAATTAACTATTCCACTCGAACTGGAACTAGTTTGTGATCTTGCCACAAATGCAGTTGGCACTTGGATCACTTCTAGATGAGCTCCCAGCTTGTTTTGATCCCACATCTTCAGACAAGAGAGCCTGACTTAATTTTCCAGCCATACTTAGTGAACTCAGATTCAGCTCTCATTGCTTATCATCAATCAACTTCGATTTTAGTTTGTTGATAAGCTCATAAACAGTCAATTCATCTAGCTTGTTGTTATCCTTGATGATTGAGATATTTGTATTCCAATTCTTGGGTAAGCTGTTCAAGAGCTTCAAATTCTTATCTTCCTGTTCAGGTTCAACATCATAACTTATCATTTTAGTGATTAAGGACACGAATCTCTGAACTTGAGCTTCAAAGGACTCTCCCTGAACGTGATTGAATAAGTTGAACTTCTGCTTCAACATCTGTTTGCGACTAGCCTTAATATCTGGATTACCTTCATAAGCTACCACTAGAGCATCCCATAGCTTCTTTGCAGTCTTGTCCTTCTTAAATCCCTGAGCAATCTCGGGTGTCAAAGCCATAGTCATAATCGCATAAGCCCTCTCATCCTTGTTGCATCTCTCCCAATCGTCATCTGAGTACTCTACTTCAGTCTTTACCACTCCTATCTTTCCTGCTTCCGTATGTGTAGGTATAAATGGTCCATTAATAACAGATCTCCACAGTCTCAGATCAACACTTTTCAAATGGTTCTGGAATCTGTATTTCCATTCAAGGAAGTTATTAGCCGAAGTAAGTCTAGGAGGACGTGTAGTAGATCCGATCTCAAAATCCAATTTCTGATACATGCTAGGTTCGAAATCTATCACGAAAGCTTAGGAAAACTTAAACTAAAAGTCCAAAAGTCCAATATATGAGTTTTCGATCGTAAACCCCTGTTTACGATGCTGACACGCGCTGGTCGTAAACTCTCTATCATAAACACTAATTTCGATAACCTCCAGTCGTAAACTCTGAATCCGATTGAACCAATCGTAAACTTTGATTCCGGTTGAATGAATCGTAAACGCGATTCCGGTCAGGAAAAATCGTAAACTGCCAAAGTACGCGTCTTGAAGTCGTGAACTCGATTTTGCTGATCGTAAACTCTCTATTTCCGACTGAAACAATCGTAAACAGTAAAAAATCTCGTCTTGATGTCGTAAACACGTTTCCGATGAAGATAATCAAGAACACCCAGTCGTAAACACTTCAAAAACCCATAAACCTGATCGTAAACACTGAAGAACAGCAGCAACCCAGTCGTAAACCTTCAAACAACCTTCAAATCTTCAAAAACTCAAACTTTTTTTCAGATAATACTTAAATCCAATATCGTGAGAACATCGAATCAGTGATTCTTGGCTCTGATACCAATTGTTGGTCCGGGATCAACAACCGTTCACGATATTTCGATCTCAAACAAGTGCGGAAACCTTGTATGAGATTGATTCAAGAGAAAGTAGATGAAATAGATTTGATGTAGATGATAAACAACAAAATATTGGTCCTTACTGATCTTAATCAGTGCTAATGAAGGTGTTTTGAGAAGAAAACCAATCAAATATCAATAAAAGATGATTTCCAATAGCTAAAATGGGTTTTTAGTATTGAACAATCATAACTACAACCAAATAGATGATAAGAGATGAACAATAGCTACAAATATTGAATAGAATGCTCCTAGCCGTCACCAAACTTACCAATAATCAGAAATCTTGTATTAGGGTTGAAAAAGTTGCAAAGGTTACAAATGAGAGCACAAAGTCTACTATTTATACAGATCAGTAGACAGTTTCGCTGGTAGTTTCGATGGCCAAGCGAAACTGTCACTGAGACAACCCTAATCTAGATACCGAGCGAAACAACAGTTTCGCTCGGTAGTTTCGCTAGCTAACAAAAGACAATATTACAAATGAAACGAAACTAAACAAGCCGACTAAACAAAACTATGAATTCCTCCCTACATTGATCTTCAATATTCCCCCTAGGGAGGGATTCAGCCTCTGGATCTTCATTTTTCTACTTCGGCTTCATTTGCGCTCGGCTCTTTGTTCAAATCTGTTGTCCCTGATTCCACCAAAACAGTTGACTCATCAGCAACGGGGACGATATCCTCTGATTCCCCCAAGACAGTAGTCTCATCAGCAGCGGGGACATCAGCCGGCTTCACAACCTGCTCAGATGATTCACCAATTCCGCCCCAAGCAGTGTTCATCAGATTTGCCAATTCTCTGTCTTCTTCCTGTCTTTCTTCACCAGCTCTTACCTTCTGTGCTAAATATTTAATTTCTTTAATGATCCCCCGGGCCTTGTTAGCAACCCTCATGAACAGGTTTGCTTCTTCAGCCGTGTCGTCTCCTGCCCCACATCTAATTTGATTTTCGCACAAGGTTTTCAGATCGTCATTGCTGAATGAGAAGACTTCCATAGGATCAAACAGCCTGATTTCAGCATCTTCGCCCAGTCTGATTGTCATAGAACCATTTCTTGAATGATTGCAGCCTGGATAGCTGTTGATCAGGAATTCTAACCCTGTTCATTGTTTTTGCTGGTTTGTACCTTAGGGAAATTTTGGGCTTTCCAGTCCTGTCATCAATTTCAGTCTTTGATTTCCTCCTTTCTCCTCTCATATACTCGAAGGGCTTAAAGTCGTCTTTCACAGCCTGCTGCAGCATCATCTTCAAATTGCTGGCCCTTGTACTTTTGTCTTCGTCAATTAAGGGAAGATCTGCCAGCCTCCTCAGATCCCATCTGGGCAAGGTTTTGAAGCTATCGTGTTTGTGCACAGATGAGATACTGCCCCCTCTTCTTTTAATCATGAAGGCATGTATGTTAGCATTGAATTTCCAGCTGATGATGTGTCGATCAGACTCTTTCCTCTTCGGTTGTGAGATGTTTTGGAATAAAGGAGTCTGTTCTTCAATAGCGGGCATTGTGAACCATTCTTCTCTTTTTAAATCGATCACTTCTTGGCTGATAGAACTTATCCTTGCTTGATAAGTTAGAGGATTTTCTTTCAAAGAATAGTTATCAGGCTCAGAAAGATCTTCAATCTCATCATCTTCATCATCTTCATCAATAAGGTGGTGGAATTGTGCCTCGACAATCTCTGGCTGTTTTTCAGGTCCAGAGTCATAAAGGTTTAAGTCACCTACATTGATGGCATCAAAAGCTTCATCATTTCCAGCAGCACTTCCTCCTGCTTCATTTCCACCTGCGTCATTTCCACCAGCACCACTTCCACCAGCTTCATTTCCACCAGCACTACTGCCACCTGCTACTCCAGTTGTAAACTTTGAAATATCAGTCATAGAATAAATCTCAGCTTCACTCATCTGATTAGGCAGACCCAGGTGCTTCTTTATCTCATTCATATTTACCAGCAGAGATTTTAAAAGTGAAGATTGTTTCACAACAATCTCATTCAGATTCTGTATTTGCTTATCCTTTTCTTTCTCTCTAAACTCAGAGTTGACCAGCTTGGTTTTGATCATTGCAAGTTCATTGGCCAAAGAGGTGTTTACATTTCTAATAACATCCTGATCCATCTCAGATCGAGATCAACTTTTCTTTTCTTGCTTCCCCTGACTTCTTCTTCAGTAGTGGCACTACGTTTTTGCTTTGATCTTCTTTCTAGTTGTGCCATATCTTCAAATTCATCTTCAATCTCATCTGCTGGTTCCTTACCAGAGCTTCTCACATACTGTTTCCTTTTTCCTTTAACATTCTCACTTTCTTTCCCGTCGTTTCTCCTCTTGTTTTCAGATTCTATCAGCTTCTGAATATATTCGTACCTCTTTTCAGAGTACATATGCTTCATCAGGTAAGTGGTGTACCCGGAGAAATCGGGTCTTTTTGCAGCACAATCGGATAGAATTCTTGGGTGCATAGGAGTTACAACAAGAGCTACACCCAGCTTAGGCAGTTCCGGCTCTAAGTGGTCGATTATGATTTGCAAAAATCTTGGATACAGGAGCCATCTCGACTTCCTCAGCGCTTGAATGTTAGAAACCATTCCATCAAAGATTCGCTGAGGGATGTTGGCTTTCTTCCCTTTACATACCAACAACATAGCCTTGGCCCGATTTAAGTTAAGACCATCAAAACCCCCTTTTCTGTCGTCCAAGCAGGAAATGAAAACGTGAGCGATGTATCTCCATTCCTTCGACATTAAAGACTTTTTGATTTCTTTCTTGTTCTTCCATAATTCACCTCCTTCATAACCCATTTCTTTCTCAAATCCTTTCAAAATTTCCAATTCCTTCATCTTTGTGACTTCACCTACGTCACTGTCAAGCTTAAGGGCTGCAGCAATCGTTTTCATTGTAATAACGATATCCTTCTTCATAACTTTGGCTCGAATACATTCTGGTTTGGCCTTTACGTCGTACTCAGCAGTGAGCCAAAATTCCCTGATATGCCTTTCGTCCATGATTGGCATGTGTGATATAGCGTGAGAGATGCACGATTTCTTCAGCCATGCTATACAATCTCTAAATCCAATTGCCTTCTCGGTGCCATCATCCAAAAATGTTGTAACGTTGCTTCGAGGCTCGTGCTTTAACGTTGACATTTTCTTAAACGATATCGGTTAAATGAAGATGAAGGATGAAATAGTTTGGGCGAAAATACGAGTTTCGCGAGAGGTGAGTTTTCAGGGTTTTCTCGGTTAGGGTTTCGGATAATGACCGAGAGTCTCGATCAAAGGTATAAATACCTGAGCAGTTTCGCCCGTAGTTTCGCTAGGGTGAAACAGTAGTTTCGCCTAAGCGAAAAAGCATATTCGCTCGAGATTTTTTTGATTAAACAGTTTAGTTTCGCCGACATCGAAAGAATAGGTTCGCTGTGTGCGCATACGGCGAAACTGGTCAGGCGAAACAATAGTTTCGCTGAAACCCTAAAATGTTTAATTTTGTTTCCTGAACACTTCTGCAAGCCAATCGAATACACGACCCTTTACACTTTGATTATGTTCCATCAAGCAAATGAGATTTTGAAATTCTGGAAATGCCGACTAACTCACACACATCAGGATTCAATCACGCAAGCATCGTACTCTTCACAATGTATCGATCTTAAAAAAAACGCAGAAAGAAAATCCTTTTGGCTTTTCTAATTTTAAATTAAAACACACCAAAGATCTTTTTGAGTTTTCTAAAAAGAAGTGTAGAACGACTATACAAACAAACTCTATTTTAATTTTGAGAAAGATCCAGACGTGAGATCATATCAACCAATACGCATCAAACACATTTCAATTTCAAATTTAATCAGCATGTAAGACAAGCAGATCACGAATGCATCATTTTGTTATTAAGCTGGCACTATATTGATATTAAGCATGCACTAATAGTATTTATCATTTTTTGATATGCTTAAGGTGTATTAATCATGCACTGATCACCCAGCCTCACTCTATCAAAGAAGTTAACAAATCATCATATTTATCTGATTTTTCTTTTTTGTTTTATTTTTGTTCCTTTTCAAAATGAGATATGCGTTCATGATGTTTCATGCAAAATTAAAGCAGAACCCTAAGTGAACAGCAATCAGGTCGGCCGCAAAGCACGCAGAGAGAGCCCGATGCACTTAGGTAAATAAAAAAAATAAAAAATAAAGCAGAAGACGTATATATCAACAACAATCAGGTCGGCCTTCAGGGCACGCAGAGAGAGTCCGATGATATATACTAAACACCAAGAAAATAAAGTAGAGACTCAATCAGCAGCTGATCAGGTCGACCGCATAGGCACGCAAGGAAGACCCACTGAGTTGAGTGTAAAAACGGCATAAAGCCTTATTACAAAGCATGCGTACATCAGAACATCTCTTATTCTATTTTTATAAGATATCAGAATCATTGCAACACTTATCAAGACATGAAAACTAGAGTATATCAGGCAAGCTTTATGTTTATATCCTACTCATAGATATCATATTAGTCATGCACACCCATAGATCATACAAGTACAGTACAGCTTTTATTTTTACTCTATCCATGGCAGATAACGCATGTTGATGTACTATCATTTCTCACTTGGTCGGATCAATTTCTCATTTTTGAAATTTTTTATTAATTTATTCTTCCCCCAAAATCCACAAATACTTTATTTTTGGATTTTCAATAAGGAAAACTAAAAACAAAACAAAATTGATTCGATCGATACTTGACACAATTTTGAAAATCAACCGAAGGGGTTACCGATATGATGCATGCAATTTATCCTTCATCCGATAGTATCATTAAGTCAGGCATTCCAATCATACAGTTTATATATTGAAAAACGCTTGAATGGAGACACCTTTTATCCAGTTTTAAGCAATTTTAATGTGATTTACCCCCAATTCCCCCACAAGGTGGCAAACAAAGACATCAATAATCAGTTATGAGAGAAACGCAAGGTAAATGTAACTAAAATACTCCCTTGATCATATTCGAGTGATGATTGGCCAGAAATCATTGGAAGGTAGATGACGTGATCATTGATTTCTTGATTTAGGAATTTAGCCAATCAACATGCTTAACTGCGACAGCCACCTGATTCAAGACAACGTGAATTTAGCATGCAGGTCTAAATAAGACAAACTTAAGATAAAACAAAGTTAAAAGAATATGTACAAAAATTTAAGACAAAATTGATTCAATTTTTTTTTTTAATTTAAAAGGAAATCATGCCCAACATTTTTATAAGCTCATAAAAGCGGGGTTTATCAAAGGTTTTGGTGAAAATATCAGCTTTCTGGGCCTTGGTTTCAATGGGAATAACATCGATAAACCCTTTTTCCTGAGCGTCACAGATTGCATGAACCCGGGTTTCGATGTGCTTTGTTCTCGTATGATGAATCGGGTTCTTGGAGATTCCAACAGCGGCTTCGTTGTCATATAACAGCGGTGTATGAAGGAAGTTGATTCCATAATCCATCATCTGGTGTTGAATCCACAGCACTTGACAACAGCAACTTGAGGCGGCGATGTATTCAGCTTCACCTATGGATAAAGAGACAGTTGTTTGCTTCTTGCTTTGCCATGAAACCAAGCATTCCCCTAGAAACTGGCATCCTCCAGAAACTGACTTTCGATCGAGCTTGCATCCTCCGTGATCACTGTCGGAATATGAATTAAGTTCAAAGCTTCCACCCCTAGGATACCATAAACCCAATCTTGATGAGCCTTTCAAATAACGGAAAATTCTCTTGACGACCTTTTCGTGAGATTCCCTTGGGTCAGCCTGATAACGAGCACAGTAGCATACGGCAAAAGTGATGTCTGGACGACTGGCTGTGAGATACATAAAAGATCCAATCATTGATCGATAATACTTGGGGTCAACCGGCTTTCCTTGTGACATCCGAGAATTTCAAGGTTTACTTTCGTTAGACAATTCCGTTAGTTACGTTATAAGTATTAACTTAGTAACTAATGCATAACTAGGCCGAATACGTCCACGACCTTTGGTTGATCACCGAACCCGCCCTTATGTGCTATGTGTTCATTTATTCATGTCATTATGTGCAATGTGATTTAAACGCATGATTTAATATTATGAATAGCATGACAAATTGTAAATCTTTGATTATGTGAAAATTGCCTAAGTTGTGCAGCCAGCGAAACTACCGGGCGAAACTGTAGTGTCGCCCGGTAGCCAGCTAAGCTAATCAATTAAAACGCGACCAGAGCCAGTTTCGCCTGGCCAGCGAAACTGCAGCGAAACTAGCCTCTGATATAAATAATCTTAATAAACCCTAGTTCTCCCATTTGCCTCATTTCACACAAAAACACACACACTCTCCTGAAACTTCTGGACCAGCTGATTCCAGCCGAGAACCACCAAGGATCAGCTATCATTCCGAGTTGTGAAGATCATCCATCGATCCTAGATCAACCGTGAGTCCCAAAACCACCATTTTTATACTTTTCTATGTGTTTCTTCATAAAGCATGCCTAAATCTCTGTGTTATCGTTAGATCTTCTGTAGAAATGCTTGGGAATGCTAGATCTATCATAAAGTTTGCAACTTTACGTTTGAAATCCAACCATGATAGAGATTTATGCTATTTAGGTCACTTTAGGGTTTTAAATGCATTTCGGTGATTTGATGATGAATATGCATGAATAAGGTGTTAAAACTTGTTGTTTGATGTTGGTAAATGCCTATGTATGCTAAACAATGAATTGCATGAAGTATGGAAGCTGTTAGGTTGATTTTTAGGCTGATCCGTATGTTTTTCACGACCAGCGAAACTGTCATGTTCTCTGGGCGAAACTGTCCAGCGAAATTATGCATATCTTCATCCAGCGACACTATGTAGCGAAACTGTAGTGTCGCCGGGTAAACCAACCAGACCAGCTCGAGCGAATCTACCGAGCGAAATTCCCTGAACGAAAGTTCAAACCAGTTTCGGGCGAAACTAGGCTAGCGAAACTGTGCCAACAGTTTCGAGCGAAACTAGCCTAGCGAAACTGTGTCATCGGGTATTGCCTAGCGAAAGTGCTGCCCGTGCACACAGCGAAACTGACTAGCGAAACTGCTAGCGAAACTGAGACCAGAATCCAAACTTGTGCAATTTATTTGAATGTTATGCCATGACTTACATGCTATGATGATACATGCTTTGATTTCTGGTGTATATGAACCCTTGTTTATGATCAACCATCGGTGTCGTGTGTCTGTATGTCGAGTCATAGTTCCAACGTGCTATGTTATGGGCCATAGTGACGTTAAGTAAAGATTAGACACAAAACTAATACTTAAGACCTTAACGTGTTCATAGGTCTTCGATAAGCAATAATTGGATTATATAGCAAGTGTAGCAGTGCAACCCAAGGTGAGTGTCACTAACCCGATTACCGTGAACCCGTTTGGGTCACACCGAATAACTAAAAGTAAAACAATGCTGACAAACTAGAGAGTGCTAGGCACCTCCCTGATGAACTTGAGAACTTGGAGTGCTCGGCACCCACTTGATGAACTTGAAGTGCTTTATGGGAAGCACTTGCGAATTACTAAAACAACTATTTCTAAAACGAAACTGAAAACACTTTTGAGATTCATGAGAATCTGGTAAACCGTTTTAATATGGCTAGTGTAGGTTAAAGTCTAAACCACATGATATCACATGATTTCTAAGGATGCCTTGAAACTTAAAAGTCCTCAACTAAATTGTACCATTAATTGTAAAGCGAGGGGATGTTGGGTAGATCTACTGGAGTTTGACAAACTCCGCCCCGTGGCACGGGGAGTGCACGGAGGTACAATATCAGCCTATCTGACCGTGATCCCGAGAGGACACGGGGGAGGCAAAACCGCGATGACGTAGGTCCGCAGAACTGATGGCACGGCCACTACAATAATTTATGGTCAGCTTTGGTACAAACTTCCTTAGTGCATGGAACAACGGATTAGCTACCCGCGATATCGGTTGAGCACTTTAGTTATACAAAACTAGTACATACCCGATAACGTAGGTTACGGACAATACTTCTACAAAACCACAATACTATGATTTTGATTATCACAAGCATTGCTTTTCACAATTAAATTGTATATAAGAATATGATTACATGATTATGATTTATGAGACCGGGCCACTGCATGACAAGCCCACTGTGAACTCACCAACCGTTAGGTTGACACTTGCGTGGTTTAAACTTTTGCAGATCGCTAAGGAGTATCCGCTGGAGGTTGGCACGGCACTTGAAGATTTCTTATTTTAAACTCAAACTTGGAAATTTAATAACAATTCATGTTTTGTAATTTAAGCACGTGGTTAGTGCTAAAGATAATATTTTCCGCTGCGTACTGTTAAACTGTTTTATTTATTAATGTTTGGACTTTACTCCGATTCGTTTAGTATTTGTAACTAATGGTTGTGGTCCTGGTTTGCTCGCACCCCTTAACGGTATAAACTCCATTAGTGGTTAATTTGGGGGTGTGACAGATTGGTATCAGAGCCATAAGTTGCAGAGAACTGGAATCATTTACTAAAACGTTTTGGAAACTGCAACTTGAAAACCTTAGTTACAAACGGACAAACAAATTCCCAAAACAAAATTTTTACGTGCCAACCTGGGATACTCGCTCTGCTGTGCAAGTAAAAGCTTAGTACGTATGTATATATATATATATAAAAATATATATATAGACCGTGTCTAGGTAATCTAACGGAAAGCCTTAGGAAATTTTCACACACGAATACGAAACGCGAACGCTAATGCGCGCACTATACCGGGGGAAAGCGACAACGAAACGATGCTACGCGTTACGTCCTGATTTCTACTACGATGACTACGCCGACAGTGACTTCTTTGGGAAAGCCGACTTTCGACGATAGCTACTTACGACCTATGACGTCCCTCGACGACGCCTCGATTTTTGCACGAAAATTTTTCTGGACTAATAGTGGGATAACGGGAAATTGTTAATATACATATTATGGGATATTTGTAAAGTATAACTTTGACTGAACACTGGCTACTTTAACTGTTCAGCAAGATGTCTGGAAGAGGACACGGAAGGAACAACATTAACATGACGCCTGCGCAACTGCAAGCGATGATTAACGAACACGTGCAAGCAGCGGTGGCAGCCGTCCAAGCTGCATATGCCACTCAGGGTAACTATTATGACGGTTAAGGCACAAAACGAATTATATTTGACCTGTTTAAATTTGAAACCCGAACTATTATTGCATCAGGAAACCATCACTGCACGTTCAAGTCCTTCATGGACTGCAAGCCGATAACGTTTTTCGGCGAAGAAGGAGCGGTAGGACTCCTCAGGTGGATCGAGAAGTCCGAGAAGGTTTTCTCCATGTGTAATTGCCCGGCTGAAAGCAAGGTGAAGTTTGCTACTGGTACCTTTGAGGGAGCTGCTCTCTCCTGGTGGAATGCCGAAATCCAGATGATTGGGATTGATGCGGCTAATAACATGCAATGGGAAGCGTTTAAGGAACTGATTATGGAGGAGTACTGTCCCCGTGACCAAGTGAAGAAGTTAGAGGGCGAATTCTTGAATCTGAAGATGGTTGGGTCTGAAGTTGAGCAATATACTGCGCGTTACCATGAGTACGCGGTCTTGTGCCCCACAATGGTTGATGCTGAGTTCAAACGCATCGAGCGTTATCTGGAAGGCCTCGCGCCTCAAATCAAGAGTTTGGTGACCGCCAGCAACCCAAGAACTGTGCAGCAAGCCATCCGTTTGGCTCACAAGCTTACTGATCAGGAGTTTGAGAAGGGTACACTTCCTGCAAAAGCCACTGAGAAGACTGCCTTAAGTGGCAAGAGAAAAGCTGATGATGAAGCTCCTGAAAACTCCATGAACAATCAGAGTGTGGAAAACAGCACTGGGAGGTCTTATAACTCCCAAGGTCAAAGTAAGAGATCTGGGAACAACAGTGGTAACTACCGCCAGGGTGGTAATGGGCAGAGCAACTACAGGGGTAACCTGCCTCTGTGCAATAAGTGTGGGAAACATCATGCTGGTGTTTGTAGAAAGAACTTGAGCTGTGAAAGGTGTGGGAAGAAGAGCCACGAAGCAAAAGACTGTTGGGCAACTCTACCTGAGCAACAAAACCGCCAAAGGCAAAACAACAACAACAACAACAATCATGGCAACAACAACTATGGGAACAACCGTAACGGGCAAGGAAACAACCAGAAAAACAATGGTGGAGCCCGTGGCTGTTTTGAATGTGGTGCTCAAGGCCACATTAAGAGGGACTGCCCGCAGTTGAGAAGACAGGGTAATGGTAATCAAGGAAACAACGGTGGGAATGGTAATGGTGGAGGAAATGGTAACGGGAATGGTGGAAATGGCAGGGGAAGAGCTTTTGTTATGGGTCAAGGTGAAGCTCGCAATGATGCCAACGTGATTAACGGTAAATTCATCCTTAATGGTTTCTTTGCTACTGTATTGTTTGATTCTGGTGCTGAAAGAAGCTTTATTTCCACTAAATTTGCTAAGTTGATTAATGCTAAACCTATTGCCTTAGATGCTAAGTATGTGGTAGAGCTAGCAAATGGTAAACTTCATGATACGACTCAGATAGTTAAGGACTGTAAGTTAGAACTAGCTGGCCATACATTAGGAATCAACCTTATGCCTTTCCCGATTGGTAGTTTTGATGTTATAGTAGGAATGGATTGGTTATCTGAGAATCGAGCTGAAATTTTATGTAAAGAAAAAGTGGTTCGTGTCCCACTCGAAGGAGGAGAAGTACTAACAGTTCAAGGTGAGAAAGGTGGAACAGTCACCGGTATTATTTCTTTCCTCAAAGCTCAAAAGTGCCTTCGTAAAGGTCACTTCGCGATTCTTGCCAACGTCACCGATTCGACACTTCCCGAGCGTAGAATCGACGACTACCCGATAGTCCGTGACTTCCAAGATATATTTCCTGAAGATCTGCCTGGTTTGCCTCCATTTCGACAAGTAGAGTTTGGAATCGACTTAGTTCCTGGAGCGTCTCCGATTGCACGCGCACCTTACCGTTTGGCAGTAAGTGAACTCAACGAACTCTCTTCACAACTTCAAGAGCTACTCGACAAGGGATTTATCCATCCAAGTTCGTCTCCGTGGGGAGCTCCGGTATTGTTTGTTAAGAAAAAGGATGGAACGTTCCGAATGTGTATTGACTACCGAGAGCTTAACAAGGTTACGATCAAGAATCGGTATCCACTTCCTCGAATCGACGATCTCTTCGACCAACTACAAGGTTCAAGCTACTTTTCAAAGATTGATCTACGGTCTGGATATCACCAACTTCGCGTTCGAGATGAGGATGTCCCCAAGACTGCTTTCAGAACTCGGTATGGTCACTACGAATTCCTGGTTATGCCGTTTGGGCTAATCAATGCACTTGCCGTATTTATCGATCTGATGAATCGAGTGTGCAAGCCGTACCTCGATAAATTTGTAATCGTTTTCATCGATGATATTTTGATCTACTCCAAGACAAAGGAAGAACACGAAGAGCACCTACGACTTATCTTGGAATTGCTCCGCAGGGAACAGCTTTATGCTAAGTTTTCGAAGTGCGATTTTTGGATTCGCGAAGTCCAGTTTCTTGGACACATTGTCGATCAGAATGGAATTCATGTCGACCCAACTAAAGTGGAAGCTATCAAGAATTGGTCTACCCCTAAAGCGCCAACCGAAATCCGACAATTTTTGGGACTTGCCGGATATTACCGAAGATTCATCAAGGGTTTCTCGCAATTGGCTCAACCCTTAACAGCATTAACGCACAAAGGAGTGCAATATAGATGGGGTGAAAAAGAAGAACGCGCGTTTCAAACTCTTAAAGATATGTTATGTTCAGCTCCGATTCTTGCGTTACCCGATGGGGTTGACGACTTTGTAGTCTACTGTGATGCATCCATTCAAGGACTCGGTTGCGTGTTGATGCAACGGGATAAAGTAATTGCCTATGGGTCCAGGCAACTGAAGGATACTGAAAAGAATTATACAACGCATGATTTGGAATTGGGAGCCGTTATTCATGCACTCAAGATTTGGAGACATTACCTCTACGAAACAAAGTGCACAATATTTACCGACCACAAGAGCTTACAACACATCTTTGAACAGAAGGATCTCAACATGCGACAACGAAGGTGGGTCGAGCTATTGAACGATTATGACTTAGCAATTAAATATCACCCAGGAAAAGCCAACGTTGTGGCTGATGCAATAAGTCGGAAAGAGTATGAAAAGCCTCGACGGGTACGAGCGCTGCAACTTACCATCCACACGGGATTGCCGGATCGGATCCGCGATGGCCAACAAGAAGCTTTAAAGGAAGAAAACTTCGCAGCCGAAGCACTGCGAGTGGTGGATGGAAATTCTGAAGTTAAGTCCGACGGACTCAGGTATTATAATGATAGAATTTGGGTTCCTTTACTTGGAAATCTTCGTGAGCTTGTGATGGACGAGGCTCACAAGTCAAGGTATTCGGTGCACCCTGGATCGGATAAGATGTACCAAGATTTGAAGAACTTGTATTGGTGGCCGAATATGAAAGCCGACATCGCGCGATATGTGGCTAAGTGTTTAATGTGCTCAAGGGTCAAGATCGAGTACCAAAAGCCTTCAGGGCTACTACAGCAACCCAAGATCCCAGAATGGAAATGGGAGGATATCTCCATGGATTTTGTAACGGGATTACCTCATCGATCGAATCGACCGGATGCGATTTGGGTAATCATAGATCGATTAACCAAATCTTCACATTTTATCCCGATGAAAGAAACTGATAATATGGATAAGTTAACTAAGCTGTACATTGACCGAATTGTGGCACATCATGGAGTGCCTAAGACTATTATCTCTGATCGAGATCCTCGATTTACTTCCTGATTATGGCAATCTATGCAAGAAGCACTGGGAACCAGACTGGATATGAGTACAGCCTATCACCCGCAGACCGACGGTCAGACGGAACGAACTATTCAGACTCTAGAAGACATGCTCCGAGCTTGCGTTCTCGACTTTGGTAAAGACTGGGAGGCTCACCTCCCGTTGGTGGAGTTCTCCTACAACAACAGTTATCATTCAAGTATCGGTGCTGCACCTTTTGAAGCTCCTTATGGCAGAAAATGCAGATCGCCCGTATGTTGGGCCGAAACGGGTGAGAAAGGACTCACTGGACCGGAAATTACTCATGATACCACAGAACGAATTATACAAATCAGAAAGCGGATAGCCGCAGCACGTGACAGACAAAAGAGCTATGCCGACAAACGCCGTAAACCTTTGAAGTTCGAGGTAGGCGACAAAGTGTTATTAAAGGTATCTCCCTGGAAAGGTGTGATACGCTTCGGAAGGCGTGGAAAGTTAAATCCTCGCTACATCGGTCCTTTTGAAATCATGGGTGAAGTAGGCTCGGTGGCCTATCGTTTACAACTCCCTGCAGAACTCGATGGAGTTCACAACATGTTTCACGTTTCGAACCTAAAGAAATGTCTGGCTGAAGACACCGAAATCATTCCTTTGGAGGAATTGGAAATTGATGAACATCTGAGATTTATCGAGCAACCGGTAGAAATCATGGGACGCGAGGAAAAAGCCCTCAAACGTAGCAAGATTCCAATCGTCAATGTGCGATGGAACTCAAAGCGTGGACCTGAATATACTTCGGAACGAGAGGATCAAATGAAGAAAAAGTATCCTCACTTGTTCGGGCAAACGTCCACGGAAACTCAAGGTATGATTTAATTTTGTGGACCAAAATTCCTGTAACAGGAGGAGGATGTGACGACCCTAAAACTTTTGCTTTCTTTCCCCCAGCACCAACGACAGCCGAGGCTGCGAACGCTACGACGCAAGAATAATTTTCGGGACAAAAATTCCAATTACAAGGGGATGATGTGACATCCGAGAATTTCAAGGTTTACTTCCGTTAGACAATTCCGTTAGTTACGTTATAAGTATTAACTTAGTAACTAATGCATAACTAGGCCGAATACGTCCACGACCTTTGGTTGATCACCGAACCCGCCCTTATGTGCTATGTGTTCATTTATTCATGTCATTATGTGCAATGTGATTTAAACGCATGATTTAATATTATGAATAGCATGACAAATTGTAAATCTTTGATTATGTGAAAATTGCCTAAGTTGTGCAGCCAGCGAAACTACCGGGCGAAACTGTAGTGTCGCCCGGTAGCCAGCTAAGCTAATCAATTAAAACGCGACCAGAGCCAGTTTCGCCTGGCCAGCGAAACTGCCAGCGAAACTAGCCTCTGATATAAATAATCTTAATAAACCCTAGTTCTCCCATTTGCCTCATTTCACACAAAAACACACACACTCTCCTGAAACTTCTGGACCAGCTGATTCCAGCCGAGAACCACCAAGGATCAGCTATCATTCCGAGTTGTGAAGATCATCCATCGATCCTAGATCAACCGTGAGTCCCAAAACCACCATTTTTATACTTTTCTATGTGTTTCTTCATAAAGCATGCCTAAATCTCTGTGTTATCGTTAGATCTTCTGTAGAAATGCTTAGGAATGCTAGATCTATCATAAAGTTTGCAACTTTACGTTTGAAATCCAACCATGATAGAGATTTATGCTATTTAGGTCACTTTAGGGTTTTAAATGCATTTCGGTGATTTGATGATGAATATGCATGAATAAGGTGTTAAAACTTGTTGTTTGATGTTGGTAAATGCCTATGTATGCTAAACAATGAATTGCATGAAGTATGGAAGCTGTTAGGTTGATTTTTAGGCTGATCCGTATGTTTTTCGCGACCAGCGAAACTGTCATGTTCTCTGGGCGAAACTGTCCAGCGAAATTATGCATATCTTCATCCAGCGACACTATGTAGCGAAACTGTAGTGTCGCCGGGTAAACCAACCAGACCAGCTCGAGCGAATCTACCGAGCGAAATTCCCTGAACGAAAGTTCAAACCAGTTTCGGGCGAAACTAGGCTAGCGAAACTGTGCCAACAGTTTCGAGCGAAACTAGCCTAGCGAAACTGTGTCATCGGGTATTGCCTAGCGAAAGTGCTGCCCGTGCACACAGCGAAACTGACTAGCGAAACTGCTAGCGAAACTGAGACCAGAATCCAAACTTGTGCAATTTATTTGAATGTTATGCCATGACTTACATGATTATGCTATGATATTACATGCTTTGATTTCTGGTGTATATGAACCCTTGTTTATGATCAACCATCGGTGTCGTGTGTCTGTATGTCGAGTCATAGTTCCAACATGCTATGTTATGGGCCATAGTGACGTTAAGTAAAGATTAGACACATAACTAATACTTAAGACCTTAACGTGTTCATAGGTCTTCAATAAGCAATACTTGGATTATATAGCAAGTGTAGCAGTGCAACCCAAGGTGAGTGTCACTAACCCGATTACCGTGAACCCGTTTGGGTCACACCGAATAACTAAAAGTAAAACAATGCTGACAAACTCGAGAGTGCTAGGCACCTCCCTGATGAACTTGAGAACTTGGAGTGCTCGGCACCCACTTGATGAACTTGAAGTGCTTTATGGGAAGCACTTGCGAATTACTAAAACAACTATTTCTAAAACGAAACTGAAAACACTTTTGAGATTCATGAGAATCTGGTAAACCGTTTTAATTTGGCTAGTGTAGGTTAAAGTCTAAACCACATGATATCACATGATTTCTAAGGATGCCTTGAAACTTAAAAGTCCTCAACTAAATTGTACCATTAATTGTAAAGCGAGGGGATGTTGGGTAGATCTACTGGAGTTTGACAAACTCCGCCCCGTGGCACGGGGAGTGCACGGAGGTACAATATCAGCCTATCTGACCGTGATCCCGAGAGGACACGGGGGAGGCAAAACCGCGATGACGTAGGTCCGCAGAACTGATGGCACGGCCACTACAATAATTTATGGTCAGCTTTGGTACAAACTTCCTTAGTGCATGGAACAACGGATTAGCTACCCGCGATATCGGTTGAGCACTTTAATTATACAAAACTAGTACATACCCGATAACGTAGGTTACGGACAATACTTCTACAAAACCACAATACTATGATTTTGATTATCACAAGCATTGCTTTTCACAATTAAATTGTATATAAGAATATGATTACATGATTATGATTTATGAGACCGGGCCACTGCATGACAAGCCCACTGTGAACTCACCAACCGTTAGGTTGACACTTGCGTGGTTTAAACTTTTGCAGATCGCTAAGGAGTATCCGCTGGAGGTTGGCACGGCACTTGAAGATTTCTTATTTTAAACTCAAACTTGGAAATTTAATAACAATTCATGTTTTGTAATTTAAGCACGTGGTTAGTGCTAAAGATAATATTTTCCACTGCGTACTGTTAAACTGTTTTATTTATTAATGTTTGGACTTTACTCCGATTCGTTTAGTATTTGTAACTAATGGTTGTGGTCCTGGTTTGCTCGCACCCCTTAACGGTATAAACTCCGTTAGTGGTTAATTCGGGGGTGTGACATTCCTTGATTGCCGGGAGTTAAACATGTCTGAGATGTGAAAGGAGTGAGTTCAGCAGAAGCGTCGTTTATCTTGTATTTCTTCAGAATTTCCAGAATGTACTTTTCTTGATGAATGAGAATGCCGTCTGGCTTTTGTTCCACCTGCAGGCCAAGAAAGAAACACATTTCCCCCATCATACTCATTTCGAATTTCTCCTTCATCAATTCCTCAAACTCGCGACACAGCTTCTCATTTGTTGAACCAAAAATGATATCGTCTACATACACTTGAACAATCAGCACTTCACCGTTGACCTCTTTCTTAAACAATGTCATGTCGATGGAACCACGTGTAAAACCTTTACCCAAAAGATATTGAGTCAAAGTCTCGTACCAAATTCTGGGAGCCTGATGTAGACCGTAGAGAGATTTATCGAGCTTGTATACTTTGTCAGGAAACTCATGATCTTCGAAGCCTGGAGGTTGATTCACATAGATTTCTTCATCAATATCCCCATATAAGAAAGCGCACTTGACGTCCATTTGAAACACCTTGAAATCCTTGTGTGCAGCATGAGCCAGGAAAATTCGAATGGCCTCAATGCGTGCAACAGGTGCAAACACATCGGTATAGTCAATTCCTTCTTCTTGATAAAACCCTTGAACCACCAGTCTTGCCTTGTTTTTGATCACGAAACCTCTATCATCTGGCTTGTTCCGGAAGACCCACTTTGTACCAATTGGAACCTTGTTCTCTGGAAGATCCACTAATTCCCACACCTTCAGCTTTCTGAATTGTTACAGCTCAGACTGCATGGAATCCACCCAACTTGGATCTGCTAAAGCTTCTTTTATATTTTTAGGAACGATCTGAGACAGAAAACATGCGAACAAACATTCATTGATCAACCCAGACTGAAGACGAGTCCTCCCTCCATCCGTAATAGAGCCAATGACGTAGTCATGCGGATGATCTTTTAAGGTTTTGAAATTTGAGTCAAGGTTGAGGGGAGCGGGTTCGGAGGTTTGATGGGGTAATTCATGAGAGGAAGATGGAGGGTCGGGTTGATGCGATGGTTGTGAGGATGAGGATAGGTTTTGTTGTTGAATTTTGGAGTGAGGGGTGATAATTACGAGAGGAGGATTATCATTTGCCTCAGCAAGGATAGGAAGATTGAATGACTTGAACAAAGTATCTGAATCATAAAACCATTCTGGTCCAGACCCGGTGTTAGGAGAGTTTGATTCTTGCCAGTCAACGTAGTAGGATTCCTGCACAATTCGAGTTCGTTTGTTATAAACTCTATAAGCTTTTTGGGATGAAGAATACCCCATAAAGAAACATTCGTCAGAGACGGCTCCAAATTTCGTAATTTGAGCTTCGGTATTCAGCAATGTGCACGAACCTCCAAACGGCTTAAAGAAATCAATCAGTGGCTTCCTTCCATGATACAGCTCATATGACGTCTTCATCTTATCTTTCACGATTAGGACACGGTTCAGCACGTAGGACGCACAGTTCACTGCTTCAGCCCAAAAGATAATCGACAGCTTTGATTCAATCAACATTGTACGAGCAGCTTCCACAAGTGTGCGATTCTTCCTTTCAGCAACTCCATTCTGCTGCGGAGTTCTTGCTGCACTGTATTGTCGAAGAATCCCTTTGTTTGCGCAGAAAGAGTCAAAGATCTGATTACGAAATTCAGTTCCATTGTCGCTTCGGATTGCCTTGACTTTTTACTTCTTGAACATTCCACGGACAGGATAATATTCTGTAAAGCTTCAGTCGTGTCACTCTTTTGCTTCTAGAACCTAACCCAAGAGTACCTGGAATAATCATCAGTGACAACAAGACAGTAAGACCTTTTACCCAGACTTTGGACACTAATAGGTCCAAATAAATCAGTGTGAAGCAATTCTAAGGGACTCGAAATAGAATTTTTCACTTTTGGCTTATGTGGCTTTTTATGTTGTTTTCCTTTAGCGCATGAAAGACATTTTTCAACGACAGAAAAATCTTTGTACGGAAGACCTCGGACCAAATTGTTTTTGACAAGATTATTTAGAATTTTGAAGTTTATGTGTCCTAAACGTCTATGCCACAAGAAGCACTCAGATACAGAAGCTTTTGAAAGTAAACAAGTCATGGAGGAAGAGTGAGATGCAGTGGAATTCATATTCAGCAAATAGGTGTCATTGATGCGAGGTGCACGCATCGCCACCATCTCTTCGGGCACTTTGAATTCAGGCTTGAGAAATAGACATTCATTTGATTTGAACAACACAGGTATATTCTTGTCGCATATTTGTGACACGCTTAGAAGATTAAACTGCAATTCAGGAACATAGTTGACTTGCTCCAGAGTAAGAGACCCATATGACACATCTCCTTGACCAACCATCTTTCCACCTCTCTTATCACCTGTAAAAGAAACAAACCCACCATCCACAATCCTGTAATTTGTAAGCAGGTCTTTCAACCCTGTCATATGCCGAGAGCATCCCGAATCTATATGCCAATAGCTATTTGCAGAGTTCTTCGGGAGTGCCTGGCAATACAAGACAAGAAATTACTTAATAACAGGTATCCAGACTTTTGTACTTCTGGGATTTTTAACTTTCTGCTTTCCTCCAAAGAATTGTTTTACAAAACCGGTTACCTTGTGGCCAAAGGATCTATCATGGTTTGTTTGATTTAATTTCTCTTTGCAATGTTTAACAACATGATCATCCTTACCACATCTGAAACAGTGAGATTTGAAATCTTTGGATTATTAATTTCAATAACGGTTTTGGCAGGTTTAGTTTTCAAAGATGATTTCTTCTCTTGAGAAATATGATTTTCGGTAGGTTTTGAAATTCGTATTGGAGTGAAAGAAGGAATTGGATTAGAAAGAAATTTGTTGAAGAAATTTTGAGATGTACTTGCATGACATTGATCATTTTCATTTGAAACAAAACTTTCTTGATTAACAGACACGGACTCATCACTACTGCTATCTAAAGAAAACACCTACTAGCTATACTACTATCTGTGCTAGACTTCTTGTGTGACACCCGAGAATTCCAAGGTTAACTTCAGTTAGACAATCTCCGTTAGTTACGTTATAAGTGTTAACTTAGTAACTAATGCTTAACTAGGCCGAATACGTCCACGACCTTTGGTTGATCACCGAACCCGCCATATGTGCTATGTGTTCATTTGTTGTCGTCATTATATGTATTGTGGTTTAAACGCATGAGTTAATATTATTAATAGCATGACAAATTGTAAACACTTGATTTTGTGGAAATTGCCTTATTTTGGTAGCCAGCGAAACTACCGAGCGAAACTACAGATTCGCCCGGTAGCCAGCTAAACTGATTGACCTGCACAAGTTCAGAGCCAGTTTCGCCAGGCCAGCGAAACTGCCAGCGAAACTAGCCTCTGATATAAATAATCTTAATAAACCCTAGCTCTCCTATTTTGCCTCATTTTACACAAAAACACACACACTCTCCTGAAACTTCTGGACCAGCTGATTCCAACCAAGAACCATCAAGAATCAGCCATCACCCCGAGTTGTGAAGATCATCCATCGATCCTAGAATCAACCGTGAGTCCCAAAACTATGTTTCTTGCTTTTCTATGTGTTTTCTTCTTAAAGCATGACCAAACCTTCATAGAATCACTTGAACTTCTGATATGATGTTTAGGGATGCTAGAACTACCATAAAGTTGATAACTTTACGTGTGAAACTGATCCATGATAAAGATTTATGCTATTTAGGTCATTTTAGGGTTTTAAATGTATTTTGGTGATTTGATGATGAAAATGCATGTTTAAGGTGTTAAAGCTTACTGATTTATGTTGGTAAATGGTTATGTATGCTAGATAATGAATTGCATGTAATATGGAAGCTGTTAGATGGATTTTTAGGCTGACCCATTGGTTTTTCGCGACTAGCGAAACTACTGTGTTCTCTGGGCGAAATTGTCCAGCGAAACTATGTGAATCTTCAACCAGCGACACTATGCAGCGAAACTGCAGTGTCGCCGGGTAAACCAACCAGACCTGTTCGGACGAAACTACCGAGCGAAATTCCCTGAACGAAAGTTCAAACCAGTTTCGGGCGAAACTAGGCTAGCGAAACTGTGCCAACAGTTTCGAGCGAAACTAGGCTAGCGAAACTGTGTCATCGGGTATTGCCTAGCGAAAGTGCTGCCCGTGCACACAGCGAAACTGCCTAGCGAAACTGCTAGCGAAACTGAGACCAGAGTCCAAACTTGTGCAATTTGCTTGAATGTTATGCCATGACTTACATGATTATGCTATGATGATACATCGCTTTGATTTCTGATGTATATGAACCCTTGTTTATGATCAACCATCGGTGTCGTGTGTCGTTATGTCGAGTCATAGTTTCAACGTGCTATGTTATGGGCCATAGTGACGTTAAGTAAAGATTAGACACAAACTAATACTTAAGACCTAAACGTGTTCATAGGTCTTCGTTAAGCAAAACTTGGATTATATAACAAGTGTAGCAGTGCAACCCAAGGTGAGTGTCACTAACCCGTTTACTGTGAGCCCGTTTGGGACACACTGAATAACCTAACGAAAAACCATGCTGACAACTTTATGAGTGCTATGCACTACTTGATGAAACTGAAAACTTAGAGTTCTATGCACCTACTTGATGAACTTGAAGTGTTTTATGGGAAACACTTGTGAATTACTTAAACAACTAATTCTAAAACGAAACTGAAAAAAATGTTTTCGGGATTCATAAGAACCCTAAAGTAAACCGTTTTAATATGGCTAGTGTAGGTTAAAGTCTAAACCACATGATATCACATGATTTCTAAGGATTGCCTTTTAACTGAAAAAGTCCTCAACTTAATTGTGCCATTAATTGTAAAGCGAGGGGATGTTGGGTAGATCTACTGGAGTTTGACAAACTCCGCCTCGTGACACTGGAGGTGCACGGAGGTACAATATCAGCCTATCTGACCGTGATCCCGAGAGGACACGGGGGAGGCAAAGCCGCGATGACGTATGTCCGCAAAACAAAATGGCTGAAGGCTCTGCCTCTACGATACTTAATGGTCAGCTTTGGTACAAACTTCCTTAGTGCATGGAAACAACGGATTAGCTACCCGCGATATCGGTTGAGCACTTTAATTATACAAGACTAGTACATACCTGATAACTTTGTTACGGACAATAACTTTACTAAATAACAAATGTTTATGAATTGACGTATATAACTGAGCATTGCTTTTCACAAACAAATATTACGAATGTATACGTTGACACGATTACGATTATGAGACCGGGCCAATGCATGACATGCCCACTGTGAACTCACCAACCGTTAGGTTGACACTTGTGTGGTTTTCACTTTTGCAGATCGTTGAAGAGTATCCACTGGAGGTTGGCATGGCACAAGAAGATATTTATTTTTAAATTTGGGAATTTGAATTTGAAACAAAGATTTGTAAAGCACGTGGTTAGTGCTAAGATACTTATGCCTTTATTTCGCTGCGTAACCTTTGAAACTGTTTTGAAATGAATGTTGTGGACTTTACTCTGATTCGTTTAGTATTTGTAACTAATGGTTGTGGTCCTGGTTTGCTCGCACCCCTTAACAGTATAAACTCCGTTAGTGGTAAATTGGGGGTGTGACATCTTGGAATGAGAACTACTACTCGTAACAGACTCCTTAGATTTAAGACTACCGCATCCAAGCCCACTTGTGTTACCATATCCATAATCAAAATCCTCCCTGATCTCCTTATGGTTCACTCCTTCTAGACCTGCATGCAAACTGTTAGCATCACTAGGAATTAAATCATTTAGAGGATGAGGTTTCGGAGTAGGTGAGTAACAATGCGTGCTTGGAGGAGGATAAAATTTAGGAAACACCTTTTCCTTTTCCTCCATACCTACCCCGGTTTTTATTCTAGCTCCTCGTTGTTTAACGAGCATCTCCTCAACTTTCATTTGAGAAACGGTCCATCTATCTAACTTAGTTTGAAGTTGAGATGCTTCGAAATGGGCTAATGTAACTCTTTCAGAAAACATGTTTAACTCGACATTTTTTGAAAGAAGAGTTTGTTTTAAATGTTCATTTTCATGCATTGCCTCATTTAATTTCACAAAATATTTTGCTTCATTTTCCTTTAATTGGGTGTTCATGGTTTTTAACTCATTGTTGTTGTCAATCAACAATCGATTGGCCTTGTAGATGCCGAACAAACGAATTCTACAAGGAAAAGAGCACATATCTTGAACAGATTCATATGAAAGATCCATTATAACCTTTTCTGCAGCAAGAGCTTTCTCACATGTGCACTCGGGTGTGCTTGCCGTTTTCTCATTCATCTTCTTCTCAGCTTCTCCCTTCTCACAGCTGTTAACTGTGTGGTCATTGCTTTGTTCATGAATTTGAGCCGCAAGAGCTTGATTTATGGCTTCCTCAGCTTCAGAGACCTCCGAACTCCAGTCAAAGTTAGTCAGAAGAGCCACTTCTTTGTTTGGCTTGGCTTCAGCTTTGTCGGTGATAGGGATGACTCGAGTTGCAGGCTCAGAGGTCGGTTCAGTAACAATTGGACTCGGGCATTCTCTCTTGAAATGGCCAAGTTGCTTACAGTTGTAACATCTTAGCTTAGCCTTATCGAATCCAACTTTTCCATTTTGATTCTTGAAAGTGTTTTTCCCAGTACGTTCGAAGAACTTTCTAGCACGAACGGTCAACATGGCCATTTGCCATTTTAAGTCGGTTTCTTCCAAATCATCTGGGTCAACTTGGTACATATCCTCAGCAGCAAGAGCTTGATAACTTTTGGTAAACATTGAGAACAATCCCATGAATTCGGGTGAAATCTGGGATGTTTGCTGAGCAGCAGCAGAAGCAGTTGAGGATGAACCAAACCCAAGATGAGCAGATTGAATTTGAGATGAAGCTCCTTTGGGTGTAACAGTTGAGATGAGAGCCGAATTCGAAGAATAAACTTTAGCGGGACCCATGGCTTGATTGTACTCTCTCCTTTGAACATCCAGCTCAAATGACTTAAGCTTGTTAATTACATCCATAAGCTTGTAATCGGAGAAACCCCTCTCTTGTTTCAACATACGAACCTGAATGCTCCACTCGGGTGGAAGAGCATCCAGCAGCTTCTTGATTTGTTCAGAGTTAGTGAGTCCTGAATCATACTTCTTCAGATTGCTTGACACAATCAGAAAACGGTTTGTCAAATCAATTAACTTTTCATTCTTCATGCTAGTGAACGAATTGAATTCTTTAGTTGCTTGTGCTTCTTTGTCCTTCACAAGATCTTCATTACCATCATAAAACTCACAAAGAGCATCAAACAAACTTTTTGCATCAGAGTACTCAGCGAAACGATTGTAGATTTCTTGCGACAAGCAGAGAGAGAGCACCAAGAGCCTTTTGATCTCGATCAATAAGTTTCAAATCCTTCTCAGTAAAGGAAGACGGATTGCTATTGATCTGGGTTACTTCACCAGTAGTGGTGGTTGGAACATGAGGTCCATCGACAATCGACAACCATTGATTGTGATCGGTGTATAGAAAGAACGATTTCAGACATCGTTTCCAGTCTTCAAAATTGTCTCCGTTAATCAGTCTCGGTGGTCGGTTTGGAGCAATGCTTTCAGTGTCAGCAACATTGGTACCTGAAGCCATCTCAAATCAGCCTGAAATAAGAAAGACACAAACAAACAAAGAACGAGACAATTTGGTTAGTTTCGCTGGGAGAATTAGTTTCGCCAGCAATTTCGCTCGGAAATCCTGATCAGATGATTTACCAATTCTGCCCCAAGCAGTGTTCATCAGGTTTGCCAATTCTCTGTCTTCTTCCTGTCTTTCTTCACCAGCCCTTACCTTCTATGCTAAATCTTTAATTTCTTTAATGATTCCCCGGGCCTTGTTAGCAACCCTCATGAACAGGTTTGCTTCTTCAGCAGTGTCGTCTCCTGTCTTTCTTCATCGGTTTATTGCATCTGAAACTGCAAATCTCTTGGGGTTTTTCATGTTGAATCGGCGACTGCAGAGGTTCTCGGCCCCTTTAATCGGTTATTGAAACTGTCTGGAACCCTCATTGTGCTCGTTTATATGATATATCTACTTAACTGTTGGTTTGGATGCAAAAGAAGAGCTTAAAAATTGATTACCGATTTTTGAATTTGAAAAGTCGCGACCAACGAAACTGCATGTTCTTTCAGCGAAACTGAACGAAAGTTCACAGTCACGAGCGAAACTGTCTAGCGATAATGCCCTAATTTCATTAACAGTGTCGCCGTGATTTCAAGCGAAATTGCTGTTTTGCCTTCGGCGAAACTACAGTCTCGCAACAAACTATTGTCTCTTCCAGCGATACTATACAGCGAAACTATAGTGTCGCCGTGAATCATATAATTGTTTTGGACGAAACTACTGGCGAAACAACATTATTTTTTGAACGAAAGTTCAAACCAGTTTCCAGCGAATCTAGCTAGCGAAACTGTGTGTCATCGGGTATTTCCTAGCGAAAGTACTGCCCGTGCATACAGCGAAGCTAGTTGGCAAAACTGCTGACTTGGTTCAGTGTTCCCAAGCGAAACTGCTGGCGAAATTATAAGTTCCAGCGAAATTATTCATCTAATCTAGATACCGACCAAAACAACTTTCGTTCAAAAAATAATGTTGTTTCGCCAGTAGTTTCGTCCAAAACAATTATATGATTCACGGCGACACTATAGTTTTGCTGTATAGTATCGCTGGAAGAGACAGCTGTTTCGCTGTATAGTGTCGCTAGAAGAACCTCAGTTTCGCCCAGAACAGAAAACCCTCTTTTTGAAGAAGAAATGATCACAAACCAATCCAAATCACTATTGAGTAATGATCAGTTGATTGCATATGCTTCAGGACATCAAAACATACAATATTCAACCAATTTTCAATCCAAAACAATCAGATTACTGATCCAAATAGATTTTCAAAAGTTTTACCAAAAACACTCAAAAACACCAAAAATCAAGAGCACAATGGCTCTGATACCATATTGTTGGTCCTTACTGATCTTAATTAGTGCTAATGAAGGTGTTTTGAGAAGAAAACCAATCAAATATCAATAAAAGATGATTTCCAATAGCTAAAATGGGTTTTTAGTATTGAACAATCACAACTACAACCAAATAGATGATAAGAGATGAACAATAGCTACAAATATTGAATAGAATGCTCCTAGCCGTCACCAAACTTACCAATAATCAGAAATCTTGTATTAGGGTTGCAAAAGTTGCAAAGGTTACAAATGAGAGCACAAAGGCTACTATTTATACAGATCAGTAGACAGTTTCGCTGGTAGTTTCGCTGGCCAAGCGAAACTGTCACTAAGACAACCCTAATCTAGATACCGAGCGAAACAACAGTTTCGCTCGGTAGTTTCGCTAGCTAACAAAAGATAATATTACAAATGAAACGAAACTAAACAAGCCGACTAAACAAAACTATGAATTCCTCCCTACATTGATCTTCATAAAAGATCAAATCTTGAATGAAGAACACACTTTCTTGGATTGATGATTACGATCGGAATTACAAGAGATAAGCACGAAATCGTAAACAACAACTACTTACAATCATAAACTAAAGGGGTTTATATAGTACCCTTACACAAACCCTAAGCCCAATCATAAACCCTTAAAGAACCGGCCCACTAAAGCCCAAAATCGTAATCTCTCTAAGCCCATTATCTTAAACTCCAAGTCCATTCCAAGTAACCCACTCTAATGTTCATGCCTCATAAAGTATAGCCCAACACCTAGGTTTAAATCTCTTCCAAAGCATAAATCTCAAAGATTTAATGCTAAAGCACCAAGGAGAATTGTTAAGAAGAAGTTTGATGATCACACCTCGACTGATTCGGGGCATAGTCTTCCTAGGGTCTTTGTTGATCGTAGGAGGTGTTATCATTGTTACCAACAAGGTCATCTCAGAAAGATGTCCTATTTTGGTAAAGAAATGAACTTTCGCTGTTAGTAACGATCAATCTCATTCCGTTTCTAAGCCAAAGGAGATAGATGAAAAAGTGGTAACAAAACAGCTTTTTAAACATGGAAAATTATTAAAACATCAAAAATCTTTTGTAAGTTCATCCTCGGGTGACTCTGCGACTCATTCATCTATCCCAGCTCAAAGGAAAAAGTGGCTGCCTAAATTGTCCTCAAAAGCCACTAAAGACTTTTCTAAAGATACCGGTCGACTCAAAGCTGAAAGCTTGGGTCCATATTCTCACTAATTATTTGCTAATATGTGCAGGGTGCTCGCAAGCGAGCTATCAACAACTTCTGGGTCATTGATAGTGGAGCATCCAGGCACATGACGAGTAATATTTCTCTGCTTTCAGACGTCAAACCTATTAACGGAGGAAATGTTACCTTTGCTGGAAATAAAGGTGGAAGAATCACAGGAAAAGAAAAAATGGGTAACGCGAAGGTCACGTTTGACAAAGGGCAATTTGTGGAAGAGCTGCAACACAATCTGCTGAGTGTATCTCAGATTTGTGATAAGCAGTATACTGCTGCTTTCACGAGTTCTGAGTGCCTAATTTTGAAACCTGGAATTCAAATCCCAAATGATTGGATTGTGATGCATGCGCCAAGATTTGGTGATCTCTATGTTTTAAACATGAATCAATCGTCGTCTGCTGTAGCTGCAACTTGTTTTATTTCTAAAGCTACTAAAAAAGATTCAATTCTGTGGCATCGTCGTATGGGACACATCAACTACCGAAAAATGAATTATTTGATTAATCATAATCTTGTAGAAGGAGTTTTAAAGAATCGATTTTCAATCAATGATGTGTGTGTTTCCTGTAAGAAAGTAAAACAACGGAAAAAGTCTCATCCATCCAAACGACTTAATTCAATTGTCACTCCGTTAGAGTTGCTTCATATGGATCTCTTTGGTCCGATGAATGTTCAAAGTGTTGACGTAAGTTTCTATTGTTTGGTAATAATGGATGATATTTCCCGTTTCTCATGGGTGGCGTCGCTACATTCAAAGGATGAAACTCCAGATACTATTTAGAAATTATTATCCAAATTTGAATCAATGTATAAATTCAAAATCTGTCGGATTCGTACTGACAATGGTACCGAGTTCAAAAATGTTAAAATGACATCTTTCTGTGATTCTCTTGGAATTTTACAAGAATTCAGTGAGCCGTATACTCCTCAACAAAATGGAGTTGCTAAAGGAAAGAATCGAACATTGATTGAGACGGCATGAACTATGCTGGCTGATGCACATTTACCAGCCAAATTTTGGTCTGAAGCAGTTCACACTGCATGTCATGTGCTCAATCGGGTTCTAAGTGTCAAGCGATTCAATAAAACAAGTTATCAATTGCTAAAGGGTTGTAAGCCGAATCTTCATTTCTTGGAGCTATTTGGGTATTTATGTACGGTTCTCAAGGAAGGTGGGAAGTTTAAAGCCAAAGCAGTTGAAGGTATCTTTGTTGGGTATCAGTATCCAATGAAACGGGTTTATTTTCCTTCTTCTAAGATAATTGAGAATCACCTGAATGCGGATTGTCAAAGACATACCTTTCTGGCACCCAAATCGGTTGATATTCCTGCTTTTGATTACAAGACCTTATTTGATTCTTTCTCGGCTGCACACGATGACTCTACTGATGAGCTTTCTGAAGAACTTCTAGGTGTTGCTATGGTACATGCCATACTTACTCCTGGTTCATGGGTTCCAAAGCTTCCAAGTGTTTCTAATGCGGCTTCTTCTAGTAAGAGTGTTTCTATTTTAGAAAAAATGAGTACGTCTGATGATGATGAGAGTACGTTTCATGAAGCTGAATCAACACCGGTTGATGACCCAATTACTTTACCAAGTACAAGTTCTTTAGTGCCGGTTTCTTTACCTATTGGTGATCTTTCAAGCTCAGAAGATGCAGATGCAACTTTAAATACTCTTGTAGACAATATTCAAGTTCCTGATTCGACTACGCTTAGGATTCATAACATTCATCAATGGGAGAATATAACTGGAGATCTGACTTCTAGGGTGCGCACACGGCATCAATTGGCTAACTCTGTTGATGCGTTAATTGTTGAAATTAGGGATTCCAGTGTTCAGAATGAAGTATTTCACTCACGCTTTTTGTCTCAAGTTGAACCTAACGATGTTAATCATGCGTTGGAAGATGCTTCTTGGGTAGAAGCGATGCAGGAAGAATTGCAGTAATTTAAAAAATTGGGTGTTTGGCATCTCGTGGATTTACCCGCTAATTCTAAAGAACCTTGTGGAACGAAATGGGTATTCAAGTGCAAAAAGGGCGACCGTGGCATCATCATCAGAAACAAGGCGCGGTTAGTGGTTCAAGGTTTCTCTCAGATCGAAGGCATTGATTTCAATGAAGTCTATGCTCCTGTAGCACGAATTGAAGCTATCAGGATATTTCTGGCTTTCGCGGCACATCATGGCTTCAAAGTATATCAGATGGATGTTAAAAGTGCATTTTTGAATGGGAAAATTCATGAAGAAGTTTATGTGAAGCGCGCAACTGCCTGGCTTTTATGATCCATAATTTCCTGAACGGGTGTATAAGCTTGGCAAGGCTTTACATGGTCTTCATCAGGCTCCAAGGGCTTGGTATGAGACTTTTCTACACACCTTCTGGGCAATGGATTCGCACGTGGCAAGGTGGATTGTACTCTGTTTTCAAAGAAATTTGGGAAGGATTTGCTGTTCGTCCAAGTTTATGTAGATGATATCATTTTTGGAAGCACAAATGACAGCTTGTGTAAGGAATTTGAGCGTGTCATGCAAACAAAGTTCGAGATGAGTTCGATGGGGGAGATGGGGTTCTTTCTGGGTCTTTAAGTTCATCAATCTGCCAAAGGCATATTTTTGCATCAAACAAAATATGTGTCCGATATTTTGGCTCGCTTTAAAATTGGAGATGTCCGTATCCCGAGTACTCCTCTTCAGGTTTCCCATGGTCTTGAACCAGATGAGTCTAGGGATAATGTTGATCCGACATTGTTTCATGCAATGATAGGTTCACTTATGTACTTAACTGCATCTCGTCCTGATATAATGTTTGTTGTGTGCTTATGTGCTAGGTACCAGACAGCTCCGAAGGTTTCTCATATGCTAGCTGTAAAGAGGATCTTTGCTTATTTGAAGGGTAATCCGGATCTTGGTATCTGGTACCCTAATGATGATAAGTTTGAGTTACCAGCATATTCTGACTCAGATTATGGCAGATGTAAAACCAATTTCAAGTCCACCACCGCAAGATGCTAGTTTTTGGGGGAGAGATTAGTGTTAGGCAATGTAAGAAACAAACCTCGTTTGCAACATCTACTGCTGAGGCGGAATATGTGGCTGCTTCAAGTTGCTATTCATAAGTTTTGTGGATTCAACTGCAGTTACGCGACTATGGTTTGAATTTTCTGACTACTCCCATTTTTATTGATAACTCAGCTGCTATTTCTATCACGAAAAACCTCGTTCATCATTCAAAAACAAAGCACATTGACATCCGATATCACTTTATCCGTGATTGCTATGAGAAGAAATTAATTGATTTGCAGAAAATTCACACGGATTTTCAACGAGCTGATTTGTTTACTAAAGCTTTTGACAAAACCCGCTTTAAATTTTTGTTGCAAATCAATGGAGTCACTAGGTTGAGTGCCACGTAAACTGTTTCAATTTATCATTATTTTTTTAATTTTTCTTTTGCTATTTTCGTTTATTTTTTCTTTTTAGGGGGAGACATGGAAAAATACAAAAATAGGTTTTTTCTTGTATTCAAATATGAAAAAGCATAAAAAAATGGAAAAATTAAAAATGAGAAATGTGATCCAACCTCGTGAGAAATGATAGTACATGGTTGAATGTTAATGACCATGGATAAAATAGATTGAAAGGCTGTAGGTTCTCGTGTGTTTCGTTGAATGTGTCAATCAATATCTGATACTTGTCAGTATGATATAAACATAATGCTTGCTTGAAATCTGTGGTGTTATATGATTCTTGTGATTGTGTAATCTTGATAAAAGATGAAAAATACATACATAGAATAAATAAGTGTTCTAGTGTATGCATGCGTTCTTTTAAAAGATTTAGACTTGTTTGATTTTCTTTATTTTGTCAAACGATCGGACTTTCTCTGCGTATCGAAAGATCGACCTGATCGTTGTTTGTTTGACGTTCTGCTTTATTTTTCTTGGTGTTTCGTATAACTCACCGGACTTTCTCTGCGTGTACGTGAGTACCGACCTGATTGTTGTTGAGTTATACAATTTCAACTTGTTTTGCTTTTTATTTTCCTAAACAATTGGACTTTCTATGCGTGCCTACCAACTGACCTGATTGTTGTTTGTTTAGGGTTCTACTTTCTTTTTGCATGAAACACTATCAATGATTTATATCTGTAAATATTCGTTAATGAATAGCAGAAAAAGAAAAATCAAAAATATAATAAATCAGATTCTCAATACTTGAATTTGTGGGTACCATGATTTCTATGCTTGATAAATATACCTAATTCAAATCAGAAAGTAGTAAAAATTGATTTGATTTGACTGAAATAAACATGAAAATGTTGTATTCGTGGACTGCTTGACTTGCATGCTGATTAGATTGAAATTGAAATGTGTTAAGTGTATCTCATCGGTATGATCTCATGTTGCGATCTTTCTCACAAAAATATAAATTATTGCATTTAAATTTCTAGTTTCAGTTGTTTTGTTGTTCCAGAAAATTTCAAAAAGATTTTTGGTGTGTTTTAACATAAGTTTGAAAAATCAAAAAGATTTTGGTGTGTTTTGATATTAAATTTGATAAAATTCAAAAAGATTTTTATTCTGCTTTATTTTTGATCGACTGAATTCAGATATGGCAAATTTTTTCTTGAAAGAACCACAATCGTTGCTTAAATCAGCTCATCAAATCTAAATTTGACAAAGTGTAATTTTTGGAGAAAATATGAAAATTAAATGAACAGGGGTAAAATGGTAAAAATGTGGCCCGGCGTACCATATGGTATGCGGGGCGGACCACTTGGCATATAAAAGGGGCTTTCTGGTTCGTGATACGCATAACTTGCGTACCACCTCCGAACCTTCCCTAGAAACCCTAAACGTGTCTCTACTATTTTTCTTTGATTTTTCATTCGATAACGAATTATTGCTCAAGATTTCTGTTGCTACAAGTAGGTATGATTGTTGCGCGTCATCTCATGTTCTTGGATTGCATTATGGTGGTCTCAATCTCATGATTTTTGAGATTATAGATTCGGTTTTTTCGCTAAATCAAATTGAGGGTTGATTAAATGGGTTAACAATGATCCTAATTCATTTTAAGCACATGTACTGGGTCGGTTTTTAGTCTAGAACAAAACCTCAATGGTTGATTTCAAAACAAAAACAATTTGGTGAGATTAAAATTGAAATTGACTCTTCGGTTAACTGTTCTTCCGGCGTACCACATGGTGCGCAGCGTACTATATGGTACGCGGTGTACCAGATGTGGTACGTGGCCTGAAGTGGTCCGTATCTGGTCCGTTTGACCGATCTGGTACGTGGTCAACAATCTGGTCCGCCGTACCAGATTTGGTTCGTGTGACCGATTTGGTCCGTGGGTGGTCCGTTGATCATTATTTTCAAAAAGTTAATCGTGTGAGCGTTTCAAATTAAATTAGGATCAATCGTAAACGGTTTTGATTATATCTCATGATTTTAATAATAGTTTGTGTTCGTGTTTTTCATATATGGTGGCTTTAAAATCAAATGATGAACACAATATTTGTGCTTGTCTAAATGCATCTGCTCGATGGAAACCTCATCTTCTTTGTGTATTCGATTTTTTAGCAAGATCAAGATTTTACTTTCCTGCCACTCACGAATGTACACCGTACAAGGATCTACTTATAATGTTCTGGAATTCCACTCAAGTAGATTAATCTGTGGATCCTTCAGTAATTCGGGCAAGGATTCTTCAAACTGATGTGATTGTATCTGAAGAAGATGTACGAAGAGTTTTGAAATTAAACGATCAATCAACTTTTCCGAAGAAATTTGATGAAATTGACTTGGTGGCTTCGCTACGAAGAATAAAGTATGATGGGTTTTTATATGATTCTTGGCTTCTTAAGTCGAATCTGAGTCCTCCATACAAATATTTGATGCACGTGATTATCAAATGTTTTGGAAATCGTTTAAGAGGTCATGATGAGTTTGACATGAAACTTCTATCTTTCTTTTATGCCTTGGTGATGAATCGAGAGTTCAATTTTTCTGGATGGATCTTCAACTACATGAAGGAGAATATCTTGACAAAACAAAACAAAAGTATCATGTATCCAAGGTTTCTACAAATGATCTTAGATGAGCTACACCCAAATCTTCCAAAGAATCCAGCTGCTGTTTTGGAATTGAAACACATGAATGAAGTTGCTGTCGGAAAACTACCAGTTTATCAGAAGAGTAAAGGAGCGAATGTACCTCCTCCAGTTAACCACTTGATTGGTCATTTGGCCAAACCTTATTATGTAGCTCCCACAAATGGTGCTGCAAGACATGATGATAGTTCGGATGATGAATTGGAATATGATGATAGAGGTTTTCCTATTGAGGAAGAGGATCAAAATGAACCAGCAAACCAAGAACCCAATGTGCAACAACCTGTAAATCAAGAACCTGTGCATCAACAAAATCAAGAGCAAGTTATTCAAAAGAATGTTGTTGAACCTGAGGCAGTAAATGTTCCAGATGATGAGGCTGATGTTTCTGATAAAGATGATGTTGATGAAGAGACTTCTGATTCAAGTTCTGACTCTGGTGATTATGTTGAGATCTTGCATAATACCAGAGGTATCCCTGTCAAGAAGGGTTCTAAAGCTTATTTAGCTTATTTGGCTTCACAGAATAAAGAAATTTCTAAGTATGAGAAATTATCAAAACGATCTACTGATCAAGAGGATGATGATCCGTCTTATTCTCCTGACGTAGAGGAGCCTGTTAAAAAGACAATGACTGCAGACAAAGGAAAAGCTCCAATGCAGTTCACTCGCAAGCGTTTTAAACGTATGGCTAGGCCGAACATGATAGTGAAGCAGGGTTCATTCCTTGTCGATGCTCGGAAAGCTGGTAGCAGTCCACCTAGTAAGAAGCAAAAGGTGTCAAATCAGTCTTCTATTCCAGCTCAACCAACTACAAAAACTGCAAATGTTCAAAGTTCGAGTATTCTACCAGTTAGGAAGCTGATTATTAGAAAGCTTTCTACTTCTACTTCTGCTTCAACCTCTACTGCTTCTAAACCTTTAACTATTTCTTCTACTGATTTGAAGCTTGCATTACATCAAACAAGACTTGATAAGTTAGAGTCGAAAAATCGTCAGCAAGCTGATGAAATCAAAGGATTAAAGAATCTGGTTAAAGAATTTGTGTCTCGGGATCAATCAAAAGATCGTCAGATTTCTCAACTTTAATAAATTTCTAAGACTCTGGGTGAGCAGTTAAATAGTTTGTTAAGTGCTTTACCTGCTTAGGGGGAGAGACGACTAAAACCAGAAGAAATTTGTCAAGAAGATGATGATATTTCCAAATATTTTAATGATAATTATGATCCTGATCCTGAAGGAGGTGTTGGTGGAAGTGGTTCTGGTGCTGGTGCAGCCGGAACATCTGCTGCTACCGGACCAAATACTGCATCTCAGGGGGGGTCTTTGGAAAAAGAGGTCTATGATGTGACTCCAATCACCAGGGTAGAATTAAAAGAAGGGGAGTTTATAAATCCATACTCTAAGGAGCAGCTTGCTGTTATCTTTGCTTTGAATGTGGATGATGTTGATAATGTTTCGTTTGCTAATCCATACAAAGAAGAGGATTCAGATGATAATGTTGATTATGAAGAGGAACAGGTAGAAGTTGAGGATATGACAGCTGAAGAATATCCAGATGATCCTAAAGTGTATGGTAATTTTTCTGATAATGATCAGTCTGGAGGTTTCAATTTCTTTGGTAGAGATGATGAAGATAAGGTGAAGAAGAGTTAAAGAAGAAAGATGCTGAAAAACAACCAGATCAATTTCTTTGGAGTTATGTACTTGAAGCATGCATTGAGATTTAACACTTTGCCAGTTTGTGATGTTCGGGATTTGTCAAGAAAGCCATTTCTCAACTATGGTAGTGATCAATTGGCTGAGATTTTTAAGAACAAGTTGTTAGAAGAATGTCAAGGGAAGTTCAAATTTTTGACTCCTTAGAGGCCGAAGTATTCTGATCATCCAACTGACATTCATCCTAAAACTAGAAGACTTGTTGTTATCTTGAAGTACAAGAGGCCTGTTCTGCTGAAGAAAATACCGTTGAAGAAACTTGAACAAGATTTTATTAAGACATTAAGATGGTGGTACTACGACGAACGTACTGGAGAAGCAGTGATTGTGGTCAAAGAAGAAAACAAGGTGGTGAAAATCTTTGATCCTATGTGGTTGATCAATCTATCAAAAGATGACATAGACAAGCTCTATCACAACAACATTTTGTACAAGGCTGAGAATTCTGAACAAGCCTTGTAGTTTCAAAAAGTGATTCGAGTGTTTTTGCTTTTGGGATTCACGCTGGAAATAATCGAAGACATCATTGGAAGAAGACTGAGTCGAAAGCTTCTAAAGATTAGTACAAGACAAGGGGGAGTTTGTTAGAACATGTTATGTTGTCTAGTGCTAGGTCTAAGTGGTTTATCTATATTGTATAGAAAGTTTTGTATATTCTGTCCCCAGCGTACCAGGGGCGGACCAGATGGTACGTACGGATTATCTGGTACGTTGGTTATATGGTACGCTGGACAGACTTAGTATAAATATGTTTAGCTCGTGTTTGAGAGAACTGGTTGTGAGAGTTGTGAGTTTAACTGTGTGTTTTCAAGTGTGTTTACTCTCTGTAATCTCTCTCTGTATAACCGAGCTTGAAATCAATCGAAGATCTATTATTTACCTCGTGTGTTACAATTCCGATTACAATCATGCAATAGCAAGATCCACTACGTGTTTTACACGAACCCTTGTGCCGAACCTAAACTTTGGAAACAACAACATAAAAGTCGAAACTGTGCCGAATCAGAACGTCGGAAGCAACAAACCTTAGCCGAACTATGTCCGAACCCGAACTTCGGCCGGAAAATATCAGAACGCTGTCCGAACCTGGAGTTCGGAGCAGTTATTTTTCAGTTATTGCCGAACCTCAGGCGAACTTGAATACTCTTGACTCCACTTTCATGATTTTTAGTGTCTTCGGACGAACTTTTGATCAGGAACTCAGATAAACTCTATAGAAGTGATTTAGAAGAATATTTTCAGGAAAAACACACTCGAGAAGATCAAACGAACTCAAAAACTTGAATAATTTTCAAAAACCCCTACTATTTGACTCAAAATTCCAAAAATCAGTGATTTCCGACTGATAGACTGAACATAATGCTCTGATACCACTTGAAAATGCGTGAGCGATGGATCATCTACTCGGTCGTATCGAAATAAATGTTAAACGAGAGTGAACACAAGAGTAAATACAATGAAACTTGTATTAGACCACGGAGAACCACAAAGTACACACACTTATGATCTGTCACTTGAAAGTTCAACAACTGCTGAATACAACACAAGACAACCTATTTATACTGGAGCTAAACACGCTCTGCCAAACCTCAGGTTCGGACATGTTCGGACGTGTCCGAACTTGAAGTTCGCCAAAGGTTTGGACGCCAACAATCTTGCATGTCTTTGTCTTGTATTCGATACTTCACATGACGATCAAGAACCATGTATCAACAGGAATAATGATCTTTCCATTCCCCTCCTAATTGACATAGTAGGAGCATTTGGATTTTATTTAGGACCATAGCCTCCTTTGAAGACTTTTTCAATCAAATCAGGGTTGACCATGTTCAAAGGAAAATCCTTATCGCTATACATTTTGTCAGACCCTTTCAAGCGATAAGTAGTCCACTTTGCATTTTTATCAAATTGGCCAACAGACTTCCCTTTGAAATTAGTTTTGTTAACCTGACCATGTGGTGATTTGGAACTTGAACCCTTTTCAAACACTTTAGGTTTGGAGTTCAAAGGTTGGGGTTCATATCTAATCCCACCATTTTTCACTTTCTTTCAACCAACAAATTTTGATCTGGCAATGGTTTTTTGCTCAAACTCAGTCAACTTTATGAGTTCTGTTTTCATTTGATCAAAATTGTATGTTGAAATAATTTCATCCTGAGTTTGTTTTGAAACATTCTTTGACATCTCAGGTTCAGTTTCAGAAACTAAATCATCAATTTACTCAAAATCTAAGAAGTTATACAACAACTCGTCAAGTTTAGAGTCTAAAGCAGATTTCTCATTTGATTTCTTTTCAGTGGTTTAGGAAACTGATTGAGCAGACACCTCTCTTTGGTAATCACATTTTTCAGCAGATTGATCAAATTATGGACTATTTGTAATAATGACAGAGGCAGGAACCTGGTTAAACTTTTCAGACACTTGACCTTGTTCACAATTGTACAGAAAATTTGTAAACGGCAAAGGTATTTTGAAAGTGTAAATTTTCTTTGTTAACTCAAGAATTTCAATTTTTAAATCTAAAACTGTCTTTTGAGAATTAACCAGTTCCTTCTGGGCAGACACGAGCATGTCAGATTGCTTACTAAGTTCATACTTTTGAATTCGCAACTGTTAATGCAAAGATATTAACTATTTTGTTGTGCCCTCCCATCTCTTCTTATAAATTTCAATGTCTGCTTTTGCCACAGACAACACTACGTCAAAATTCACCTTTGGCCACGTAAAAAAACCGTGATCCAAGGTGTTTGGTCAAGTTTTTTTTTTCCATTTCAATCGACACCAAAGGTCCCGTCACCTTATGTATCCTACTGCCACATTACAATATCAGTGGCTGAAGCAACCTAGAAGCGTGGCTAAAGGGTACCAATATTTGTTGTTGTAATCAAACAATTGATAAGATTGGGTAACACCACCACCCAGCTTTTGATGAGTTTGGTTACTTCCACCAGAATTGGATTGCCCGTTCCACGTCCTTGGCTTGGGACATTCACGTGCAAAGTGCCCCATTTCTTAACAGTTGTAACATTGCACTTTTGACTTGTCAAAGCCGATGTTGGTGTTTGTTGGAGCTTGAAAAAGCTTTCTTCCATTCTTCTTGAAGAACTTTCGAGTTCGGGGAGCTATCATACCTATTTCCCATTTGACTCAAGACTTTCGGACATCTGAGAATTCATGCAAGCCAGAAAAGCATTGCATAAGTCAGAATCCATGCATGTGTTCGGTTGGGATGCAAGAGATGATTGCTGAACGAAACACCCATTTGGAGATTGTTGCACAAAAGTCAAATTTGGAGTCTGACCGGTGATGGGAGCAATGACAGCTTCAGTTGGAGGAGCAGCTGGAACAGAAGTAGTGGCAGGTGGGCTTTGACTTGCAGGAACAGAGAATTGGAACTCATCATCTAGGTCGGGAGCAAAGAACGCAGGATTGGGAGAAATTGAAGAAATCCTAACAGTCACAACAACCATGAGAGACTTTCCGTTGCGCTCAACGGCTCGAACTTCATACTCACGAACCTTGTCGATCATATCCATATAGTCGGCAGTAGAAAGATCATTACTGTCGAGCAAATAAGACACATATGAAGCGAACTCTTGAGGAAAGGAGTGAAGGACCTTCTTGATGATGGCACTATTTTCAGGTCAGATGTTCTTTGTCGTCATCTTAGTGATTATGCGGCAGAGTCGATTGACATGTGTTTCAAATGATACGCCTTGCTTATGAGAGAACGTGTTGAACGCCAACTTGATCTTATCCAATCTTCTTTCCTTAGTAGCCGGGTTGCCCTCATATTTCTTTTCCAAGCCTTCCCAGATTTCATGAGCCGATGTGGCAGCACGAAATTGGTATTGCAACTCATCATTGATAGCCATCTTAATGCACCCAAGTGCACGCATGTCAGTTTTTAATTGAACCTTTTCAGCAACATCCAACTTGTTTCTTGGTTTGGTAATCATCTTCTTAGGTGGAGGTTCAGCACCAGCGGCAACAGCAGCGGTAGTGCCAGCAATGGTAGCCTCTTCCACTTCAAACACAGCAGGACCTTCGACTACAGAAGTCAACAGGTCAAAGTCAACGAATTCCAAGTAAGATAGGAATTTCGCCTTCCAATCATCGAAGTCACTTGCCCCCATAAGTTTGGAAGGCCTATTGTTGCCTTGTGTGGCAGGAGTGAAGTGATCCGACATGTTGAAACGATCAACACTAGTCAATTTCGAGACAAAGTAAGCTAACGGGTCAAACGAGTCGAAATCGGTTCACTTGCTTGCAAAGTTGTAAAATGCTTGAAATCACCCAAATCCTACAAGACAAATAATAATAAACATCATTAGTCATTAGTAAGCGAGATTTCAGCAAAAAAATTGAAAAGTCAAATTTTTCAGACTTAGCCAAATTTTGAACAGCTTGTTCATGAGCAAATTCAAAGTCAAAAATCAATGTTGACAAATTCAATGTTTAAGATCATCAATAGTTTGGAAATTCATGTAGGAATACTTTACTCAACTGTCACGAACTCCAAAAATCACTCTAGATGACCTAAATCAATGAAATAGTGAGTTTATGTGAAGAACACCAAAAATCACCACTTTTAGCCTCTAAAATCTTCAATACTTGATGTTTTTGAGAGAAATCAGTGCCATTAGGTTCGATTTTAGTAGTCTTAACCTCAACAATCATCAAATTTAACATAGAATCAACAGGAAAAAGAATTTGAAATTTTTTTTCAAGAACAGGAGCCGTATATATGCGACTGTTCATGGCTGGAATCCAAAAATCCGACATTATTGCTTGAGATTTGCAGAAATCTGAGTATTGCATTGAGTTTATTGAGTGATTTCTACCAAGAATCAACTCAAACAACTAGCAAATCCATCCAAAATCAACAACTCATATGAGATTTTCTCCATTTTACGAAAACCTTCAAAAATGAAGAACAAGACTCTGATACCAATTGTCAGGACCAGATTTGAGCACGTTGTTCTCATATGATTCATCACACAAGTGCGGAAATCATGTGTGATGGTCGATTAAGGATAAATCTGCATCAATGCTCACCCATTGATGATTCCTAAAGCTCAAGAACACACACTAACACCAAGAACACACACACAAAAGCTCTCTGTAGGAAATACTCCTTGAAGCGTACCCAATAGGGTTTTCTAATTGGTATTTATACTACCTGATAGCTTGGGACAAAAAGAATGTTTGACACAATACAATCATTACCTAGTATTCAGCAAAATATTCCATCAGGACAACAAGTTCGCTAAGAGTTAAATCAAGTTCGCTAAGCATTATCAAGTTCGCTAACAAGTACGCTAGGTAACAACATGTCAGCTAACAAGTACGCTAAGTATTATCAAGTTCGCTAACAAGTACGCTAAGCAATAACAAATTCTCTAACAGGTATGCTAAGCAATAACAAGTCTGCTAACATGAACAAGTACGCTAACAAGTTCGTTAAGAACAAGACAAGTACGCTAGGAACAAGACAAGTACGCTAGGAACAAGATCAAGACTGCTAAGTAAACAAGTTCGCTATAAACAAGTCCGCTAAGATAAGCAATCAAACAAGTACGCTAAGAGTAAAACATGTCCACTAGGAACATAAGTCACAAGTCCGCTAAGAAGCATAACATGTACACTAACATATAAACAAAGTTTACCAAGTACATATCCAAAGTCAATTACAAAACAAAGTATCAATTACAAGGTAAGAAAACAAAAGGTTTGTGTTGCTAAAAAATAGGTTCTAACACTCTCACCAAAATTTTATCACCAAAATGATTCATCACTCTCTTCTTTCCTACCACTAAAAATTCCTCTACAGGATTCATCACACTATCATCTTCAGGAGATCACTACCTAATTTCCGCCAGTATTAATTTCACTGTCATCTTCAGGAGATCATTTGTTTCATATCAATTATTTCATCTAATTAATTATTATTTCATCGCATTTATTTCATTCTCTATTTATTTCATTTCAGGAATCATGTAGCTCATTTAACAATGGATCATGAAGCAGGTGATGATCTTTATTATAACAATGAAGGCGAATACAATGATGATTCTTCACAAATGGGTGAAGAAGATGAAATGGATAACAATGATGATCATTATTCGAGTGATCAAGAAGATGAAATGGATAACAATGATGCCCACGTCGACAATGATGCCCAACTCGAAAATATTGATGCCCAACTCGAAAATATTGATGCCCAACTCGACAATGATGACCAAGTCGACAATGATGCCTAAGTTACTGAGAATGAGGAAGCTACAACCTCTGCTCCCCAAGCAAACAAGAGGGGGTTGACACGGTTGGCAAAGTGGCATTCCAAATTTGAGAAAAATGGTGGGGAAAAATGGCCACTAACATTTGATGCGCTGGGAAGGGTTGGCGGGGTGCATAGACCAAAATTTTTGAGTTTTTTGGGAGACATTGCAAGGTCAGAGGTTGGATTGAGGTATCTAAAATGGAAGAAGGTGCCGAAAGAGGACAAGAACAATATGTGGGTAGGGATTCAGGTTATGAAACAAATTAAACATTTTCTCATATTAAGTTTGTTAAGTTATTGAATTCCATACATGTGACTAAAACATCCTGTCATATGTTATTTTTTTAGCAATTATTCGAAATTGATGACTGTCGAAGGGGTACTATAATGGTACGGCTTGGTGGGTTGCTAAGGACTTTTAGAAGAAACATGTTCAAGAAACACGTTCGTGCCAACCTAGCAAAACCCACCGTGCTTGAGAAAGTTCCAAAGATGTATCGCGCTATTGTGAAAAAAGAACACTGGGACAGATTTGTAGCATATACAAAATCTGACCAATTCAAGGTTTTTATTCAATTCAAACTGCAGATTTCATTTATTAGGCTAAGTGTTAATTAATGAGATTATAATTATATATCCCACTGTTATGTTGGAAAGGTTGTGTCAAATAGTGCAAAAGAGGTTCGAGCATAATATGTTTATGATCATACAATGGGACGGGGAGGATACGTCTATCTGTAAGAAAAACTGGTAATAAGCTAAGTGTGTTACACCCACTCATGGTTAAGAACGTCCAATGTATGTTTCAAGTCCGATATATATTATTATTATAATACAAGGTACAAAACAAAGAAATTGCAGCTGATGATTGCCCCTCTCGAGCGTTTATGTGGAGGAAAGGAAGGGTAAATAAAGAGGGGGAATACAAAACGCCTGTGGTGAAGGGCGTAGCAGATGATATAGTAAGTTTAGTTGCTATATATATACCTAATTATTCACATGTTAAAAATTAACAGCACCTCACTACATTAACTAAATTAATTACTGCAGGCCGAGAATGAAACAAAAATAAATGCGGGATCCGTGAATGTAGAACCGGGAACGGATGCCCTGACATTGGTCCTTGGCAAGGAAAGGGGTGGATACCTAAAAGGTATTGGGTATGGAGTGACTTCCCGTGGATATTGGCAGGGTGCTCCAAAAGGGCGATCGAAAGAACGAATCAAAAAACTTGAGGCGGAACTAAAAAATGAAAAACAGCTGCGTGAGAAAAAGGATCAAGAGGTTGAGCACCTCACTGATATGGTTAAAGCACAACATGAAAAAATTGATAAGCTTACGGAGTTTATGCAACTCATGATTCAAGATAAACAAGCTAAAGCGGTAAATTCTGTAAGGGACAAATATATATATATATATATACCTATAATTAATTATATTATATATACTTTACTTTTTATCAATTAATTATTATAAATCATTAAATCATTTCGTAGGTAAAGTCCGCGGAGGCGCCTACAACTGTAAGATCTAAAAACAGTTCTGATCAGCATTCCAATGTAAATACAACGGTAATTAAATATTATTGCTTATATGATCAATCTCCCATGAGCGCATATTTATTAATTAACTAACTAATTGAATTACTTATACGTAGGACATGATCAATTCCGCGCACAATACATCGCGGAAACAATCTACTCCATCAAACTCGTCTCAAAGGTCGGCCGATAAGGTACGGATTTGAAACAGTTCTGAATTTGAGTTGATCTGGAAGATTCTAATTCATCTCGATGAACATGCGTCTCTAGTTATAGTTCATCCGGATAGTTAAAGTTCCTCAGGATAGGTAAGGTTCATCAGGATAGTAAAAAGTTCATCAGGATAGTTAGAGTTCATTGGGATAGTTAGAGTTGATCCGGAAGATTCTAGTTCACCTGGATGAACATGCGTCTCTAGTTATAGTTCACCGTGTTGGTTATAGTTCATCCGGATAGTTAAAGTTCACCAGTATAGGTAAAGTTCATCAGGATAGTTGAAGTTCATCAGGATAGTTAGAGATGTTCCAGAATATAATTAATAATTAACTGTTCCGGCTATGATAAGTTTGTACTTTATTCGAATGGTTATCTGGGTAGTTAACTATGTTTAGCCGGTTATGATCGATATGATTTTATTAATTAATTGAATTGTCGGTCTGTTCTGCGACTCTATCACAACACACTCCTACATCTACAACAGCGTCACAAAAGGAAAGAGTAACTATTTTAATTTACACAGTTGTGTACTTCCCTTATAACTAATTTCCATATGATCATTTAATTAAATGTTGATGCTGTCTTAATTAGGGGACAAAGAGAAAAATAACAGAAGCAACAGCTGTTGCAGCCAGTACTGCTGGGGCATCAGAGCAGGAAGTGGTATATATATATAATTAAGGATTTGACAAATCACTTTGATGTTATTGTTAATTAATATATATGTTACTAATCAGTTAATTACATGGTGTCAATTTAGGAAAAGAATAAGAGACATGCAAAACAAGTAAAACCTGCAGCTCGTAAAGTACCTCCTAAGAAGAGTGATCGGTTGGAAAAACCAAATAATTATGATGCCATTGCAGCTCCTATCGATCAGCCAGTAATCCAAGAGGTATATAGATTAGTATATACCACAATTTTTCTATTCTATTTTTTGACTTTAATTAATTAATTGTTAATATATATATGCTATAATTAATATTATTATTATCATGTCACTTCTGAACAGCGGTGCAAAACTGCAACGTTGAACATGGAGGGGGATCCAATGAATGTCGTGGGAATGGCTGAATTATTACCAAAACAAAAAGATGAGAAGATTCATGGAAGTCCATTACCTCCTGGTTGCCGTAGAATTAAAGTTTATCAGGTCAATAAGGGTGCAACATTTTTACTATTCCCAGTAGATGGTAAAACAACGCTTTCTGAGGTTGAAAATAAATATATTATTGCATGGCCGATGAAACGAATGATCCTTCATTCTAATAACAAGTCAGATAAATCACAGCCGGTTGATCATTCTACGGTTCAAAAAGTACTTGAACAACCACAGGTAATTACTACATTAGTTAATCGTATCCGCTATAATTAATTAACTATATATATATATATATATATATATATATATATATATATATATGGGTAAGGTTCATGTGAAAACAACTTTTATTGCGAAAACACGAAAACAAATATTAAAACCTCTATAACTTTTTCATACGTTAATATTTTTTAAAACAAATTGCACCAAAATCCTTAAAATTATGTTATCTTTAGTTCTGGAAAAAAATTTAAAAAATCAAGTTTTTTTTTTTATAAATTATTATTGCACAGGTGCAATAATGTTTTTTTATTATTACTGCACATATGCAATAATAATTACAACCTTTATAACTTTTTCATATTTTAATTTTTTTTATAAAAAGTTGCACCATAAATCTTATAATTCTGTTATCTTTAATTCTGGAGAAAATAAAAAAAATTCAACGTTTTTTTTTATTTTTTTATTATTGCACATGTGCAATAATATTAAAACCTTTATAACTTTTTCATACGTTAATATTTTTCATAAAACATTACACCATAAATCTTATAATTCTGTTATCTTTAATTCTGGAAAAAGTTAAAAAATATAACGTTCTTTTTGTTGACATTGCACATGTGTAATATAACTAATACGTATTATTGCACATGTGCAATAATAAAAAAATCACGAAATTTTAAATGTTTAATTTTTTTTTTCCAGAATTAAAGGTGACATAATTTTAAGACTTTTGGTGCAAATTTTTTTAAAAAATATTAACGTATGAGGGAGTTATAGAGGTTTTAATATTTGTTTTCGTGTTTTCGCAATAACATCTTGTTTTTATTTGATCCTTCCCCTATATATATATATATATATATATATATATATATATATATATATATATATATATTTGTCATTTTCCAGGTAAATAATGATCGGAAAAAGATGCCGAAAGTGTACTTAACACCAAACCAGCTGACTCAAGATCTGATAAACAAAAAACATAGTACACGGATCCAGTAGAAGCAGCTGATGAGCATGGAAAAGAAATTATAATTAATTATTATAGAAATTAAACTTTGATTAGTGTATGTTATTTTTTGAACGGCATTTGATTAGTGTATGTACATTAATTTTTAATTATAATATTATTTTTAAGGTTTCTCTATATTAAATAATATGTAGTTTAATTAATTGTAATTAATAAAATATATAATACCAAAGGCCACACTTTTGATATTTTAACGTGGCCGTTGCCACCCTTTGGCCACGCGTATTGGGACAAAAATTATAATTTCAACAACCCATTTGGCCACGTTTTTTTATAACATATGTTGCTAAAACACAAATATACGTGACCATATAATACCAAAGGCCACACATTTGATATTTTAATGTGGTCGTTGCCACCCTTTGGACACGCATATTGTGACAAAATGTATGATTTCAGCAACCCTTTGGCCACGTATTTTTATAATGTATGTGGCTAAAACACAAATATATGTGACCATATAATACCAAAGGCCATGTTAAACAAACACATGTGGCCGTTGGGACCCGTTGGCCACGGTTTCCAGAAGAATTGTTTGATTACAACAATAAATATTGGTACCTTTTAGTCACACTTATAGGTGGCTTCAGCCACTGATATTGTAACGTGGCCGTAGGGTACATAAGGTGACGGGACCTTTGGTGTCGATTGGAATGAAAAAAAAAACGTGACCAAACACCTTTGGTCACGGTTATTTTTTCCGTGGCCAAAGGTGAATTTTGACATAGAACATCCAGAAGGTGCCTTCCCACTCTTCAGCTATTAACGCCCTATCCGATCACCTAGAAGGTGAGATTTCCGAACATCATGAACTATCTGATCCTGAGTCTCCCCTTGTCAACACTTCCAGTCCCCCAAGCTTTTCTCATTTTTCCTCAGATATCTGCAATGTCAGTGATTACATCAATACTTCTCCATATGGCAAGTCATCTAATCTTCCATCATTTCCACTTATTACTGGTAAAGGTAAATGATGAAGAATAAAATCCCACTCGTACGTAAAATGAAATTCTAGACCTCACTTTTGAATTCGTAGAAAGAATTCGGAGAGGATTATGGTTGAATGAAGATATTATATTGATTGATCGGTTTATACAAATTCAGAATCTGGAGACAAACACACACTAAAGGTGTAAAATCTCTTCTTGTTCCAAAAGTCATTTCTATGATTCATGAATGTTCTATTTATACTAACAAACTTGGTTTGCAAGTTCCTTAGTGTGAAGCAGATGCACTTGCTGTCGGCTCCGTCGCAACTGCATCCTTCTGTCTTGGAGATATCTTAGTTTGATTGTCACCTGCGAGTTATCCGATTTTGACCTCTCCTCATCGGTAAACAAACTCTTATCCCATCCGAGTCTATTGTTTTGACAACAACAACTTTTCAAGCACCACCTCCTCCTTCTTCACTTCCATTTCCTTCCTCTTCATTTCATCCTCTTTTGAACCCTTTTACGAAATGGTTGAAAAAAGAAACAAAGGAAGTTATGTCCAGGAACTCCTCCCAATCCCACCTTGATGAATTGTTTCCCAAGCTGGAACTTAACTAATCGTGATAGCTTTTCTGACCCATCCATTGCCAAAAGTTTGTTTCTTCACCAGTCCACTCCTCACGATGTGAAGATGCTCCAGGAAACCCCCGCCCCTGATTTCGCGACTCGCGTGATGATGAATTACGCAGAAAGTCAAAATCTGAGCCCTGAACTGTGTTGTCGTTGGGTTCTAGCTGAGGCCAAGGCTGAAAAGATATCACTTCCATGGTCGTCTTCTGCTATTACCCCTTTATCACTTCCAGCTATCCCAGCGACCATTGAATCTCTCAAGAACAGCATTTCTAAGCTGTCACATGAAAAGCTTATCATGGAAACATCATTAAGGAACCTGCAGAACGACCATCGTCAAACTCAGCAAGCCCTTGCGGATCTAAAAGTATCTTCTCAGTCTTCCATCAAAAAATTAAAAGCTGACAATGCCTCCCAAGCTCGCATGATTCAAACCTCCTTGGATGGTAATTTTTATCACTTATCGTTTTAGACATTATTCTACATAAGACTGTACTTCCATACTTTGCTGTTCTTCCTTTTTCCTTACCCAGAACTGGACCAACTAAGAACTCGAGAGAAAATCATTCGGAGCAAATGAAGTCCCTTCAAGAGAAACTTAACAAGAGCTGCGAGGGGTTTAGTCATAAGGAGAAGATGATGACTGACGAAAAAACTGCAATGGTACTTACTTGTGAAGCTTTAAAGAAAGAGAAGACATGGTTCATGACTGATGGCATTAGGCACATAGTCAGGAAGGTCCTTACCAGTAATGCTCTCAAGGATGCTTTAGGAAATATGTTCAACGCTACCAATGCTTGTGGTTATAACGAAGGGATAAAGGCTGGCCTTCACTTCTCTACTGGTGATGGCAATGATCATGGTAAAGTTCCTGGGTATGACCCTTCCGCTGATGCATCCTTTGCTGAGGCCTCGGCTGCCTTTAATGAGCTCAACTTTCCTTTTGTCGAATCTTGGACAGAGTTAGCAGATGCACCCCTGGAAGTCATTCAAGCAAACTTGGGAAGTTCAGAAGGACCCTCCAGTGGTAAATAACCATTTCTTTCTGTGATCGCTGGTTAAGGCTACAAGCCCTCTTTTGAAACAACTTAATCTATTGGTATGTAATGGGTATGTACCCAAAAAACACTTGATACTTCTGCTTTTCTGGAAGGGTTCGTGTTGGCCCTTCCCACTTTTAGCTTTAAGTTTTTAACTGACTATGCTTTTAGACTTTTACAACGTTATGTTTTACAACTTTCAATTTTCATCGGAAGGGTTTATGTTGGCCCTTCCAATTTTTAGGCCTTGTTTGATCTTTCCTTTAAAGGATATTTATAACCTAGGCTTATATTTTTTATGGTTGGATGTATTTTGACATCTTTTTCCACATAGACTTGGCAGTCTCTTAGGGAGAAAACCTTACCCCTGAATTGTACTCAATTGAGCACTTGCATAGTTATATATTACAACTTAGCTTATCTTTAAACATCTTTATGTTTAAATATTATGACTTGGCCTTTTTCCCAAAAGACTTAGCCAGTTCATAGCATGGCCATATAATTGTTTTTTGTAACATTATAGACTTAACTTTTTTAGGTTTAACATGGTTGCTTTTAACAACTTAGTATGATCTTTCCTCTCTCTTTTTTTTTCAAAAATAAAAAGCAATAACTTGCGAAGAAGTCGTCCTCTTTATTTGACCACTTGCTTTTATCAACGATCTACAAGATTTCAAACACAAAACGTACAATATTAATATCTTCCAATTTCAAAATTATAAAAGTTTTAACACTTCCAATTTTCCTCCATACACAATACCCCTCCCGGCCATCTTCTTTTAAATGTTGTACTTCTGCAAATGCACTCCATTCCATGTTCGTGAACGGCACTTCCATCTAAATTACCTAATACATAGGATCCTTTGTCTAAAACCTCCAAAATTTGATACGTTCCTTCCCAATATGGTGACAATTTTCCTCCAGGTAGAACTCTACTTGCGTCATTATTTCGAAGGACCAAATCACCCACCTTGAACTGAAAAGATCTCACATGCTTATCATAGTACCGAGCCATGCTTTGTTTATACTTCGCTTCCCTAATTGCCGCTATCTCCCTACGTTCTTCCAGTACATCCAAATTTTCCCTTAAACCACTTTCATTGTCAATTATCTCTACTACTCTCCTTGTTGGAACTCCTACTTCCACTGGAAGGACAGCCTCGGTTCCATAGGTTAGGCTGAATGGCGTCTCTCCATTACTTGACTTTGGCATGGTCCTTAACGACCATAGCACATGTAAAAGTTCGTCAACCCATCCACCACCTATCTTGTCCAACCGCATCGTAATCCCCTCCACAATATTTCTATTCATCCTTTCCACCTGCCCATTGGCTTAAGGATGGGCAACAGATGTAAAGGTTTGCAAGATCGACAATTCCTCACACCAATCACGGAAAGGATTATCAGCAAATTGTTTCCCATTGCCAGATACAATACATAGGGGTAGACCAAACCGACAAATTATGTGCTCCCAAACGAATTTCTTTACCTGTTGCCCAGTAATTGATGCCAACGGCTTTGCTTCTACCCACTTCGTAAAGTAATCCACAGTAACTACTAAAATTTTTACCCTTCCAGCAGCCTCTGGGAAAGGTCCCACTATATCTATACCCCACTTTTGGAAAAACCATTCTCTGCTAACAAAGATTCATATTTTTCTTGAAACTCTTTTGTCACTTCTGCGGTACCATCTTCCACAACTGTTTCACATGAACTTGTGTCTGGCCAAGCGGATGTGACTAGAACCATCGCATGTTTAGACTTTAAACTTACAGGGGCATGCCTTTGACACTCGTCACACTTCTTCTTCTTCTGTAACTGTTCTGTACATTTCTGGCCAGTAGTAACCTAAACCCACCAGCTTTGTTACGACTGACCGCGCCCCTGCATGACTTACACATATGCCGCTATGAATCTCAATCGTAACTTTTAATGCTTCTTCCATTGTTAAACACCTCAACAATGGTCCCAAAAATGTTTTCCTGTATAAGACATCATTTTGAAACTGATACTGAAAAGAATTTACGTACACCTTTCTAGCTTTTGCCTTGTCTTCTGGTAACACTTCATCTCTAAGATAGGCAACCAATGTATCCATCCATGTCCCTTGCGATATTTGTACATCTGACACTTCCGAATTGACACAGATGGACATTCCAATACTTCCACCCGAACTTCCTTAGTCAAATGTTTAAAAGCAGTTGAGGCTAATTTACTAAGTGCATCCGCTTTTTTGTTCTGAGATCTCGGCACATATATTACTTCACAACTTGAAAATTCCCCCATCATCTTCTTCGCTCGTGCTAGATAGAGAGCCATGTTTGAACCCTTAGCCTCATAATCCCCATTTACCTAATTAGCTACGAGTAAGGAATCCACATGTGCCAAAAGTCTTTTAGCTCCTAGCTGCTTGGCCATGCGTAAGCCTGTTTTGCAAGAACACTTCCCTGTTAATAAAACTTTATACAAACAAAAGCCAACAAAAGTTAGTTTAACTAACATCCTCATAAAACCTGCTAAAAACGCCTCATATTCAGCTTCGTTATTTGAAATATCAAAATTAAACTTCAACGCATGTGTTAGCTCATCCCCTTCTGGGCTTACCAACATTAAACCTGCACCAACATTATTTAGAATTTTATAGGAAATATTTCGTAATTCATACCAAACTAAAGATACCTGCACCAGATCCATCACTTCCAGCAGAGCCGTCAGTATATAACCTCCACAGGGGATCCACCCCATGCGATTCATGCAACAATACCCCCTTTTTCATCTTGTGGAATTTCCACCAAGAAATCAGCAACAACCTGTCCTTTAACAGACACCCTTGGCCTAAACACAATATCAAACTTCCCTAACTCAATAGCCCATTTCGCCAATCTTCCGGACATTTCCGGTCTCCTTAAAATTTGATTGATGGGAAACGCAGTGTACACTACCACATAATGTGCCTGAAAATACCTACGCAAGCGCCGCGTTGCTACCACCAATGCTAATACCAACCTTTCCAATGGAGGATACCTTCCTTCATAATCCTTCAACACTTTGCTAACATAATAAATCGGAACCTGCTTTTTACTTTTTTCCGCCAACAATATTGCACTTATAGCCCCCTCAGAGGTTGCAATATACATGTAAAGACATTCCCCTTGCTCAGGTGTAGTGAGCGTTGGAAGGGATACCAGTATTTCTTTTAACTTTGAAAATGCACCCTCCGCTTCTTGCGACCAGAAAAACTCACTTTTTCCCGAATAATCTTTCAACACTTTCATAACTAGCAAAGACATATCAGCAGCTTTTGCCAAAAATCTATGCAAGGCCACTAATCTTCCATTTAACACCTGAACCTCTTTAACAGAAGCCGGAGATCGCATGTTGAGCACCGCTTTAACTTTGTCTTTACTAGCCTGAATTCCTTCCTTCGATACAAAAACCCCTAAATAGATCTCAACCTACCAAATGTTTCTTTTACATCCAAAATCATTTCCCCCTCTGTTTTACTCTTAATAACTATATCGTCCACATATGCCTCCAGATTCCTTCCGACTTGTGGCTGAAATGTTTTATCCATTAAGCGTTGGTATGTTGCCCGTGCATTCTTCAATCCAAAGGGCATTTTCATATAACAATACGTCCCTTCCCTTGTTATAAAGGCCATTTTGTCTTCATCATCCACTGCCATCATAATTTGGTGATAACCTTTGTAGGCGTCCAGAAAGCACTTCCAACCAAAACCTGCCAACGCATCTACTTTTGAATCAATCTCGGGAAGGGGATAACAATCTTTAGGACAGGCATTATTTAAATCCTTAAAGTCAATACACATTCTCTACGACCCATATGGCTTTTTAACCAATACCGGATTAGCCAACTAGGCTGGATATTGCACTTCCCTTAAAATTCATGCTTCGACCAACTTATTAACTTCCTCCCTTACTACTGCTGCCCTCTCAGCATCCATCTCCCTCTTGTGTTGATGATATGGCTTTCTATCTGGGTATGCATTTAAACAATGTTCTGACAACTCCCTTGGAACCCCCGTCATATCCGAAGGCTGCCATGCAAAAACATTGACACTTCCTTTTAAAAGTTCAAACAACTGTTTCCGCACACCTCCCTGAACAGCACTTCCAACCTGTATTTTTTGATCCGGGAAAGGATCATTTATCACCCATTTTTCAGACAATATCATTTCCTCTTCTTTCCTTTCGTCCTCCACAGAAACTATTGGAGTGATATCTCTTTCAGCCCTTACTTCCATTATTCTTACACATGCATCAGAAATTACCGTAGCTACCCCCTGGGTGTTGGAAACTGAACCATACCATGAACAACCGATATAACCGCTCCCAACTTTCGCAATACTGGCACTACTACAAAAACTGGCTTTCTTGACGTGCATTGCGCGTCAAGAAAGGGCCTTCTTGACACGCAAATGCGCGTCAAGGATGCGGGGGTCAAGAAGCTTCTTGACGCGCAAAATGCGTGTCAAGAAGCTCTTGACGCGCGAACGATGACGCGCATTTTATGACGCGCAATGCGTGTCAAGAAAGGGTCTTCTTGACACGCAAATGCGCGTCAAGGAAGCCGGGGTCAAGAAGCTTCTTGACGCGCAGAATGCGTGTCAAGAAGTTCTTGACGTGCGAACAATGACGCGTATTTTTGCGCGTCAAGAATGTTTTTAAAAAATTAAAAAAAAATATTTGTTTGTAAATCACTAATTTTCACATTAAATGGCAATTAACCTCAATACAAAATACAATACACTTACAAACACTTACAACAAAATAATGCACTTCATATATATAGTAAAAATTACAAAGTTAACATAAATTTACAAATTGGATGTGCAATCTATGGCTCTTGAAATCTGCAACCTGTGCTCAGTCCTATACTCTGCAAGAAAATACAACAACTTGAGAAAATTTGAATGTGCAATCTAAACTTGAGAAAACAAGTGCAGTTAGTCTAAAAACAAGTGACTGGAGATGTACCTGGTATTGATAACATTTCAATTTCATGAAATGTGTGCATTAAAAGCTAAAACATTTGCAATACCTGCATTGATATTTGATTTGATCTGTGGCTGTGACCAGGCTTGAATGGCTGAAATGCATAAACAAAGAAACAATCACCAAACTCAATCACCAAACTGTTAGCTTCTAATCTAATCTTTGATAATATATATATATATATATATATACACCTGCAAATACCGCGCAGAAAATAAAATCCAATATAATGTCTAAGAAAACAAAAAAAAATATGGGTGGTACCTTTTAGGAGTGAACCAAAAAGGAGTGGGTTCAGGAGGCATGTCGTGTGGTTTCTCAACAGCAACAGCAGGGGCAGGGGCAATTTTTGCTTCTTGATCTTCAACCGTCGCTCCGTGAACAGCAACAGGTCCTGTTTTTGGTTCTGCTACAGCAACATGCCATATCTGTATGCTGAATTTCATAATTCATATTAAATCTAACAAATCTGTATGCTGAATTTCAGAATTCATATTAAATCTAACAAAGAGGCTATTGACTTGTACCTGATTTTTCATAGATATGGCTGTGCATTTCAGAAATCATCCTATAAGCATGTCGATTTAAAAGTTTGAACAAAGCATGTAACCATCAACAGATTACTAACCACATTGCATGTATATATTCCTGCGTCCAATAAGCAAGCGATTGTAATCCATCTTCTGATCCAATAATCCACGAACAATATCAACAGCTACCTTCTTCACCTGATGAATCATATCACAAGTATATAAACTAAAAATCCTTTAAAACAGTTTGACCCGTTACCATTTCAACTATTGTGTTTTTTCTCTGTTTTACACATTTTAACTTTTATAGACCAAGCATCAATCAAATAAACTCATTTGTTAATAAATAGGATGGAATTACCTTTATCCTTGCCTTGCTTATTGGATTCTACTACCTTAGATTTCCATTCTTCATACTTGTGGTTCTCTTCACGCTTACGTTTCTTGTAGGCTAAAAGCTGCAACAAGTTACAAAAAAATTATATATGTATTAGTTTCAACATTTTGGCATGACTTCTAAATGATCCTAAGAGCTTTCATGTGTTTCCCAGAAACAAGAAACAAATGATCCATCATGAATAGATATTATAGCGTAATATAGTTACAGTTCTTCAAGAAATGGGTTGATTTGGGTAACTTTTGTCGGCTAAAAAGGTCGATTTGAGTCTATTCAAATTATAAAACACCCATGTAAGAAACAAGTTTTGCCCATACATACACATAAATATACAGGTCAAACAAAAATATACTAGCATGAAAATAAATGGATGAAAAGGGTCAAATGGGTCGACAACCCCATCAGGCAATTTTGCCACATCTATCTACCGCCAAGATTTTACAAAAGATTAGTTAAAAACATCTATATAATGGAAGTAATCAAGATGATACATACCTGCATTTGGGTCTTCATGTCGTCGGCCATCCTTGGTGGCAAATCTGTTGGTTCAGAAGCCCCAACAGCCATGATTGCACCCTGCACAACAGTAACAAGCATACTTCTGGCCAATATAAAAATAAGTTGGAAAAGGTGAACTCAGAACTAAAAATAAACAAAAATAAAAATAAGTTGGAAAAGGTGAGAACTTTTAAGTCTTATAAGAATATGATTCTTGTATGTATTTGAAATTTTAAAAATTGTTAATAATGTTCTAGATATGTGTTAGAAAGGTATATAAGTTAAAGTGGTAACTACCTCTGAAATAAAATGATCAAGGTTTTCTATATATTTTGGATGACTTTCGACCGCATTTTAAGCAGTTTTTTATACTTTACCCAAATGGCCCATCAGAGGCAAATATAACCTAATTTGACCCATTTTCACATACATGAACATGAGCACACATGTTGGGAATAATTAACCTGATGCGGGTAAAATAAAGATTGAAACAAAATTAAAGAATAGCACTTACAACGCCAGAAATTGGACTACTTAATTGATTTTCTGAATCAGGGACATCTATTTCCACACGTTCTTCTCAATTCCAGTCTACATAACGAAACAATAAAAGAAAAAATCATTACGATACACCAGAAGGGTCGTCACTTTTTAAAAACAGTGGATATCTATCATGTCATAGTATCTACTTCACAGGCGGGTTTTCTCTCTATGATATCAGAGCAAAAGATATAAAGCAGAAGCTAAAGAACAATCAATTTCAGATACTGAAATAATGATTAATGAGATCCTTCATCCTTGTTATGTATTGATAAAAAAAAAATCTTTAATTTGAAACTGGAGTACCTGAACAATTGCTTCCTTCAACTGCGAATGTAAAAGGGACCCTGAATCCTTAACACTTTTAGGAGGCCATATCTGCAAAGAAAGAAAGAAAGAAAGATCAAATGGTTCTTGATCAGCTTATTCGTATTTACTTTACTTGCGTTGAGTAGTAAAACAAACTATTCTAATACATACATACATGTAGAACCCCCCTTACCAAAGTTGAACATGCTGGACAAACATATCCAGGTGGAGCAGTGTGAGGAGGATAACTTTTAATATTCGAAACTAAGCAACTTGTATGTATGACATCTGAAAAACATACAACAAACAACAACAATATATAAGGTGGTTAATTTCAAGAGTGAGTCAAAAACTCAAAAGAAGCATGTTTCTTTTTTTATTGATCGAGTGCATACGCATACAACCCAACCGTGTGGTGGTCATTTGAGATTGAGAAGAATGAGCATTTTCTTCTTGTTGTTGTTGTAGCACAGCAGCTTGACAATGGCAACACTTTGTGGGCCAGTCATAATCTCCATCAACTACCCACTCTGAGTAAGTATGAACCTACCCTAGGAGGAAATCGAGGGCTGTCAACATTCTTTTTAGAAAAAATCAATCAACAGATCATATAGATAGCATGATGATATGATAGATACAACCTACCACACATATTTGGTGCTCCGGAAAGCATATGCATTCTCCACAAACAGGGACCTTGTGTACAAAGCAGTACAATTTAGTTGCCTGTATTCATAACAAGCAGCAAACTTAGTTAATATACACACTCTAGTCGAATAAAGATAGGCTATAATGTGTATCTTTGCACACAAATTAACAGAGCTTCAAAAAAAAGGCCTATTTTAGGCAAGAGAACAGATTATAACTATGATCCTACAATTATTTATGCTCCTTGGAGTACTATGGATATACTTCTATGTATAGATGGTTTACTTACTACAAGAAGGCATATTAGTTCAAAAAAATTACAAAGAGCAACAACTTAGACCGAAATCCAATTCAAATTCAAGAGCATATTCCGGCCTTCACCTAGCTAAACCACATGGTCTCTTCAATAAGGATATTACCCTTGCATGGAAGGATAGAACTAAGCAGTTTAAGAAGATGGTTCTCTGTTAAGGGTGGTTATACTAGAGCTCTCAAGAACTTGCCTATAAAATACCATATATTTGAGTTTGTGTGAAATGCAATAAAAAATGTGATGTAGAAACCATTTCTCTAAACTACTTCCCATTCACATTTGCTCCTACAATCTCAGATGAAGAACATGTCAAATATGTTCTAAATAAATGCATCCATTGGGGCAAAACCTAAGTTCAGAATACGGAGCCACTTGAGGTTATCATAAATCATTTCCGCAATAAGACCTTAACATCTAGCAAGCTGAGATTTTGCAGGATATGTTTGTTTGTAAAAATCATTTCAGCAAGTAAGTACTAATCATAATACCAATTCATATGGTTATGAAAATTACTAATCTACACTTGGAAAAAAAAGAATTGAATCTAGCATCAAGCATCACCCATGTACCAAAGTCTGTGTTTATTGATGCAACAACTGGCACAAATATGTCCATGTTGTATTATGAGATACATGACAGATATTTGCAAATGAAACATACAGAATCAAAAATTTCTTCACACATCAAATAAATCAATAATCAGTCAAAATTTGCAAATTTCGGATTAACAATTCAACAAATTAGCAATAGAACATACGGATCACAAACAAAAGAAAAGGGGGAAGAATTAACCTTATTTCCACCATCGATTATCACCGGATGATCACAGAGACGTAGATAAATCTCCTTCTTCGAACCGAACCTCGAAGAAATCCCAGCGTCATCCGCCGCCGCAAGGATCTTGTGGCAATCCGGCGGGAGAAATTTCTCCCACACGGCGTCCCATTCCGCCGCTGATTGGAAAACAGAGGACACCAACGACAACGTACACACATCCCTAGGGCTCGTACGAGCCAAGGCGTTCGCTATGAACCCTTGCGGTAACGATTGGAACAGATTACCATCGATTTGTAAAGCTTCGATGGGTCTGTTGATAAAACCCTAGAAGACGTGAAAATTTGAATCGTAAGATATGGAGCAGAGGTGGAGAGGCAAAACTCTTTGTTGTTGAAGGAACCGTACGAAGAGTGAGATGTAGATGGAATTAGGGCTCAAATTCTTTGTTGAAGGAGGCGTACATAGATGGAGATGAAAGAGCGGGGTGTATTTGGGGAAAATTTAGGGCAAAATATTGGGGGGAAATTTGGAGCCAAAAAATTAAAAAACGACACTTGATTCTTGACACGCGGCTTTTATATGTCCTCCGTGTTTTTTTTTTTTAAATATGACAGAAATTCTTGACACGCAAAAATGCGCGTCATGAATTCTTAGGAATTACCTATAATTGACATTTTATTTTGACACTTCAGTTTTTGCACGTCAAGAATTATCGAGTGTCATCGTTCGCGTGTCAAGGAAGGCAGTTTTTGTAGTAGTGTGGCCTTCCCAAAATTACATTATGAACAGACACAGCTTTCACCACCAAAAATTTAACCTCCAAATTTCTCACACAACCACCATGCCCCAAAGTTACCGGCAAAGTGATTTCTCCCATAGGCCTAACCATTTCCCCTGCAAACCCAATTAACCGAGTCTTAGACATAACCATCCTACCCCGCACATCCGCATTAAACTGCCTGAAACATGACTCGTACACGATCTCTGTCGCACTTCCACAATCTATATACACTTTATGCACCTCAAACCCCCCAATTTGAGCCGTTATCACCACTGGCTCTTCAGTTGCAACGTCTTGTCTTATTGGCGGAAAAACTATTTCCTGACACATCCACCCTGGCACATCCTCCACTTTTCCTCTAACATTTCTTTCTATAAAAGTACCTTGCCGCATGTGCACCATATGTATGACTGACATTGTTTTATCATCCTGTTTTCCACCCTGAATAACTTTCACCAAATGTCCCAACTTTCTTGATTTAACAGCCTTATCAATCTCTCGCTTTAAAACAAAACAACTGTCTGTAATGTGACCTTTATCTTTATGATAGGCACAATATTTATCGAAATTTTTATTTGAAGCTAGACGCTGCCTTGCTGGAACTGGAAGGTCCACCTGCTCAGTTGCCAGGATTTCCCTTGGTGTTTTTATCAATTCCACATACTTTTCGTTCCTACCGTTGTTGTAAAAGCCACCCCTCTGCTGATAACCATATTGACTATCCCTTCCACCTGACGTTCTATTCCAACTGTTCCATGTACCATTTCTTTGGTTACCCCGCATTGGACCACTACCTTTAACATTTTGACTTACCCCAACTGTCTTTGCCTGGGGCCTCCGATTTTCCATCTCCCACATATTACTACATGCATTCTTTCCCCTGACGAAATCTCTTACCCGATCCATTAACGACTCCATAGATGTTGGTAAATTCTCATGTAATTTCTCCACTAACTGAGAGTTTCGCACCCCATGAAAGAAACCAGATATCCTTAGCTAATCCCCAGCTCCAACAATCCTCATACTTTCTTTATTAAAACGTGACACAAAATCTTCAATATTTTCATTATCCTTCCGCCGGATGTTATGCACTTCCGTGGTATCCTTTATATATCGTTTTTGCTGGTTGAATTGGCGCAAAAACTTTATCCGCAAGTCCTCAAAACTCTAAATTCCACCAGACGGTAGTGCATCAAACCACACCCTAGCCAAACCTGTGAATGTTTGTACAAACATATGGGACCACGTTTCTTCTGCCCATCCTTCCAACCTTGCCATGATCATCCGGGTCGGCCAAACCCCCATACTTACTCACTGTTGATGGCATTTTCAACTCTTTTGGAAAATTAGCATCAGCGATCCACTTAACAAACTTAGACTGTGATGTCATAGATACCGTTTTGTACGGAATTATTAATCTGTCAACGAATTCTCACAAAAATTATCACATGAAACAAATAATTTTTTCAAAAATTACTTTATAAAATAAACAATCAGTACAATATGTTAACTGCTTTGAGCATGTAAACATCTCATTAGGTGTACGAAATCATATGATTAACCATTGAATTATAACCAGAAAGTTATATTAAAAACATACCTTGACCTTTTCCTTTCTCCGAGTATTGCTGTTTGGCTGTAAATCTATTATGATACATTTCATCATCCCGACGCCGCTCGTCGACACCGTTAGAGTCTTCTTCTCAAATTCCCCACCATTTTTGTACACAATTAACTGCTTTCCATCAATAGCAACTAGTTGTTCTTTACCTGACGCCTGCTGCTTCTTCAATGACCGTAACAATTCTCGGTTACACAACAGGAATTCTCGATCAAATTCCTCAATCTCAATTATCTCGTCTGCACTACTCTTACTCGTTCCATCATACCGAGCAGATTTATCTAATCGCGCCGGCGGAATCGAAAATTTGTAACTCGGAGTTGTAGAATCCCCAAACTTCGATCCTGCCACTGAAAACGACGGAACTGAGCTATCCAACTGGAATTCAGTACGAATTTCACCATTATCCCTGTCAATTTCACGCTCAAGCTCCTCCACCTTTTTATGATCACCGGTTTTCTCCATTGGTAACTTCATTTAGATCGCACTAACATAAAATAGTCCACTAATGAATGGCGCCACTGAAGAAACAAGAATTCCTCAGATCGAATTGCCGTAATCGAAATAAATGAAGATCGAATCGATGAATAAGAACAAGTTAAATGAATGTAAAAGTTGAGAGAATTTTATTGATTATGTCACATGCGATTACACATAGTTAAAGTGTAAAAAATGCAACATCCTTCTTTCTGTCAATAAATGCTCTGTTTATAGGAACTTCAGGCTCTCTCTCTTCCGATAAGCACATCCGTCACTTGCTCCGCAAGTGCCAGCTTTTAAGTACCAACCTCCAAGCAAGTACCGCCTTACCTGTCCTAAAATACTTAAGTCAGAAAGGGACTTAATTTCGGTGGTGTCGGATGTGTATCACATCCAACACCTATAATATATCATCACTGTGCAAAGCCACTATCCTTCCATTTAATACCTGCACCTCTTTAACTGATGTCAGAGAACGCATATTAATTATTGCTTCCACCTTATCTTTGCTAGCCCGAATCCCTTCCTTAGTATACAAAAACCCCAAAAATATTTTCCAGACTCCATCCCGAAACAGCATTTCTTTGGATTCAATTTCATGTTTTTATAGAACTCAACATGCCAAACGTTTCTTTTATATCTGAAATCATTGCTTCTTGTGTTTTACTCTTGATCACTATGTCGTTCACGCATGCTTCCAAATTTCTCCCTAGCCTAAGGCTGAAATGTTTTATCCATTAAGCACTGATATGTTGCCCCGACATTCTTTAATCCGAAGGGCATCTTCATATAACAAAACATCCCTTCCCTAGTTATGAAGGCCGTCTTATCCTCATCTTGAATTGCCACTTGGATCTGATGATAACCTTTATATGCATCTAAAAAGCATTTCCATCCATAACCAGCAAACACGTCAACCTTAGTATCAATTTTCGGAAGAGGATAACAATCCTTGGGACATGCGTTATTCAAATCTTTGAAATCAATGCACATCCTCCATGACCCATCCGGTTTTCTGACTAAAACCGGATTGGCTAACCAAGTTGGATATTGTACTTCCCTTAAAATTCCTGCCTCCACTAACTTATCAACCTCTTCCTTTACCACTGCTGCCCTTTCCACATCCATCCCCCGTTTGTGTTAATGATACGGCTTTCTATCCGGATACACATTCAAACAATGCTCAGACAGTTCCCTTGGCACTCCCGTCATATCCGAAGGTTGCCATGTAAAAACACTAACATTTTCCTTCAACAGATCAAACAATTGTCTTCGCATATGCCCTTGAATAGCATCCCCCACTTGTAATTTTTGCTCTGGAAACTCATTATTTATTGCCCATCTTTCCAGCATCATCTCCTTATCCCTTGCTGTATAGTCTATTCTTGGAACGAGCCTTTCATCATCTTTTTCTGCTCTTACCTCCATAATCCTTACACACACATCATAAATCATTGTAGCAATTACCATAGGAGTAGGAAACCTTATCATCCCATGAACAACCGAAATCACCGCCCCCAACTTTCGCAACAACGGCCTACCCAAGATTACATTATGAACAGATGTTGCTCTTACCACCAAAAACTTCACATCTAAAGTTCTTGTACAACCCCCATGTCCCAGCGTCATAGCTAAAGTAATCTCTCCCATAGGTCTAACCATTTCTCCTGCAAAACCAATTAAAGGTGTTCCAGACACCACCAATTTTCCCCGAACATCCGAACTAAACTGTCGAAAACAAGACTCACATGATCCCTGCAGCACTACCACAATCAACATATACCCGATGTACCCTGAATCCTCCAATTTGAGTAGTTACCACCACTGGCTCCTCAGTTGCAACATCCTGCCTAATTTGTGGAAAAGTTATCTCTTGACACATCCATCCAGGTACCTCCATTACTTTTCCTCTCACATTTCTTTCCGCTGAAATTTTCTTTCGCAAATTCACCATGTGTATCACCGGTACAACCTTATCATCTTTTTTTCCTCCTTGAATAACCTTCCCCAAATGCCCCAATTTTCCTGACCTAACAGCTTTATCAATTTCTCTCTTTAATACAAATCAACTATCTGTAGTATGACCTTTGTCTCGATGATATGCACAATACTTATCGAAATTTACGTTCGAAGCCGGACGCTGCCTCGCTGGAACCGGAAGGTATACCTGTTCTGTCGCTAAAATTTCATTTGGTGTCTTTATCAATTCCACATACTTCCCATTTCTGTAATTGTTAAAGTAATTACCTCGCTGCTGGTAACCAGATTGACCATCCCTTCCACCTAGTGCCCTATTCCATCGATTCCATGTCCCACTACACTGAGTACTTCGCATGGGACCATTATTCTTAATATTCTGAGTTGTCAAATTATTTTTCCCCTTGAACTTCCGATTCTCTATATCCCACATATTGTTACATGCATTTTTTTCCACTTACAAAAGCCCTAACTCGATCCATTAATGACTCCATGGATGTAGGCAAATCCTCATGCAGTTTTTCCACCAACTGAGAATTTCTAACCCCATGACAAAAACCAGATATTCTCAACTGATCGCCAGCTCCCATAATTCTCATACTTTCCTTGTTAAACCGTGAAACAAAATCCTTAAGATTCTCGTTATCCCACCGTCATATGTTATGAACTTCCATCGTATCTTTGATACAACGTTTTTGGTGATTGAACTGTCTTAAAAATTTAACACGTAAATCCTCAAAATTCATAAATCCACCAGGTGGAAGTGCATCAAACCAAACCCTGGCCAATCCCGTAAATGTTTGCATAAACATATGACACCACGTCTCTTCCGACCATACCTCCAACCGTGCCGCGGTATAAAACTCAAACACAAGATCGTCTGGATCAGCTAAACCACCATACTTACTAACCGTCGTTGGCATTTTCAATTTTTTCAGAAAAATGGCCTCAGCGATCCATTTGACAAACTTAGACTGTGATGTCATGGATACTGATTTATACGTAATTACTACATCTGCCAACCATTCTTACAAAAATTATCATATGAAAACAGATAAACAATTATAAAATCTTATTAAAAACACACATATGTACTATTGATACATCTAATTATAAGATATTCATCAATCGCATTTTGCTTCTTATAAAAAGGCATATTAAACCATACCTCGAGCTTTTTCCTTTTCTGAATGTTGTTTATCGGTGAAATATTCATCTTGTTAATTATCACCCTCACGTTGTCGCTCTTCGAGATTCGCATCCCAAAGATCCTTACTCACAGGTTTAGCACTATCCTTGTAGACAAGTAAACGTCCCTCTTCAACATCAACGAGTTTTCCTTTAAACGATTCTTGTTGCTTCTTCAACGACCGCAACAAGTCTTTGTTTCGTAAAAGAAATTCCCGATCAAACACCGCATACTCCGATACAACATCAGTGACATTTCTACTCGTCGTACCATACCGAGCAGATTTATCCAATCGTGTTGCCGGAATCGAAAATTTGGAATTCGGCATCGTAGAATCCCCAAATTTTGATCCTGCCATAGAAAACGAAGGTACTGAACTTTTAACTGAACATCAACGTTAAGTTCATCACTATCCTTCTCCGTAATTCGCTCTGATTCCTCCGTTTTTTTCTGCTCACTCTTTTTCTCCATCAACAGGTCCATCTAGATATTGTCAACGAAAATACTCCACAAACGGATGGCACCACTGAAGAAACAAATATTCCTCAAAGCATGTTATCGAATGTAATCTAGACAGAAATTGAACGATGAAGGAAAGATGATCGAATTGTAATCAGAAATGAGTAAATTTTATTGATTACAAACACTTCTGATTACACATAGTTAAGCTTCAACTTGCTAAAAAGGTTGAATAAAATTGCATTAACGGTTTAACCAAAATTTTCCTTTTATTTCTATCTAAATATATAAAATAAAAAATATTATATTAGTATACTTTTGTTAATATATAGTAGTATATATATTATAAAAAATCAACCTTTAATTTTTGGTCTCCTACCTACACTGGACCCGCAAAAGAATTTTTCTGGCCAGCAAACACTCCTCTCAGGTACAGGAAGGATCCACGGGAAGGAACAGGCGGCCAAGAAAGAAACAAGAGATCATCAACGGCCAGGGAAGTTATTGTAGTAAAATTTCATGAAAATAACAACCCACGGCCAAGGTAAGTGTTTTGATTTATTTCAACTTGTTTGAAGAAATTTGAAAAATCTTTTAAGACAAAACTATCAGAATTTCCCGTCTGATAGAATCAAATAAGATTTCGATCAAACTAAGTTTTTGAAATTTACCAAAACGTCAATAAACTAGGTCTAACTTCCGACCTGTAAATAAACCAAGCTGTTTTAGAATAAATAAATTTTTGAAGAAAACTTTGAGCTTTTTAGTTTAGTATATGATCACCATATCACCAGAGGGACCGACAGCCCGACACGTTCTTAATATGACATCAATTGTTTTTTAATAAACAATTAAATAACTTTTCTTAAAAGTATTTTAAAGGAGAAATATTTTGAAGAAAAAAAAACGGTTGAGCAACTGTCCAACATGGGCCGTGCCCCACCAAGCACGCCACGTGCTGAACGGGACCACAGCCGAACAAAAGCGCGGAACACCCCCTTTGTGATGCCATTTAGCATGGGTCGTGTCACGAATTCTCTCTGGGGGATTTCCATCTCCACGTGACAAATTTCTTCCCTCACCATCACCATCATGTAAGTTACTAAACCCCCTTTGTTTTTTTCATAAAATTCTAGTTAGGTCAAAGTTTTAGTCAAATTAGGGCTTTTCTTCAAATCGGAGGTTAAAGACCGAATTGACTGAAATTTAATATAGGATTGTGTCTGATAAGTGTCTAATAATCATCCTTGTTTATCATCCATGTCAGAACACACGAATAAGGGTAGTTTTTGACATATTTTCACGAAATATCTAGTCTAGAAAAACTTAGATTTATGATAGATAATTTGAGCTTTGGAAGAATTGTTGATAGGGTAGTCAAAATCGGAAGTTTGAAATCTTGAACATGTAAAAAGTTTTCGATTTCATCAAAAATTGCGATTTTCTGGGTTGAACACTGGAGAAAGGATCTCAACACGCGGTGCTCGGACCAACACGAGTTGTGCTGTTCAAGGTGTGTGTTGTGGTAAGCACACCCCATGTCGTTCATCATTCTTTAATATCAACAGGCTTGAACAACACCCCCCGTGTTGAGCCCAGCACCGCCGTGCTGTTCATCGCTGTTCAGAAACCGAACCAACCCAGGCGACACGGCACGTTCCCTACCAAGCACGCCCCATGTCGGACCCCTATTTTTTAAAAAAAACAACTTCACTTTTTCTTGTTTAATTGCACTAATATCGTCATGTTTTCCATTTCAGGGCTGAGTGGATCACTTTCCATGCCCCGGGAGAGAGATACTGTCGACAAAGACTTCGAAGGCTCATGACACGGCGTGAATCCCTAGCCGTGATACCCCACCCCGCTACTCTCGAGTGTCTCAACAAGATGGACAAGTACACTGAGCAGTTCACGAATCCAGTTTTGCGGCTACTTGATCGATTCTCACCCATTGGGGTCAAAAACTGCACAATCAAGTTATTGGCATCTTTTATGTTCAACCCTAACATCACATACATAGATGCAGCAGGAGCTGTGAGGTTCAGACTAGGACGGACATGGTATGAGAGATCTTTGGGGCAGTTCATAACTAACATAGGAGTCTATCGGGCACACGAGCTGCAATCTCTAGCAAACTCGATATGGTGTTGCCATACGAGGAGCATGAGTCTGATCCAGATTATGGAGCAATCCGACAGCCTTTCTGGGAGAAGATTGGTACTGGGACAACAGGTTATGACCCAAGCACCACCAGGAGCTTGAGGCTTTACATCCACCACTGCCTCACCAGGTCGATCTTTTCTCTAGGGAATTCAGTTGTGATGTTCAACTCAAGAGATATGTTGGTATTCTACAGCCTCTTAATGAGGGAAACCGTGAATCTCCCTCATGCCCTATGCAGCCATATCCCTGAAGACGCCATAATGAATGATAACAGCTCGTTGTACATGAGAGGTCTTATCTACCACATCTACGATGCCTACAACGTAGATATCCCTGCGGCACTCCATAGATCCCCAGCCATCATCTTCACAGATATGGAATATACCCGCAGATTCATCTCGATTACCACTCATTATCCTTTTAGGATGATGGACAGACAGCAGGGGATATGGGATCCCGTGCCGGCTGAATTCATGGAGGACGACTCAGAGGCTGACTCCGATTGACAGGTATGACATTCTCTTAATTTGAACGAAGATATGCTATGCATATGACATCTGACATTGATAATATTTCACTTTCATGTTTGATACATTTTTCTTTTCAGTTATTATGTATGGATGATGACACTGTTTGTATGTTTTTATTTTATTATGTTTTGTTATGGTTTGAGTAATTTAGAAGTAGGTGGATGGCTAGCTTTATAGCTAACTGGACCGGGAGGTCGCAACAGTATGGCGTGATAATCATTCCACGGGTAAAATGTTCCAATTTCAGGGGAAACTCTACCAAAAAATTTATGACCCTTTACTTTTCTTTTACATTATCCTTAATTTAACCGCATGTCATACATTGAAGACAATATGCAATTTGAGTGTGGGGACGGGAACAATTTGGGTAAATTCGGGATAAAACTCAAACCATTGCTTCGTCTAATTCAAGCCTTACATAAAACTTCTTTGGAAACTGGCTTCTATACAAAATTTTTCAAAAATCTGTCTCTTTTAAAGAAATGTGTCTAAAAAGGTTTTCCTCCTCTCATTTATCAAACTAAAGTTCCATTAATTTTGTAAAAACCTAAGAACTTGAAGTGAATTTTTACTGACAAGATGAAACCAAATTTATTTAATTATGAACTTACATTTTTCCTTTTCCCCTTTCAGTAAGAATCTGAGCCCTTTATAGCCTGATCAACTATAAATCAAGCTTTTATTTTTTAGAGAAACCAGGTAAATGCGATAGAGGTAGAACTTGACACGGTAATACATCTCGAGACGGACAAAATCAGAAGCCACATTTTTAAAAGATTGAGGCAACTAGGATTTCTCTTCTTCTCACCCCATTCTCTACCCATAAATACCCCCTAGTAAGCCCCTTTGAGCCTAAACCCTTTCGTTTCTTAATCCCCAACATATTTGCCGAATAAACCCCCTCTGCAAATCACCCAAAAACCCCTAAACCTTTTTCTTTTTACACCCCTTTATTTTAGTAAATAAAAGGCTATTTAAAAAGGTTTTCAAAAACAAAAACTTCCACTATCTTCTTACTATTAATAACAAAGCATAAAGTTGATGACCCTAGACTTTATACCCATTGTCTATGAAAAAAAATGTTCAAATAAAACGGAAAACCCCTTAGAAGCTATAACAATTATGCCTCTAGAATATTCAATTAGAAAATAGTGAAAGAATCCAAAGTTTTGAAAACAAAATAAAAAGACCGTTTTATTTACGCTTTTTATCCCCGCCCCCCCCTCCCTTTTCAAATAAAACATTCCTACCCTTTAACCCTAAGCCTACCCTTTAAGACCTCGTGATAAACCTGTGACTTCTGGTGAGATCGGTGGAGGTTCGATTCCGTGTCAAGCATATGCTCTCTATTCCATCTTACCTTGGTACGAGTGTCCACCCCCAAAAATCTCTAACCCGAGTGATGGATGACCACTTGTGAGGTGTGTAAGTAAAAAAATAAATAAATTATCTAAGTAGGCTTGTCATAAATAACTTACTTCAACCCTAAAAAGGTTAAAATAAGTTGATGGAATAAAAATACGAAAAATGGAGGAGGTACAACTTTTAACGGCACAAGCCTTAACAAAGCAAAAAAAATGTTTGAGCAACTGTCCAACATGGGCTGTGCCCCACCAAGCACGCCCCGTGCTGAGCGGGACCACAGCCGAACAAAAGCGTGGAACACCCCCTTTGTGATGTCAATTAGCACGGGTCGTGTCGCGAATTCTCTCTAGGCGACTTCTATCTCCACATCATGAATTTCTTTCCTCACCATCACCATCATGTAAGTTACTAAACCCCCTTTGTTTTTATCTTAAAATTCTAGTTAGGTCAAAGTTTTAGTCAAATTAAGGCTTTTCTTCAAATCCGAGGTTAAAGACCGAACTAACTGAAATTTATTGTAGGATTGTGTCTGATAAGTGTCTAATTATCATCCTTGTTTATCATCCATGTCAGAACACACGAATAAGGGTGGCTTTTGATAATTTTTCCCGAAATCTCTAGTCCAGAAAAACTTAGATTTATGATAGATAATTTGAGTATTGGAAGAATTGTTGATAGGGTAGTCAAAATCGGAAGTTTGCGATCCTGAACATGTAAAAAGTTTTCGATTTCTTAAAAAATTGTGATTTTCTGGGTTGAACACCGAAGAACGGATGAACAACACGCCCGGTACTCGGACCGACACGGGTCGTGCTGTTCTTGAATTCTTGTCTTCTGAAAAAAAACTGGGTGACACGATGCATGTTGTGGTAAGCACACCCCGTTCCGTTCATCATTCTTGAATATCAACAGGCTTGAACAACAACCCACGTGTTGAACCTAGCACCGCTGAGCTGTTTATCGCTGTTCAGAAACCGGACCAACCCAGGCGACACGGCCCATGCCCCACCAAGCACGCCTCGTGCCGGACCCGTGTTTTTTTTTTAAAAAAAACTTCACTTTTTCTCGTTTCAATTGCACTAATGTCGTCATGTTTTCCATTTCAGGGCTGAGTTGATCACTTTCCATGCGCCGGAAGAGAGATACTGCCAACAAAGACTTTAAAGGCTCATGACACAGCATGATTCCCTAGCAGTGTTACCCCACCCCGCTACTCTAGAGCATCTCAACAAGATGGACATGTACACTGAACTGTTGACGAATCCGATTTTGTGGCTACTTGATCGGTTCTCACCCATTGGGGTCAAAAACTACACAATCGAGTTCTTGGCATCTTTTATGTTCAACCCTAACATCACAGACATAGATGCACCAGGAGCTGTGAGGTTCAGACTAAGGCGGACGTGGTATGAGAGATCCTTGGGGCAGTTCATAACTGACATAGGAGTCTATCGGCCACACGAGCTGCAATCTCTAGCAAACTCGATATGGTGTTGCCATAGGAGGAGCACCGGGAGACGATTGGTACTGGGACAACAGGTTATGACCCAAGCCCCACCAGGAGCTTGAGGCTGCAATAACCCGCTGCACCGTTACATCCACCACTGCCTCACCAGGTCGATCTTTGCTCGAGGGAATTCAGCTGTGATGTTCAACTCAAGAGATATGTTGGTATTCTACAGACTCCTAAAGAGGGAAACCTTGAATCTCCCTTATGCCCTATGCAGCCATATCTTTGAGGACGCCACACTGAATGATAACAGCTCGTTGTACATGAGAGGTCTTATCTACCACATCTACGATGCCTACAACGTAGATGTCCCTGCGGCACTCCACAAGTCCCCAGCCATCATCTTCGCAGATATGGAAAATACCCGCAGATTCATCTCGATTACCACTCATTATCCTTTTAGGATCACGGACAGACAGCAGCGAATATGGGATCATGTGCCCGCCGAATTCGTAGAGGCCGACTGTGACAACCGGTAATTTCCCAGGTTAACCCCATTAATAACGTGCATTATCTTTCAGTAAACGTCCGTTACCTCAGTTAACTAAAATAGTTACATGGACACTGCACATGAGTCTAGACATCGGTTAATTAACTTGAACGTATATAATTTATAGTTTTATATAAATTATATTTTATGATTTCATGAAGACGTTTTATCAATTTATGTGACAATTATATTTATTATTTTTATGTGATATATATGTGTATATATATGCATGTCATTTTATGAATTATGTGACGGTGTGTCACGTAATCATACGAACGTTTATATACTTTTAAATGGAATTATAAAAAAAAATATAGTTGTTAATTATAACTGTGATTTTATATGAAGCATATATAGGTTTTTATTTTATAAACGTCGATCGCTAAAATATGCTTTGGCATACACTCGTGTTTTAACCGTGAAGTTGTAATCGTTAACTCTGTTAGAGAGTTCGTTAATATTTTCAGACGTTGAGGGACTCAACTTGTAATTGTCTAAACTTGTATTATATATAAACAAACCTTGGAGGACCTGTTGTGTAATTATCTAAATCTCGTAACCTGTTATGTTTATTGCTGAGGGACCATTGTTAATTTCACTAAACTCAATTTGAAGACAAATTGTGACAGCGACGGTTTGGGTTGCGGAACGGAACGACGAATTCAATTTGGCCAGTTTCGATCTTAAATCGGTGACAATCAATGTTCTTAATCATCATTCAATCAAGTTTTTTCTTTATTCCTTTGATCATCTGCACGCACCTTTCCCATTTTCTCTAGTTCTTTTTTCCTCTCGTCCACTTCGCCGGAAAAAGAGCCACCGCCGGAAAGAAAAATTACAGCTACTTCTTTTACGGTGTACCACCATACACGATCATCGGTCGACCACCATACCGTGACCGTGGATCCCTGTTGAACAAACGAGAGCAAGTGGGTTCATAATCGGAGTCGAGATCGAGTGTTCAGGTTTCATTTCGGCATCAAAAACTCACCATCTTGCATTTCCGATTCGAGGTAAATGATTCCCTAAGTTAATCGCATGGTATCCTTGTCTCGTTTCCCGTTTTTACGATTTTCCGGTGACCGGAAATAGTTCCGGTGAACTTAGGGTTTTGTATGAGGAAGAAGATACTCGTCCGTTATGTATTATATATATTGAGCGTCGGTTTAAAACTCAAACGGGCCAGATGCCCCAGTGGTCGGGTCCTTCGCTATGTAACGCGGAGGTCGCGTTCGAGTCCAGCAGCCACCCTTTTTCCTTAATATCTTTATTTTCACTTTATTTGGCCTGAATTGCTTAACACAATCACGAAACTTAACGCAAACGCGCTGCTGTCCTAACGGTTGGGTCGTTCGTTTGCAAACTTGAGGTCCCAGGTTTGAACCTGGTGACCTCCGGTTATTTGGAGCTTTGTTTTTTAGTTACACTATTTTCTTTGGTTCCATTGGTTGCTTGACTCGAAATTGTTCACCAATTGTTCCCCTACGTTATTTTTGACCCCGTTAGGGTTCTCGTTGAACGTTTATATTATAAAAACATTAGGATTTAAATAGAATAGATTTAAAAATTTAATGATTTCTTTAATATTAATATGAATTAGTTTTAAACATAGAAAAATAGACGTATTTGATTTATTGTCATGCGAACGTTTTAAAGAATTTTTCTTTAAACTCTTGAATTTTGACACGGCATATAAATATATATTTAGGACGTTTTATTTTTCACACTTTTGACTACGCCTCGATATGTATATTTACGAATATATATTTACCCGATCATCTCAACATTCATTATTTGGAATAACATACGCACAATGATTTTCGTAAATTTGTGTTCTTGATTAAATGCCATTTTTGACTGCTTTTGAACAAACGATTTTTATCACGTATTGAAATTGTCACATACGTCATATTTGGAATTACTTGATATCAATATCATCATCTAGGCTATGTTACTCATGTGCAGACACACACTTACGTATGTAAAATCGATAGGTGCTCGGTAGTTATGCAAGACCTGAAGTCTTACTAAATTGTAGCAACGCACCCTAAGGTGAGTTACACAACCTTTTACGTTACGTCCGGGTTTGGACGATAACACACGCAAACACGTTACACCCGGGTTAGGGTGATAACACGACAACTATTATGTATGATTAAAGTAGAAATCCAGTATATATCACATGTTCACGTAAAATGCTTTATCTTTCAAGTCCTTATTTATCGAAACGTTAATAGCATATAGCGAGGGGATATTAGGTAGTACTACTTGGGTCTAACAAACCCTACTCAGCGGGCACGAGATGCACCACCCGACTGGCGATCGGAATAAGGACAATGTCATCCTAACTTACAGTGATTGAGTAGACACGGGGAAGGCAAAACACGTAAGGAATTATTCCTACAATTAATTGGTCAGCTTCGGTTGCGAACGTTTTAGTGACATGAACTTAGGCTCACTACCTACGATATGGATTGTACTTGTAATATACATACTTATATACGAATAAGTACTATTGTATTCGTACTGCATATTTATAATAGTTTTACTTATGTGCTTATGTGAACTCACCAACATTAGTTGACACATGGTTGTTGTGCATGCTTTGCAGAACTGTAACTGTTATTTACTCATCGGGCGCTTGTTTTGCGCAACATAACTTTTATGAGCTTCCGCTAAACTTTAACTCTGCTTTTGATATTTCCCGGTTTGGGATATATTTACATTTTGGACCCTTAACTTATGTTTGATGTAACTAATGACTCGGGTCCTGGTCTGGCTCACACCCCACACGGTAGAACTTGGTTAGTGGAAATTGGGGTGTGATAGATTGGTATCAGAGCCCTTGGTTGCAGAGAAGTAGAATTTTCAAAAATTCTAAACTGTAACTATTTTTGAACATTAGTTACAACAATTCCCAAAAACATTTTCTTTTCGCGTGCAAAAAGTGGTTATTTTTCCTTAGTTTATGTCTGTCTGGGTTCTGGCAGTATGGCACCACACGATAACACGAGGGAAAGGGAAAGAAAGTTGCCAACGATCAGTCATCATCCTCCAACCAGCAAGGCCGCGATCCTGAGTAGTTTGAGTACACGACAATGGACTTCCTTCAGGATCAACACATATGTCCTGATAGGTGTGCACCAGATGATTTCAGCTGGTTGAATCCGACAACATATCGGTTGCTTGATATGTATCATGTGCCGGACAGGGTCGACCTACCCTTTGATTTGCAGCGGGTCATTGCGGGATTGATTACAGCTTATGACGACACCCTTGGAAAACTCGAGCACAATTCCATCAGCAATCGTGCCCGCGATAGAGAACTCGAGTGAGTGCCCAAGGGGTAATGGGTATCCGTGACAGGGTCACTAAGCTTGAGTCGCGACCCAATCCAGCAGGTATGGAGCATGGACTGCATCAAGCACAACATCAGATTACTGCACTCCAACATTCTAATGCAGCACTCCAACACTCCAACGCAACACTTGCGGCACAGATCGCCGCCCTCCAAGCTAAAATGGCAGCCCTATAGGTTCAAGGTGCTGCTATTTAGGATGAAGAGGAGGAACCCTTCGAGGAAGAACCTTTTGAGGAGGAGCCTCAAAAGGACATGGAGGGAGAACCAGATGTTATTGATCCATGATCTAGTCTGTTTTTTTTTCTTTAATTTTGTTACTTCGAATAAATTTGACTGGGTGTTCATTTTATTTCGAATGTTTTCAAATACTAAGATACATTATGGTTGGATTAAATTTTGTAATGGATATTACATCTTCACTATGCCAATGTGTTTCCAAAAAATTATGTCGTGTGATGGATGGATGCATGAATAATTGTTTAGTGCTTAGTGAAATTAATATTGGATATATTAGTTGTTGGATTGTATGCGTACTAACTATTGGAACTAAAAATAAGTGTGACTGATGCCATCAAATCTATTCTCGAATAATTTGGTTGAAGAATCCATTGTGAAATGATTCGGAGATGCGGGTTGTGATGATCGAGGCTTGCAAGTTGGACCGAAGACATTTTCTTGAGAAGCCAACTGTTCGAGTCAACGGTCAACGTAAAAGTCAACGAAAGATCGGTTCGAGCGAGTGAAGCTTCATATTAATAAATCAATCATGATTTAATTAATAATTTATTTTAGTTGTTTATTTGTAATTTGCTCATTTTATTTGTGTCTTGCTAGTTAGTGGGCTAGTGAGCACATGGGCTCTCCTATATATAGGGGTGATGTGCTCGATTTGTAAGATGATGATCTTGAGTGATGTGAGCTATCATTTCTAGAGAGAGAGTCTCATCTTGGGTTTGAGCTCAACCCAAGATGACCACGGAAGATTCATGAGGTTTATGATGTATTGTTATTATTTCTTGATTGTAATCATTTGGTTATATGAAATCATTCGACTTTATCATCATATTTTGTGTTTCATCCTAGATTCTCATCATCCCGTCTCCACGTCTCATATTTGTTCTTGCTCAATGTCGAGATTCTTGTAGTGAAATCGGTCCTGACACTAATGCATTTAATGGAATTAATATTGGGTATATTAATCATTGAAATATTTGTATAGCAAACAGAACCATGGCTGAAAACCTCACAGCAGCTCAGATCCAAGCTTTGATAAATGAAAACGTTCCGGCAGTGCTCGCTGCTGCTCAAGCACAAGGAAACAACAACGGTGGTAAGTAAAGGAGATGGAAATTTGACTACATTTTTTTTTTCTCACTCTCTAAAATTATTCTCTAAAATAATTTCACGAAACAACTCAGGCCCAGCTCAGTGCACCTTCAAAACTTACATGGATTGTAAGCCGCTCACATTCAAGGGTGATGAAGGAGCCATGAGTCTGCTGCGATGGCTTGAGAAATCAGACAAGGTATTCTCAATGTGCAACTCAGGCCCAACTCAGTGCTCCTTCAAAACTTACATGGATTGTAAGCCGCTCACATTCAAGGGTGATGAAGGAGCCATGGGTCTGTTGCGATGGCTCGAGAAATCAGAAAAGGTATTCTCAATGTGCAACTGCCCAGTTGCAAATCGGGTTAATTTCACAACCGCTACACTCGAGGGAGCTGCCCTCACATGGTCGAACGCGCAAATCCAAATGCTAGGGCTCGACGCAGCGAATGCTATGACTTGGAAGGAATTCAAGGATGCCATCATGGAGGAATATTGTTCTCGTGACCATGTCAAAAGGTTGGAAATCGAGTTCCAAAACTTGAAATTGATAGGTTCTGAGGTTGAAGAGTACACCGCTCGTTACCACGAGTGCGCGGTTCTATGTCCTACGATGGTTGATGTTGATTTCAAAAGGATAGAAAGGTATGTGGATGGGTTAGCTCCACAAATCAAGGGGATGGTTACTGTCTCAAACCCTGCAAATGTGCAGAATGCTATCAGGTTGACCCATAAGCTGACTGACCAGGCCATAGAGCAGGGAACTCTGCCACCAAAGAATATCCCCAAAACTGCCCTGGATGGGAAAAGAAAGAGAGAAGAAGACTCTAGTAACAAAAACAGCAACAAAGGTAGTGGAAACAACAATGGGAGATCCTCTAACGACCACAATCAAAACATGAGGTACAACAACTCCAGGGGTGACTATAACAACAGTAACACCAACAGTGGTGGCGGTAACCAGAATCGCCAAGGTGATAGTAATCAGAATCACAATGGGTATAAGGGACGAGCACCTTTTCTGCAATCGGTGCAACCTACACCACAATGGGGGCATGCAAGAAACTCACATGTGAGCGTTGTGGTAAAGGGGCCCACGAGGCTAAAAACTGTTGGGGTGAACTACAAAACCGTCCCAATCAAAATTAGAATCAGAATCAGAAGCAGAATAATGAAGGCCCTAGGGCGTGTTATGAGTGTGGGAAGCCAGTGCACTTAAAGAGGGACTGCCGCAGCTTCGAAAGAATAACAACAATGATGGCAACAACAACAACCACCGTAACAACAATAACAATGGTGGTGATGGTGGTAGGAACGGTGAAGATGGCGCCAAAGGGCGAGCTTTCGTTATGGGTTCAGGTGAAGCGAAAAAAGATGCAAACGTCATTACCGGTAAGTTTATTCTAAATAACTACTTCGCAAATGTCTTATTTGATACGGGTTCCGAGAAAAGTTTTATCTCAACTAAATTCTGTAAGTTGATTAAGGCTACCCAAACTCCACTAAAAGCTAGGTACACGGTTGAATTAGCAAATGGTAAACTCATTAACTCCACTCACTTAGTTGAAGACTGCACATTAGAACTATCTGGTCATAAACTATGTATAGACCTTATGCCTTTTATCATCGGTAGTTTCGACATGATAGTGGGCATGGACTGCTATGTAAACATCAAGCGGAAATTATATGTCAAGAAAAAGTCATAAGAATACTCGTAGTAGGAGGAGAAGTACACTCAATTCAGAGCGAAAAGGGAGGTGTTGTCTCCGGGATCATATCATACCTTAAAGCGCAGAAGTGTCTTCGGAAAGGACACGTGGCAATCCTGGCCACGGTTACGGACCAAACCAGGGTGGAGAGAAAAATCAAAGACTTCTCGATAGTACGCGATTACCGGGAGGTATTTCCTGCGGAATTACCTGGCCTTCCTCCGCTTCGGCAAGTAGAATTTGGGATTGACCTCGCTCCGGGAGCAGCTCTGATCGCGCGTGCACCATATCGTCTAGCAGTGAACAAATTAAATGAGCTATCCACACAACTTCAGGAATTGCTAGATAAAGGTTTCATTAGACCTAGCTCGTCATCATGGGGATTACCGGTATTATTCGTCAAGAAGATGGATGGTACATTCAGGATGTGTATTGATTATCGCGAACTTAATAACGTCACTATCAAGAATCGATACCCTCTTCCACGAATAGACGATATTTTTGACCAGCTTCAAGGATCCAGTTACTACTCCAAGATTGATTTAAGGTCTGGTTACCATCAGCTTTGAGTCCGCAATGAGAATATAGAAAAGACAGCCTTCAGAACACGCTACGGCCATTATGAATTCTTGGTCATGCCTTTCGAGCTGACAAATGCACCAGATGTGTTCATGAATCTCATAAACCGTGTGTGCAATCCCTACCTGGATAAATTTGTAATAGTGTTTATTGACAACATCCTCATCTACTCGAAAACAAAAGAAGAACATGAGGAACATTTGTGGTTAATCTTAGAATTGTTAAAGAAGGAACAACTCTACGCGAAATTCTCTAAGTGTGATTTCTGGATCCGAGAGATTCAATTTCTGGGTCACATTGTCAACGAGCAAGGTATCCACGTCGACCCAGCCAAAATAGAGGCCATTAAAAGTTGGTCTACCCCTAGAGCTCCTACGGAAATCCGCCAATTCCTAGGTTTTGCGGGTTACTACCGTCGTTTTATAAGGGGATTTTCTCAGTTAGCTCAACCATTGACCGCTCTTACGCACAAAGGGGTTCAATACAGATGGGGTGACAAGTAAGACGCAGTCTTCCAAACTTTGAAAAAGAAACTTTGTACTGCACCTATATTATCTCTACCTGATGGAATTGACGACTTTGAGGTCTATTGTGACGTGTCAATCAAGGGACTCGGATGTGTATTAATGCAAAGAGGTAAAGTCATTGCATACAGGTCAAGGAAACTACAGTCCCATGAGAAGAATTACATAACTCACGACCTAGAGTTGGGCGTAGTGGTATTTGCCTTGAAATTTTGGAGACACTACTTATACGGTACCAAGTGTACGATATTCACTAATCACAAGAGCCTCCAATACATATTTGAACAGAAAGAACTCAACATGAGGCAACGTAGGTGGGTCGAATTGCTAAACGACTACGACATTACGATAAAGTACCATCCAGGAAAGGCAAACGTGGCGGACGATGCCTTGAGTAGAAAGGAGCATGTTAAGCCTAGAAGGGTTCG